>CADEHL010001511.1:266614-779114 GCA_902827135.1 Harpagifer antarcticus
GCCGCCTGCAGAGTGGACGGTCTGTGCCAAATGATCTCTGCTATGTGTTTTTAATCAGAATTGAAGAAATGGCCATTCAAAAAGCCTTGTCATGGCACACATATATTGTTTTTATGATGTGATAAATCCTTAGACATATTTATAGCTCTTTTTGACCCTCTTTTAATTGTAGATTTGAGAGTGGCAGGTGATAGGTATTGTAAAAGCAGATATACATCACTTGAAATAACCCTTCTGTTGATCATCTGCCAAAACCCTGATGGATTTCATGCAGGTAAATACTGCTGAATGTATAGTCAACTTCACGTCACACTGGATTTCTGCCGCACCTGATCAAACGGGCCTGAAAGGGGCCGAGACAGGCTCAGACCATCATTAGTCCATAGTGAGGTTGCAGACTACTAGCTTTCTCAGCTCATGGCCAAATTGGCTGGATGTCAGTCTGTCTGTGTCTTGTGAGGTGTTAAGATGCCTAATGATGTCTGGGCCTCGGCTGCTCCATTGTTTGGATGTTGATCTTCCTCTGCAGGTGATGTAGGCGGCCCGATGTTACTGAACTATAATCCAACACAGTGTGATGAGACTTTTTTTTTTTGTATTCATGTTATATGCACTGGAAAAACTGCAAAGTTGACTTTAATTCAATGTATTATGTCAACAGATTCCACATAACTGTATCGGGTTAGTTGAAAGCAATACTATTAAGTAGTGGTGCACGATAATTATCGGTCCGATATTAGGAATTATGACGTCATCCCGATAAACCCGATAAAAGTATTAATAGCCCCGATAATATACAACAGTAGCGTAGCCAGGAATTATTGTGTGGGTGGGCCTGGAGAAATGTAGGTGGGCCAGGGGGAGACATATTAAAGGTGGGGTAGGTAAGTTTCAGAAACCGGCTCGAGATACACTTTTTGTTATATTCCATGGAATGCTCTTAACATCCGATAGCAATGAATATCTGAAGTGCTTTGACAAAAAATCCATAAAAAAATGTCATCTGTGGAAGCCGTAGTACTGTAAAAAGTACAACCAATCCGTTTAGCCTAAACGGATTGGATTGCCGCCCTGTCTGTCAGCCTTTCATCTCGTGCCCTCCTCATTGGGCGTGCCGTCATTGGGCGTGCATTGTGCGTTCATGTGTGTTGGAGAAGGTGCTCTGTAAGGAAGTCTGAAGGAAGGGGCAGATTCTTTTCGGCTGTGTACTTTCAAATTGTAGTGCACTCGAGCCGGTTTCTGAAACTTACCTACCCCACCTTTAAGCGTGGGGTCTGAGCTGAAACTTCATTAATGATTTTAATGATTTTTTAATGCATTAATAGAACATAAGCATAAATTAGCAGTGAAAACAAAAAACATAGGCACGGCGGATTCAGAATGTGTGTAAAACTGACATCCACGTAGGAATGGGTATCGTTAAGGTTTTAACGGTAGGCTACTACTACTTTTATCAATAGCGCTTATCGATCCGGTCCTTTAACAGTACTTTTATCGGTTCTTTTGGAGAAAAAAATAAGGTAAACTAACTAAACAAATTGTGAACAAAACTAACATTGCTTTTTATTTAAATTAAATACATAATATTTCACATCAAAAGAAACAACAATGTTTTAACAAATCGTATTAAATAATCTGATGACAGAACTGTAAACAGAATAGCTGAAACTTTAACCAAATAAATAACTCAGTTTCCTCTAATCATTAACCCATGTTTTTATAATGTAGTTAACTCCGTGTGTTGCTGCTAGCATACATAACACCTGACGTGGAAACGTTACTCGTGGATGGGGCTACAGAGCTGCTAGAAAGACAGTAGAACCCGGTGCATTTCTCCGTCTGAATGTGGAGCACTTTTGCAAGATGTTTTGACAAATTGCTCGTGTTACCGCCCTTACATGCTAAACTCTTATTGCACTTTTAGCAACGAGCATTCTCCACATCGAGACGGGTAAAGTTTAACCACACCTCGGAGCGCGTTCTCTCCGCCATCTCCTCCGTGTGTGTGTGTTGCTGCATGTAGCAGCTGCGTGTGTGTAAACTGTCCCGCCCCCTCGCACACAGACGGGGGAGAGAGATCTCTTGTCTGGATTGGAAAGATCTAAAATACTAAAAATAATCAGACGCATTTTGCTGTCTTTTTGCATATTAGAAACGGAGTTGGCGACACTAAAACTGCAATGTAATGTTTGTGTAGCAATAATACATACGACATATATCAGGGGCCACAGGTTGTTTATCCTTGACAGTCGCACAGTGGGCACACACTGAGTGTTTTCATCATGGGCATAGGAAGCATCCTGAATGTGGGGGGGACATTTTTAATGGGGGGTGTGGGGGTCCCCCACCATGAATAACAAAATAGATTTCCTGTATTCTGGTGCATTTTAACAGGTGGTTTGATACTTTTATGTGGCTATATACATGAGGAAAATGATGGGTACATTTTGTAATTTCATCCAGTAGTAAAGAAATGAAACATATTTGGTTATTAATTCAGAGCCGTCTTTGAATGAATAAAAAGCAGTTTAAATGCCCATTTTTTGTACATTTATATACAACAATAAATATGTGTGAGTGCATTGAGAGATATTGTTGTGGAGAGTCATTTATATATAAATCACAAAATACATTTTTGAATCCTTCTGTGAGCATTTATTAATATTGAGACTGATCTGACTCCATACAGATGGTAAATTCATCTATGGTATCAACAATATATTTTTTGGGTAAAAAAAAATACTGCGGTGTGGGTGGATTGGGATGAGGGGCGCTTGTTTTTGACTCGGCTCCTCCCGTTTTGCCAGTAATGTGGTATTAGTGGTTTAAAGGAAGAGGGGAGTTTTTCACAAATCCAGCGCTCCCTAACTCATGCCTGGCTGTGACGTAAATGGTGTGCGGCCGTGAAGCCAGGGCAGTAAACAAACATGTCGTCGGTAGTATGTGACTATTTCAAAGTTTCAGAGTTAGATAGTTCGCTTGCTATTTGTATTAACAAATGCAGAAGTTCCACGAGGAGGGAAAAAGGCAACGAGCTATAATACTTCCAACCTGATTAGTCACCTGAAGCATCGCCATCGCTACGATGGTGTGTTAAAAGCGTACGAAGACGCCTGCGCTGCTAAACTAGCGGCGAATCCAAAGCCAGCTGCAAAGGCACCGGGGCTTTTACCTATCGACGAGGCTTTTGAAAAAGGAAAGAAGTTTGCCAGAGACGACCCCAGGGTTAGTTTTGTTCATAGTAGTAATGCTCATGTCATTTGCTCACTACTAGTCTTTATTTTACCACCAGGTGTGCAAAAACTACAGGTACATTTAATATATATATATTATATTATTATCGGTTATCGGTATCGGTCTTGAGAAGCAGGAAGTTATCGGTATCGGTTTCAAAAAACCAATATCGTGCATCCCTAATATTAAGTTAAACCTACACAGTCTCACAAAAAAACGTAGAGCTACGTGGGTCGACAGGGCAACACGTAGTATATTCTCAAATAACCTTCTCAAGACGTGACATGGATACAATATTTTGTAAAAAAAACTTGGAGCTCAAATAATCTTCGTAATATCGATCAAAGATCCTACACATCCACTGGACGTAGATTCTAAAAGTACAATATACACTTCTCACTAGAAATGTAATCAAAAAGCGTTATAATGGCCAAACTATCCTACAATTTAGGATTTTCCACAAAAAATAAATCGGGTGTCCGCCGTGTTTTTTTCTTCTCACGCTGGGAAAGTGTGCGATCACATGACATGGACACTATCAAATGAATAGGACACAAATATTGTATCCACGTCACGTCTTGAGAGGGTTATTTGTGAATATGTTGCCCTGTGGACCAACGTAGCTATTTCACGTTTTTTTGTGAGAGGTTAACCGAATATTCGCGTTAACCGAATATATTCCGTATATGACGGAATTCTTTTAACAATGACGGAAAAATCTGAAAGCAGTCCGTCATTTTGACAGATTAGAACAAACTCAGAACAGTGCCAAAGTTTGGCCGCAGCAGGGCTCCGGTGTTATGCCGTGTTATGGATGCCCCCCAAAAAGGAAATGATATTGTGTCCAGACCTACCTTTGCCGTACAGATCAATGAAATGTCTGGGAGTTTACGCTTTACGCTGTGGCGCGCTCCCGCGAGGTGTACAGACCGACGGGTAATAATGGATTTTGACGGAAATTGAGAATGACGGGCAGCGAAAAAGTCTAGCGCAACCTCTGTTTTAAACGTAATATTAATGCGTTTAACTAACTTAATACAATTGTGTGGAATCTGTTGACATTCAGTGTTTTCAGTATTTAGGGTAAAGCTTCCCTATGAGTGTTTTAATATTGTAATTTAGAGAATTTAAGCCAAAAGCAGGGACTGGAAGGTGAAATAGGATTTGAATTTGGAACGTTTTGTTTACTCAGATTTTCTGACACATCTCTTACTCACGGTTTTTATTTTTATTTTTTTGGCTTGTCTTTAAACCCTCCCTTTGGCATTGCCAGACTAAGTTATGTGGATTGCCTGTGAAGATGTGATGTCTTGGAAGCACTCAGACTGCCCCCAGAGAATTGGCCTGTAAACCATCATTAGCGAGCGAAGAGAAGTGTAAGTCTTTAAAATGTTAGATTCAGCTGACGTGCCATATAACCCCCTTTTATTCCCAGTGACAAACCAAACCATCTGAAATCATGTATAATTATGGCGAGGCAAATCCAATTTACTCCTTCTTTAAGTACGCTTCTCTAAATAAATGAAATTATACATTCAGAAACACAAAGCAGTATTTCACAAACTCTGGATTTGGATCTGTGTGCAAATAGCATTTTAAGTGATGACTTTGATTCTTAGATGTGATGGATTAAACACAATAGAAGAGTATTGGGATTTGTCTTTCTGATTTTATGGACTTTAAGAATAAATAAATAAAAGCCCTGACTTTTGATGCCGTCGTGCCAAGACAGCATTTCATATTTAGCTCTGACATCTTTGACAATTGGGGAGAGAGAGGCAACCTTCACAACTTTCAAACGCACATAAAAGTTGCATTTTTTAAAGGTGCAAAGGTAAGTCACCACACTGAGCCGAATCAACATTTCAAAGTCTTCATGGAGCCCTTGACTTGTGTGGCAGATCACAGGAGAGTGGATTGGCAAGACTCGTTTACATCGTTCAGAAATCGCTGGCTGGTCTAGCTTGAAAAGAAAAATACCTTTTCCACGGCTCAAACATAACCTTTTGTCTCATACGCTGCAATACAAATAATGAGAACAGTCATAAAGTGTTACATGCAAATTAAAAACAAGAATAGGACAGAAGGATGTCTAATTGTTGTTTCCATGTTGCTAGAATGTGTTATAATAAAAGAAATGTTGAGTGACTCCTTGTGCAAGCCAGATCCGTGGACCTGTCAGTTGATTAGTCCTCTTGATTACCATTTTATAAGAGGCCCCGCGCTCCATTATTTGCATTCCTATTTAGCCATGATTTTGCAGAGGGCACGCCGTGATTAAACTTGTCAAGAGGCTTGATTGACAAGGTCAAATCTTCACATTCCTTCCTGCTGGAATAAGAAAAAAGAGAAAGTAAAATAGACACTGGATGTGTCAGCTTCCCTTCCCTTTCCTTTTCCTCTCCTCCTCCCCCCCCCCCCCCCCGCCCTTACAATCTCCATCAGGAATGTTTTAATTTTAGGGATGGATTCTGCCTGTCAAGCGGGGCTGGATGGCCCTGTAGTTCAGACGATGAGATGTGATGGGTGTAAAACAATACAATTAAAAAAAAGGACTAGGAGATGAGAGAGAACAAAGGAAAAGAGCTCACTTTATTGGACAGATTTAATTACACTGAATAGAGATTACGGCAGGCAATCCACTGAGGTGTGAAATTAACCCTTGATTACTGATGAAGCTCCGAACAGGAACAGTTCAAAAAAGATTGACCACTTGGACGAGGTGGTAATTATTTCAGATATCACCTTTTTTTTCAAATGTGGATAGGTAATGTTAGCATGCATAAATGAAGGGGGGTAGGTAGCTACGTTATTAACCAGACTGAACAGGCGAGCACAGAGAGGCTCGACGTGGTCTGGAATCCAGCAGCTTGCTTGCATCAGAGATTATAACCTTTCTGTTTAACCGGGCTCCTCCCCTGTAGGGGATTTGTGGCCATGGAGGGAAAAGAAAAATACAATTAAAAATGCAGAAATGAGTTGATGCAATCTGCTCTCTGTAAATGGTGTTCGTGAAATACCACTGTGTGATTTAGAAGATGGTAGAAATTGGGGTAAATGTATCGATAGCAGTTTATGTTTGCTTCTTAAATCTGAATCAGAATTCCTTTATTTGTCGAAGTTTACAGTAACAGCAAAAGTATAAATGGTGACAACAAATATATATATAAGTTGAAAGGCATGAACATACTTTCTTTAATGAAAATTATTAAAAGTACACATTTCAGGTAGATGAATAAGTAGTAGCAGCAGTGTTTATGACATAAATTAGGTGTAGGGTAAGACGTAAGTAAGGTAATCGCTGCACATTATCCCGCTTATCACATGGCCACATTCTCAACAAAGTAACGTTATGACTCCCAATATTAATTGAAATGCTTTTATGGATTTAGAAAATGATTTTATTGATTTAAAAAATAGTATATTGATTTAAATTGACATGCATCCGCTAAGAAAAATAGTCCGTTGTTACCGTTTGAACTAACGTAGCAACGGCAGGAAGTGCTTCGATAGCGTTTTTGAGGAGCTTTTTGATTACAGGTTTGAAAACATCGCTGCTTGCTTTAAAAGTAGCACAATTCATTATGTGAACCTTGGAAAGTATCTAGATATCCCTGCCCTAATGCCAAAGGAACTGCACACTGAATATGTGTCGCCGTTTGATGTCTATGTCTGGACCGCTGCGTAAAAAGGAGGGTTTCTGCCCGTTACTTCTCCGCTGTTTTCTTGTCGCTCTTGTCTTGTCAGTTAGAAACTGTATACAGTTAAATCGAACGGACTTGTTGTTTGTGCAGATGTGAGCGTCCTTAACAACGGTCAATAAGTCCTTGACAGCGGTCTGTCTGTTCGGTATTAACAACGTGTCACGTGTTCTGAATTGACCAATCAGAATCAAGTATTCAACTAAACCATGTAATAAAATTATATATTGCACAGAGTTACTTACAGATACTTGTAATACATGGTCTGACTAAGAAGTAGCAGACAGTAGTAATAATAATCTTAACTGGTACATATTGCAAATAAAGTGTAATTGCACAACAACAGTGTCATAGTCTTTCTTTTAGTTTTTTTTACATTATTGCACATTGGTGTTATTTCCAAACTGTGTGTGTGTGTGTGTGTGTGTGTGTGTGTGTGTGGCCTAGCATTACTATACTTGTGGGGACCTAAATCTGTTTACATAGTCACGTGTGGGGACTCGCCTCCCTCATGGGGACAAATTGGAGGTCCCCATGAGGGGAATCATTCATTTTAGGGTGAAGACTTGGTTAGGTTTAGGGTTAGGGTTAGGCATGTGTTGGTTATGGTTAACGTTAGGATAAGTCTCCAGGAAATGCATGTAAGTCAATGTAATGTCCCCTGAAGTGATGTATACATGGTATGTGTGTGTGTGTGTGTGTGTGTGTGTGTGTGTGTGTGTGTGTGTGTGTGTGTGTGTACAGTCTGACTGCTGCAGGGAGGAAGGAATGGTCACAAATGTTACAAAGTACTACAAGTTAAAAAATAACAAGAAATTATATTAAAAAATAAGAAAAGATAGAGGCCGTGTTTATAGCAGAGTGATATTTTCTGTCTCCCTATCACCATGCATTATCATCCAGGGGGGAAATGGGACATCTTTCCGTTCAGACCTGATGTTCACAACTCGAAGACAAAATGCACTGCCCCGGCAAAGCTAGCTGTTCGTATAATTAGCAGTAATTAATGAACAGAAAGCCAAGACTCGTTTGTATTTTAAATGATCTTAAATGATCCCATTAGCACTTGTCATAGTCCTGTACACTAAACAGCGTGAGTTCAATTAGATTTTTGTCATATTAAAGTGCTTTCCCGATGCCACATTTAAAGTCTTATCCAGTTGTGTTTTTTTTGCCCAAATTATCTGCAAGATGGCTTCGACAAATCTCTCCCGCGCCATACGGTCTGAATACCCCGAAGTCACAAACACTCTGCTGTATTTCTGTCTTATGAAAAGTGTTTGGTGCTGTGTATTATATCGGGTATCTAGGCTAAACCACCACTGCCTACCTCTTATCCCTAACTGTGCGTGCATGACAGCGTGCACACAATAAAATATGTACCCTGTCTTGTACATTTCATTCTCCGGGGCTGAACGGACAAGGGAGGAGGACAGAGAGGAGAACTAAAGTGCCATAATGAATCTAAGGGGCATAATTCATTCTGATCAAACGCACTCAGGGATGAGTCATGCTCCGGTGAACCCTTCTGACCACTGATGGCTCTACAGCAGAGAGGAGGATGAGGCGGGATTGACGAGCGCACATAAATTCTAATTATTCCCAATGTATGCGATCCTGCAAATGGCCGTCCTCGCAGTGGTGGCCTAGCGATGGTTTTCTCTAACAAACCCCACCCCTCCCCTTCTCAAAATGTCCCCCCTTAGACTTTTTATGAAGAGCTCTGGCTGTAAACCTGGGACAGGAGCTATAGAGCAGAAGGAATGAAAGCAGCGGGTCGTGTAGTTCGTACAGAAGGGAGAAAAACACAGTGGTGCCGGGAAAGAAAAAGTACGATGATCAATTAATCCAGCCAGTAATTGGATGAGTGTGTATGTAAAGCGGTAACGCTGTAATGAAAGTCATCCATTGTGCACAATCCCTCCCTGGCCGGTGAACCATCCCCCTCATCATCCTCTGAATCTCAGGTGCTTAGCCATGCAAATCTGTCTGACAGCCCAGTACATCTCTGTCTGCCTAATTGGACAGTATAGAGTTGTTTATGGGTATTGCAGACATTTAGGACTCAGTTGGGGGCTGCTCAAAAATCATTAGCGAACGGCCCCTGTTACTGGACTGTCAGCTTCACTTCACCGACGTCAAAGCACCGCCATAAAAAATGTTTATCTCTGTCAACAACGGGGAAAGGCTCCTTTTAAATGGAACAGTATACTTGCTGAACATTCAAACACGTTAAGAAATGAGAGTATGTGGATGCTACAGTCGCAGCTTGTTATATCAGTCTCACGGCTAGTTTTTGATGTGTAGGCAAGGTGTTTCTTATTAATTAGAAAAACAATCCGTCTGTAGAATTTGCAGTGGTGGATGCTTACTTATACCTCTAATGAAACGTGTGAAAATATAATATATGTGTCTTTTAATTGAGTTTTAGTCCTTCATACCCTCTATACTTTTGGAGGTAGGAAGATTTTAAGATGTTATAACCAATGTTTGTTATACTATATTGTATAGGATATAGTTTAGCATCTTTCAGCTTTTCCGGCCTACACTGTTACTGTTTTGATTTTCTTCCCAAAGGTCAGCTATTTCAGTGAAATGGCTCTAAGGGCCTCAACATTGGCACAGTAAGAGACTAGATGGTACATTAATTGGAGAATTTAGCTGCTAAACAGCCTGATATTTCCATAAGGAGATGGTAGAGACCAAAAAAGAGCTAAAATTAGCGTTTTAGTGGACAACCATCAGGCGGACAGAAAGGCAATTCCTAAAAAACGATTAAAGTTGCTTTGTGACGGCTGGACTTATGAGCAACTGTTAGCTGACAAATTCTCCATTTGAACTTACAATATGAGTCCAAATGGGGCAAAAACATATAAAATGCTATTTAAAGAACCTTTTTCAACCTGTCTCCTTATACATATAATATTCATAAACTAAATGGATTTGATTGTTGAAATCAAAAGACATTTAAACACATTGGTTAACTCATTATCTGATCATTATTAGCAAAATGTGGGTACGCAAGTGTTGTTTGTGTTATTCTTTGGTTGGCTTGTGAGAGCGACTATACCAATTGTTGTAAAGAGTGGTTCAGCAAAGGGCGAGATACCCTGACTTCTGTTCTGCAGTGTGAGTCAAACTTCAAAAACGCTGAATCAATTCTCACAACGCAACGGCTTCTTTCATTAGTGTTTCTCTGCCTGTTAACTGCTCTCATCTTTCTAAATCTATTTACTGTCGTTTCTGTCAATTATTTAAGGTCTCAAACCTAAAATACCCTTATAGCATCATCAGGGTGGATTTCTCAGGCTCTGCAGTAATCTTCATGACGTGTAAACTGATCCTATAATAACACTTTTCATAATCAGTAAGTAGATTAAGTCATTTGTCATGTAAACATTTGCTGGTTCCAGCTTCTAAATTGGGAGTACTTTGGGCCTTTCTGAATGTTGTATGATTGTTAATAGAATATGGGACAAAACAAGCCATCTCAATATGTCACCCTGGGCTACTGCGGGTATTGATGGGTATAATAACTATTTTGTGACGTTTTATAGACAAAGAAATGAGTCGATTCAGTGGAAAAATAACCGACAGATTAATTAAACATAATAATCATTTGTTCCAGGCTTAATTGGTTCTATTTAAAATCCCACTTTATCAAAGAACAAAGGGAAGAAAATCTCCAAAATGGCTCTAAAAGAAGTTAAATGTAGTAGTTTGTCCTTTTTATTTTTATGTCGTATATATGTACATGTATATTGTGACTTATTATATTTCAGTTTTTGTTACCTGCCAAAGGACTATGGATGTAAATAATAATCTTTGCTAACTTGTAACGTTTTTGTACATCCTGTATTTCATCTGATAAAAAATAAAGACCTTTTTGAACATTAAAGCATTTAAACATGTTACAATATGAACCTGAAAATGATGGCCTTTTAAACAAGTGTTAATTAAAACATCCTCTGTTGTGTCCTCATGTCCTCTGTTCTATACATTACATTATTGCATTTGATGTTAAGGTAAATCGAAAAGTCATGAAAGTAATCAGGTGTACTTACCTTTATGCTGTGATACATATAGGCCTACTAAGTATTGATACAAAATGTTTTAAAGATAACTAGTATTTGAAACAGATTACATTTTTAAAGTAACCCTCCAAACCCTGTAAATGAACAAATAAATGTTAAATAAGTAAACGTAACATTTTGAACATTCCCCATCTGGTTTAGTGCAGACTGTTAAACACCTGCACCTTTGAAAGAACATCCATAACATTCACCTGTTTGCAACTCATATATCAATATTCCAATTTCTGTATATACAGAAAAGCCTTGAAACCTTGAAGCTAACATCTCCACCAATGCATTAGTTTTCACCAAAAACCCCAAAAGTCATCCGTTCTCCGTCTCGCTGCCCTCTGAGCTCCCACCGGCTCCGAACACAGGCTGCAGGTTGGGCTTATGAATGTTCAAACTGAAGGCACTCTGATTTGCATGGCTGAACACGGCGAGGCAGGGGAACAGGTCAGAGGGAGTCCAGAGACACAAGCTTTTAGAGGGATGAGGCTGCGCCGGGCTGCATGGAGGTGATGTGCTCATTGCTCTGATGTGACCTCACACACAGCGGGAACAAAAGCAGAGCTGCAGGGCTGAGCTGAGATCAAACACCTCACAGAACGCCCGCTGTACAGTAACTGTAAACATTACAGAACACGCAGCGACGACTAGGATTAATCATCAATGTTATTTATTAGCGTTCATTAACACAAAGCCATTTGAAAGACAACCCGGTGGTAATGGCCGTGTCATCAAGCGGTCTTCCAGTTTTTCGCAGAGGGACTGTTCGAGCATTGCACTTATCTCTGTCAGGATGCAAATGTAGTGCACGATTGATCGGAGTGACCACAGAAAAAGACTTTCCGCAATGGGCAAAAAACTGGTGACAAGACAAGGGTAAATTCAGAAGGTGGACTCTTTTTCCCCTCTCCTCCATTTCTCTGGCTCTTTAAACCTCTCCATCTTTATAGCTGAGCCAATCAATGGCAAACCAGTGTCTATTGTCTGTTCTTTGCTCAGGCCACTGCCCTCCTCCAGCACCCCCCATTACAGAAATGTTTCTTCCCATCAGTGCCTTTACTTATCACTTCCCGGGTGACATTGAACTTCCTATGCCCCGGCCGCCGAGACACATCTCTGAACTCACACAATTACTCTTCATCCCCACTAACAATTTAGTAATGAAGTATTGATTTCCAGATTCCTCTCTTATGGATGATATTAGATTTTGTTTGATAAACTGTGCCTGGGCCTCTAATCTGCACTGTCCCTTTTCCCACTGTCTGTAAAACAAAGTGCCACTGGAGAGATAATGACCAGGGAACATCGATGAACTCATTTCATCAATTTGTAACACTTGACAATGAAAAAGGGCAGGCATTTTTCAAGCAGCAATGTCAAAGTTTATTGCTCTGGGTACGGTCTTATTGGAAGCCAGACATCTTGAGCAGCGTTCAGCTTTAATTTATGGGCCCCAGTGTGCCAGTTACTTTTAAAGGAAATGTTTGGATACTGGGAGGATATTAGTGTTGCACCTGGGTTGTCTGATTTCCACAGCCACCGGGGATTCATGTGTCATGTTAGACAATATAAAAACAGCAGAGGAGAGGCTGAAACTCCAGCTATTTGCCATGCAGAGAAACTGCAGTTTAGGGCATAAATCATGCTGAGGTGTTACATGCATGTCACACATGCACTGATGTAGGAGCCACATAAATGCTCGAATACTAATGTGTTCTGGCTAAACTTTTCCACAGAGAGTCAAATGTATCATCACTGACAAAAGGTACATGTTAGAATGTAATCTATATTCATTCGAGCTATTATGTTTTGGTTGCATCTTGCCTCGAACAAAGGGATTGCAGACTCTGCATGTGTACATCTCTGTGTGTGTCTCTTTGATAATTGGAAATACATATGAACGATGGTCTTCATCATAAAGCAAGATTACAAGTTAAGCCAGGTTTACTTATTTAAGTGTAGGTTATAGTCTGTTGCTATAGAGTGGTGCAGTAATGAGTCTTAAAACCCAGAAAAAACGTAGCATGTTAAACTTCCGGTTCCATTGTCTCGAAGTCAATGGTATTTTAAACGTGTTAGTGGTTACAAGCCTGAAATCAGGTCTGAAGTGAACACAAACATGTGAATAACCGAAGCTTCCATGTGTCATAAAAAAGGCAGATGCAAATAAGTGACGACGTGAACTACTTATCGTCATCACACCGACACGAGTCCGACTTTAGCTTATGATGGCGACACGCAGCCATGTGCCCAGGATGTTGTTTGTTTATAGCATAACTCCAGCTTTTTACTTATCCTCAATTTATATCTTATGGTAATTGAACATTGTTTAGTGCTGATTATCAAATGTTAGCATGCTAACATGCTAAACTTCGACAATGAACATAGTAAAACATTAGACCTGCTAAACACCAGCCTGTTAGCATTTTCATCATTAGCATGTTGCGCCGCTAACAATAGCGTTTAGCTCAAAGCTTTGCCGTGCCTGGTGCAGCCTCAAATAGCTGCTAAACGTGGACTCTAAATCTTGTTTAACCATCAGTTCTGGGTTAGGGTTGGCTTTATGAAACAGATTTACCCTGGTTTGGTTTGTTAAATTCATTCAAGACTGGCTTTTCAGAAAGTCTGAATAGTTTCAGTTTATTACATTTCCTCCAGTATATGCTAAGCTTAACCTTTGCAAAACTAAACAGTTATACATTGAGAAGTACCACCTGTGTTTGGGTGATGGGTGAAGAAACACTGCAGAAGCGTTGCCTCTAAATGAGTTTATCTTTCCAAATATCACAGAGACAACTTTACATGAATTTGTAGATTTTTAAAGTTGTGTTTTAGCATTAAATGTATATGTACTGCATCTCTGTATGCTAAATAAACCCAGTGTTTTCTTTATGTGTGCTCCTGCACAAACAATTTATCTGGTGCAAAGTCAAATCATTTATTCCCCCTCATTCATCCAGATAGAATGAGAGACCAGAGGAACAACAGCCAATTTAGACTGAAAATCCCAGTTCAGCTCAGGGTAATCTGATTTCTCTGCTCCCCAGAAATCTACATGTATAGTGCTTATCAACTGGATTACTGGCAGGTAGGAAGAATAACCCAATTTGAGGTTACTTGTTTCTCTGTGTGTAGTATTCAGTGTCGCATTGCATTAGAGGAGGAGGGCTATTGCTTTGTGCAATGGATGCGTTACTTCCTCGCTCCTCCCTGCACAGATCTGGCTGCTCCTGCAGTTGTACGTTGTTTTTCTGCATTAAACCACCACATAGAATAAATGTAAATGTACTGCAATCAGATAATGGCTTTAAGGTATGTATTTAAATAGAAAATACAGGTCACAGCATACCCACTTTTTATGCAAGGGACTATAAATCCATCTCCATCCACCACTTTGGATGCACATTTTCAATTTGTGCATAACAAAAGCCAGTGAAATGCAGAAAATGTTAATAGAATCTCAAGCTATTGCTATAAAAGTTGAAAAAGGTGATACAGTTAAAGCAAAATGAGACAAAGTATTTGTATTGTTTCACACAGTTCCTCATATTTATACATAAAACAAAGAGAAATGTTATATTTCCATTCAAGTGGACATTGTTTTCACAGTTTAAGGTTAGATTTTTTTTTTTAATGATGTCATTGTGTTGCCGGTTTTTTCTGTGAAGGTAAAATAGTCCTCCAGGTTGAGAAATTGCATAACATCGCATAATAGTGGATGGGAAGAAGCATTCATTTCTGTTTCTGTTTCTTTCATTCTTTTGTGTTCATCCTTCATTGGTATCGTATTGTGTTCATTGTTTAGGGCGAGTTAACAAATGTTAGCATGTTAACACTCAAAACTAAGACAGTATGTAGTATGTACATTGCATTGTAAATACTGCTATATTTTATTTTACTATCTTTTTTTAGTATTTCGTATGTTATTATAGTTTTGTTATAATAGTTCTCTATCTGTGTTTTTTTATTTACTTGTATATATGCACCACGACACCAAGTCAAATACCTCGTACGTGTCAACCTACCTGGTAATAAACCTGTTTCTGATTCTGATTCTGACATGCTTAAGTGAGTCGGGATGCAATACAATGTGAGGACAACGGTTTTATATCAACTAACATACTTTATTTAGAAAAATGTGAATAATGTTGAACGTAGGTTTTAAAACCTTATTAATTCAATTGTACTTTTGGGTGTAAACTTGACTTCTGTCTGTCTTCTTTCTTTTTACCAGGCACATGGTGAATGGTTTCATGTAGTGGTGACAGATCCTGCATGTGGTCCCACTCTGATCTCAGCATGAGCTACAGGAGAGCTGATCCCAGACCCACCCCCCATCTGCAGATATTGAACAGGGTCTACTACAGGTTGTGGTAACGGATGACCACCATCCACGTACCCTCATCACCACAGAGGTCAATCTCCCTGGAACAAGAGCTGCTCTCCCTCCAAGGTGATTATTGATAAAGGATGACACGCCAATGTAGACACAGGAGAAATTATACTCCGGGGCCTATCACGTCTCCTCTCTTGTTTCTGGAGACAGAGACCTTGCCTAATGTATAAATACTTTGGTGGGACACTATTCCCATACCGACTGAGTGACTATAAAAGAAACGGAGTGGAAACCATCAGGGATGCAGGGAGCCATGTCAGTTTCCTTTAGACACAGTCCTCTTAATATCTTTTAAAGGAAACAATCATCTTTCCTGATGAACCAAAATGTCCTGTAGCAGCCAAGGTCAAGCTCACACAGACACACAGACACACAGACACACACACACACACACAGACACACAACCACAGTAAATGCATCATGTGTTCAACTGTGCATTATGTCCTCTCTCTCCCCCCCCCCCCCCCCCCCCCCCCCTCTGTCCACTGTGTTCCCATCTCAAGGTGCTGAAAGGCAGATGCTCCAAATGAGTTTCTCATAAAAGTGGTGGTTAAATATATCACATTAGCATCTGAATGTAACCTCCAGGCAGATCTGTTAGTATCTGAAAACTAGACCGTTTGTATTCGTTACAACATGTTTAGACCAGAGGGTAAATTAACTTCCCCTCATTAGAACATAGACGTGTGTAATTGTGTATTTGTTATGTGCTATAATGTAATTTATGAGGCAATAATAACTGGTTGATACTCAGTTTCTGAATGTTTGATTACAAAATATAAAGTTAAATAAATAATTTTAAGTCAATATATAGATGTCCTCAGTTTGTATGGAAAATATATAAATGGTTTGCTTTAGCTACCTTTTCAGGAACATAAATAGTACATAAAGTATGTGTACACATTATAAACATGAATAACTATTAATATACTGACATCATAATCAATACACTTTTAAAAACTAAAGATCTCTCCCATGTATTAATTGTTTTATACTATCATTTTGATAGACAATCTCATGGTTTTGAATGTCTTATAAAGCACATTATCGTTGGAAATAAATAAACTGTTTTCCATATTGCTGCAGAAAAGGGAGTAGATAATGTCCTCGGTGACATTGTACGTATTCTGCACCGTAGCTTGTTGATTAGAACTGTAAGAGGCGGAAACTCAGGAAAAACAGTTGCTTAGGAGGTGCCATGTCCCACCAATCACTCTCCCTTTCTAAAGGGGCTCCAATGGCACCTGAGGGGGAATCTCATGGCTGTCATCCCAGAAAGCCTGCCGCACTGATGCCTGCTTACCATCTGCTCCCCATATGAGCAAAAACAGCCAATTGTCTCAGTGAAGGCACCTCAATCACACTGTCATCCAACTAATATACTTTAACATGTTTTTCGGGTAGATTTGGACAACATCTTGGTAGAATCTGCAGCGCTGGAAGCCCCTATTTGGCTCGTGTAGATAAGAGTAAATGATTGTGTGTGTGTGTGTGTGTGTGTGTGTGTGTGTGTGTGTGTGTGTGTGTGTGTGTGTGTGTGTGTGTGTGTGTGTGTGTTTGTAATGTATATCATAGCCCTGCCCTGTCTCAGCATGGACTTGGCATCTGACAATGAAAAAAGCCAAACAGTGGGACCCTGTCAGTGTTACACTTCCTGTAAATAACCCCGCCATGCCTTTGGTTTTATCATTCCCTGCAAATGATTCCGGGGCCCCTCCAGAGTCGACAAGAAATAGCATTATTTTATGGCATGGAAAAAAGAGGAGATAAAAAGAGGAGCCAGGCAGAGAAAAAGGGAGATGGGGCTAAAAAAGGTCCTTCAGGGAACATGGTGTAAATGAAGTTCCAGGAATGACACAGGCGAGCAATGAGGCGTGGATGGAAAATATACGCTGCACATCATCGGATAGAGATGCCAGTGAAAATGGCTTCATTGAAGTGTCAGCCCTCATCCATCAATCAATCATCCGCAAGAAACAATAACGCAGCAGCGATGGGGCAGCTTTTATGGGGCTTACTCATGGGTATCGGAAACAGCACTTAAGTGTAGTTCTGACACTGGGAGAAAAACAGAGGTGAGGTGCTGCTCGGCTTATTCCACATGCAGGTAGAGCAGATAGGAGGGTGGGGGGGGGGGTAAATATACAGTGCCCCCTCTGGCAGAAGAGCTCTGGACAGTTTTTATCTTCACAACAGCAGTGGATTTCAAGAGAACGAAAAGATACTTTGGGTCTGTTAGAATTGCATACGTGTTATATTATACAGATGCTGAGTATGTGGATTTTGAGAGAAAAGGCCTGTTGTATAGCAACAGTCTCACGGCATTTCGTGTTATAGTCACGAAATTAATCTATTGATTGATACACAATTTTCGCATTTATTTCATGTCAGACAGAATGATTTTAAAAGCAATGTATTTCTACATAGTATGTTTCATGCTTGCACCAAATAATAACAAATAAGAAGGAAAAAAAAATACAGATGTCAGTATTCTGAGGCTCTGAGCCGCATTTCTTTTCCTCGCGGACGGCAAAAAAAGTCAGACATTATACAATTTAAAATAAAAGGGTTAGGGTAAGATATTGAGTAAGAAAATGTTTTTATGAACCACACAGCTTCTGGTATTCCAAGACCCGGCCAGAAAAAAATACACGTGGTGCAGGCACGAAACATACCAATAGAAATACATTGCTTTTAAATCGTTCTGTGTGACATGAAAAAAGTGCAAAAATAGATTAAATTAATTTTGTGACTATAACACGAAATGCCGTGAGACTGGGTTGTGTATATCCTACTAAATTAGCAAGCATTGAGTATGAGATTTAAGTTTATTTTTAATTTGTTATGAAACATCATCAAACATTGAATTGAGAAATAATTTACATTTATGATGAGAAATGTTCATTTTATAGTGGCTCAATAGCCAAATTCATGGTTAAAAATCCTGTAACATAAAAAAGATGGTAAAAGCATATTTAGTCATAAATGTAGTTGGCAGTAAGCAGTTATTACAGGTTCAGTGTGTAACATGCAATACATTAATATGTAGAATGTCAGTAACCTATACATAATGTTAGTAGGCCTATGCGATTTTGTACAAAACAACCAGTCAACAGCTATGCTAGCAGCTCTGGGAGGCTTTACTAATGCCTAGCCTTTGAGCCAGAGGCTAACATCAACCAGATTGAGTGTGTAATATGCAACAAATTAATAAGCAGTATGTTAGTTTGCGTAATGCTAGTGTAACACAGGCCGTGGGGATGCCGGGTGAAATAGCCAAAAATAAATAAATAATAAAACCGGGGAAAAGTGAAAAAAGTGTCAGAATATAGGCAAACGAGTCCTTCGGTGGGCGGGAAAGAAAACGCGTCAGAATCATCACTTCCTGTACTGACAGTGGAGGTGTCCTGAGAGTGGAGGTTTGCACCAGAACTGTCCTGAGAGTGGAGGTCTGCAGGCAGGCTCCCATGCAATTACTGGACTTTCTGGTCGGCTCTGCTGGCTAGCTGTGCTAACGGTGCTTGCGCCGAAGCGTCATGTTTGGGGGAATGAAGAGTGACGGCGATATGGAAGACGATTATAACGGATGGACTGCTTCTTGGACTGGTTCTGTGAGTAATGATATTAAAGTGGAGCTGCCGCCGATGTTTAGGGGCGACGGCCAGAGGCAGTTCGCTACGTGGATAAGACAGTTGGAAGCCGCTGTTCGTGCTCAGACGAGAGGTGCTAGGGACACGAGCTACGCAGCTACCTTGCTGAACATTCTACCTACCAGACTGGACGGTGCAGCTTTCCTGCTGTGGCACAGCTTGCCGGCAGATGTGCAGTGTGATTATGAATGTGTGAAGGAGAAGCTGGCGGAGGCTTTTGGCCAGAGACAGTTCCTGCTTTATTTCCAGACATGTGTATCTGCACGGCCCCGCCAGGTGAACGAGAGTTTGGAGGTGTATGCGGCGAACATTTCCAGACTCGTGGCTGAGGCTTTTCCCGATTATGACCGCGCTGCAGTAAATGGTGAGAAATTCAGACGTTTTTTGGCTGGCCTTGATCCAGCACTTCAAGCGAAATGCCATGAACAAGGGGCGACTGATATGGAGGAGGTGTTGATAATTGCTGGGCGTTGTGAGCGGGCCAGGCAGGCAATGAGGTTGAACACTCCTGGTTTGCCCTCCTGTCCTCAGTATCCTGCTGTTGTTGCATCGCTAAATTCACCATCGGCTGGTGTTTTCGACTGTGCAATGGATGCACTGTGGCCGGGCTGCTCAACCCGACAGAGAAGGAGTTAAAGCTGCACCCCGGCTCCCATTTAGGTGTGTTCCACCATGTTAAGGACTGTGAGCTACTCACCCCCTCTGAGGTTTTCCCCTCTCAGCAGGGGGCTACCCCTCTGTCGGATGTGGCTGGCTTCCCGTTGTCTGCTGAACAGAGACTGCAGCTGCAGGCCTTGATGGGGAAATACCAAGGGGTGTTCGGCTCTGGGAAGGGCAAGACAGGAAAGACCGGTCTGATCAAACACCGCATACAGACAGGTGATCATTCCCCGGTCAAGCATCGGGCCCACCGTACTTCGCCAGAAAAACGGAAGGAGATAGGCAGACAGGTTCAGCGCCTGTTGGAGGACGACATAATTGAAGAGAGTTGTACCCCGTGGTCCGCCCCAGTGGTCCTCGTCAGGAAAAAGAACAACACATGGCGATTCTGCGTGGATTACAGGGGACTCAACTCTGTGACAATAAAGGATTCTCATCCACTGCCACGGGTGGATGACACATTGGACGCATTGGAAAAGACAGCATTCACCACTGGCCAGGGTCTATACCAGTTCAAATCCATGCCTATGGGTCTGACCAATGCACCCGCTACCTTCCTGAGGGTTATGGAGCTGGTGTTAAGGGGGCTGCCATGGCACATCTGCGTGGTGTATCTTGACGATATACTGATTTACAGTAGTTCGTTTGAGGCCCACATATCTGCTTTGGAGGAGGTCTTCATTCGGATTGGGGCAGCTGGGCTTAGATTGAACGCCAGGAAGTGCCATCTTGCCCGTGATCACGTGGTATTCCTTGGTCACGTCATCTCCGCCGGGGGGCTTCGTCCTGACCCCCGTAACACAGATAAGGTGAAGACTTGGCCAGTTCCACGGTCCGCTACAGAGGTGCGTGCTTTTCTGGGTCTCTGCTCTTATTATAGGAGGTTTGTGAGGAGTTTTGCCCAGCGTGCTGCCCCCCTCAACCATCTGGCGGGACAGGATGTCCCTTTTCAGTGGACGGCGGATTGCCAGGAGGCATTTGAGTTTTTGCGGGATGATCTTTGTGCCGAACCTATCATGTGTCACCCGGACTTCACCAAGAGTTTCGTGCTGTGTACAGATGCTTCGCAGATTGCTGTGGGGGCTGTGCTGTCACAAGAAGTGGATGGCCTGGAGAGAGTGGTGGCCTACGCTAGTCGCTCCCTCACAGCAGCTGAACGGCGTTGGTCTACCTATGACAGGGAGCTGTGGGCGATAGTGTGGGCAGTGCGTAATTTCAGGCATTACTTGGGTCTTCTCCCCTTCACAATTATTACAGATCACCAACCTTTGTTGGGTCTGCGATGACTTCAGGTTGACAATGACAGGACGGGGCGTCGTAGCTGTTGGGCTCTGGAGCTGGACCCATACGACTGGGTGATTGTGCACAAGAGTGGGACCAAACACACAAATACAGATGCCCTTTCACGCAGGCCTGACACCCCTGAAGCTTTGGAGAATTCAGGCAGTCTCGATGCCACATCCGCTCCCTTGAGTACAATTCTCCCTGGCGCAGGGGACAGTGGTCCTAGTGATGTGTGTGCTGTGGGGACTCCTGCCACGGCCCAAGCCCAGGGACCGATTGCAGGCCCTCCTTCTCCTGACTCAGGGTCTTCAGTGGACCAGACCCTAATCTTCACTCTGTCACATGATGGCTCCGGTATTAGGGAGCTCCAGCAAAAGGATGCAGATATCGGACAAGTTTTGGCCTGGCTGGAGCATGGCCAACGGCCCCCTAGATGGAGGTTAAAAGATGCTAGTCGGGGTGTGAAGAGACTTTGGCATGAGTTTCCCCGGTTGACTTTTGTGGAGGGACTTTTATGTAGAGTTGTTTGGCTATCTGAGGCAGGGCAGTCTACTCAGGTTGTTGTTCTTGCTGTCTTAGTTCCAGAGGTCCTGGGAGACTTGCATGCTGCTCCACTGACTGCTCACCTGACGTATATGAACGCGTATTGGCCCTCCATGCACAGTGACATTCGATCATGGTGTGACCAATGTTATGCCTGTCAGAGAAGGAAGTCCCCGGTGCCTAAACACCATGCCCCCATGAGAACTTCGCATGCAGTTAGACCTTTCCAGCGTGTGGCGGCTGACATACTGGAGTTGCCGGTCACATCAAAAGGCAACCGGTATGTGTTGGTTGTTGAGGACTATTTCACAACATTTGTAAATCTGTATGCCATCCCCGATCAAAAAGCCCCCACGGTCGCGGAGTGTCTCTTCCAGAACTACATCTTGGAGCATGATATGGGCAGACAGTTCGAATCAGATGTTGTGAGGCATTTGTGCCGAATGTTAGGTGTGAAGAAGACGCACACCACGCCTTACAATCCGAAGTCTGATGGCATGGTAGAGAGGTTTAATAGGACACTTATCGATCAGTTGGCGAAATCTCTGCTATCATGTGAGTGGGAGTGGGACTGTTTTCTGTCACAGGTCGCGTTTGCGTACAATACCAGTGTACATTCCAGCACAGGCTTCACGCCGTATTTTCTCACGCATGGCAGGGAGGCCAGGACTCCTGTGGATGTTTCACTGGGTTCAAAGCGGGATGATCTGGAGCAGGGTCCCCGGGAAAACTTTGCTGGTTCCCTTCTCAGACGCGGCATTTTATCAGACAAGGGATAACAATTTTGCTGCAAGCAGCAAACAGAAGTCGTACTATGACTATGGCACGTCCCATATGAAGCCGGGGGATTTGGTGTGGTTAAATGATCCCACTGAGAGCCGCCGTAAGCTGGCTCCCCACTGGAAGGGGCCTTATCTGGTGCAGAGGCGAATGGATAGGGGTGATGAAGTGGGGGTCACGTACCAACTAAGTAGCCCGTTTGGGGATGAAGCCTCTCTCCAAACAGTCCATTACGACAGGCTACGGCGATACAACCTGCCGGTAGCCTTTCCCTTGGAGGGACCATCAAGGTCTCTCTTAAACCTTGCTCAGCCTCTTCCGTTGCAAGATGCAGTCTCCCCACAGAGCTCTGGACGCTTGAGGTTTTCCGATGGGGAAAGTGACAGTGATCTTGGGCCGGGTTCTGGAGCTGGTGATTCCCCTGAGCTTGAACTAGCCGCATCGACGGTGCCCCGGGATGGGAGGTTAGCGCGGCCTCCTGTCCGCTTTATGGACTTTGTTATGGGCTGAGTGACTGGACATGTTTGTGTGCTTCTTTTCTCCTGTGTATTCTATGCTGCATAATTGTGTTTTTTTCAAGTGTGCACAACAGGGGAATAGGTTATGTCAGACCAAGTTGATGTTTTATTTGGGCTGTGGATGTATATTATTTTTTTTTTATATGTTTTGTTGTGTTCTCACCATGTGTGTGGAAATGGGGACATTTCTTTCAGTAAGGAGGGACGCATGTAAGCATTGGGTTGAGAGGGCATGTGTTGTGAGCATGCGCAGTCTGTCCTGGTGTGGTGAAGGAGAGCGTGGTGTGACTCGATAATAATAAACGGAGGCGCTATGTGGGACGCTCCAAAAAGTACTAAGTTCCTGAGTTTTTGTTACACAGAAGTATCATTGAAGCGTTAACACCTCGGACGTTACACTAGTATGGGATTTCAAATACAAAAACAGGAATCTACAGCTATGCTAGCAGCTCCATGAGGCTTTACTAAGGCCTAGCCATGCTGTGTGCTAAACGCTAACATCAGCATGCTAACATGATCACAATGACAATGCTAACATGCTGATTACATTACATGTTACTTGTTAGAGGCTTGTATCCAAAGCGACTTACATTCTCAATACTGTGGACGATCCCCACAGGAGCAATTTGGGGTGAAGTGTCTTGCTCAGGGACACAACGACATGCTGACTACAGTGGGGTTTGAACCTGTGACCCCTGATCCCAACACCAAGGCTCTATCCACTGTGCCACACGCCTCCCCATGATAAGGAAAGATGTATACAATGTGCTTACCATCATATATGAGTTAGCACGCTAGCATTTGTTTATTAACATTTAAAACAAAGCACAGCTGAGGTTGATGAGACTGTCAGTAAGTTTGCGTTTTTTGGGCAAATGTGCACTTCCCAGTTGATAATGGAGAGTTAAAATGATCGTTAGCTCATCCTGAAGCGACCATAAATGTGTGAGCCTAATGGCATGTCAATCTATCAGATAGTAGTTTAAACATTTTCTCTAAAACCAGAATATGTCTGCTGTTGGTGTACAGGAAATGTGGGAAAGTCTGTAAGCTTCATCCTCTGGGGACCATGAATGTTTATTCAAAATGTTACGACACTCATCCATTTGTTGTTGAGATGTTTGTGTCTGGAGTAGTAGACAGGCATATCTTAAAAAAGATTTGTAGAATACAACAGTGGCCCATATCTTGAACTAATCCAGTTATTTTGCATCTATTTAAATATTTAGCCTTTTACTTTCTCTTCAATTTATTGTCCCTTTTTTCAGAAACAGGCTGTTTAAGTCATTTAAGCTGCTTGCTATGACATTATATTATAAGCTTATATAATAACCAATCGCTGTATTTACTCACAAATAACCTCAACAGACCAGAGGCACTGAAAGTAGAGCAACACATTCTTCCAGGCTTCAATAAGCTCAGCCCTCACCCAACATAAAAATAAACAAAAACTGCTAAATGGTCCAACAGTCGCTTTTGGTGTATGTGAGCCCTTTGATTTCCCTAAACCAAGTCTCTTGATGGCTTCTCTGCAACATGAAACATGACACATCATCCATTATTCTGTACATGTGCCTTGCTATCTCAGCCCGCTCCATATGGCCCCTGTTGTCTCCAGACACCCAAATCCCTTTCCTCAGGCCAGAGGCTGTTTTTGTGGGAACCATTACATTGCTCCTCATCCTCAGAGGAATGGGGTGACGATGATGAGCAATCACAGCCAGAGCAGACTTTCTGCCTCAAATTCTGACAGGATATTCAACAATTGACCGTATCTGCTTTGTTGGCCCAATTGCTAATTCATGCAAGTTGACAATCTGGAGGCAACAATTATGAGAGATGAAAGTAGTGAAAATAAGAGGAGAGAGCACTTAAGGGGACGGAGAATAACACAAAGTTTACTTTTAAAAGGAGGGAGGGAGGTAGGAGATTTTATAGTCATACTACAGGAGGAGAAAAGGGGTGGAATTGCTTAACAAAGCCTCTTCTAAAACCAAACACACTGCACAGATGAATGGATGGCAATGTGAGCATAAAATGCCATTTGTGTATTGAGTTGAAATGGCTGCTGTTTGAATCCTTATCACACAAAACCTAATGTGACGAGAAATAAACGTGATAAGGAGCTGTGTGAAGACCTCAGGTGTTTTATGCCAAAGCATTTTGAGAGAAAAAATCCCAAGAGAATTTGCATGAAACATGGGTATTTTCCATGTCCTTGTCCAGATGCATAATTGGCAATAAGACATGGTATTGGGGAATCAAAAATGAAGTGGGCAAATAAATAAACAAATCTAGTAAATGGATAAAATCTGTTGCTTGTAGAGGAAGAAGCTGAGAGATGCTAGGTTTTGTTAATCTATTTTTCTGCATTATTATGTCAAATAGTGATTTATTTTTTACAAGCCCAGCTGTGATGCAGCTTAATGAAAGAGAGGCCTGCAGTGCCATTCATCTGCGAGGTATAAAGAGGTAGGTAAAGGTCAGGTCATATTTCTGGCAGATATACACACATCTTAATGTTTCTTGAAGCACCTAAATTACAGAGAAAAAGTGAAAATTCAAATTGTATCTTTGCCTATTAAAAGGCACTTTTGACATGAAAGAGCTCGCAGCACTCTGGACACGGGGATGCAGAGTAACAGGATGCATGTCATAAGCTGTGCTCTGCCATGCCTCTGCACTAAGTTTGCCATATAGTGTGGGGGAATATGAGGGTGATGCTAAGTGAAATGCTCATTTTGCGTTTGTGATTACCAAGGCCCATGGGCGATATGCACTAATGTGAGCTAATGCAATAGATTACACAGTGCTGGCCCAGGGGAACAGACAGCAAACAGATGTGGTCTACTCAAAAAGGGAGGAGGGGTAAGAAAAAAAAGAAAAAAATCAAAGTTTAAAGTGTTCAATGTGCTGAAGATTGTCCCTTGCAATTTGTTGTTTACAGAATGCACGTCGTGATAGGTCCTGTCAGGCGTCTCCGTCTGCAGATATGGGGAGAATCAACAATAGTGTGCTCGTGTCTTTTAAAGAAGACAGAAACTTCTCTCAGAAACATTTATTTTTCAAAGAGTAAACCGAATCACAACGCACTGCTCACCAGGTGTTGCCTTTGATAGCTGATTGGCAACACCTGTGTGACATTATCAATTAAGGTGTGGACACAGGCGTAGCAGGTATGTTCATTTAAAAGCAGCATTGTCTTTGTCCCTTGTAGAAAAGTGTACTTTTGAGACAGACCTTTGTATTTTAAGGTGTACTTAGTATCAAGGCTAATAAACACCATTTGGAATATAATTCTGTTATTATTTGTTCTCACCTGGCCCCAATAAACAGACTTGTAACTGACTGTACTACATGCTGCTCAAACTGAACATGCAAGGCTTTGAAATCTGACATGGCTCAAATCTAGACTTTGTAAATACTGCTCTCTAGTGGTCAGTCTGGATCATTGAAAGTAAAAGGAGTCCTATTATTCTGTCAGTCACATCAGAAAGCAGAAGTTACATTGAAAGCATGGAAGGCCTCAAACTGCCCTACATCTGTACATTTTGCAAAGGGCTTTGCATGGGAGGAATATGGTTTTAAAATATATATTAGTACAGTCTCCATTCAAAATAATCCAAGGCACAATATGGGGATTTGACTTGGCTAAAAATGTATAGCCAAGTCAAATCAGTGCATTGTAGTTTTGCCCAAATCTGTGTGTGCTTTGATATTTTTTTGACTTGCCTAATATACACATTTACAACCTACATTACAGTAGATTGCCTATCAATAAAATAACCAAGATGAACACAGTTTTTCGCCTCACTTTATTATTGAAATGTGTCATACAAATCTCAAACAATATTTTCCTTTTTACATAAGCACACATGTAATGTGAATTCCAAACACAACAAAAGAAATAACTTAACTCAAGCCTTTCAAAGTGGCAAAAATACAAAATGACACAAAAGACTAAACGGCTCGTAAATGAGTTAACCTGAGACGATATGTTCACAGTGTGTATTTCATCGAACCGCTCGTCAACCATCTGTATATTTCCTCCAAACTATAGTGATACATCTACCACCTGATGACCATCCAGGAATGACTGCAACTTGAAACTAAATAACACTTTCATTGCCTGAATAGTGACAACATGTAATGTCCAAAATAATACAGCATCGTCATTTGATAACAGAACTGGTGAGATTTGGTATATTTGACAGCGTAAGGATTTGAGGCACCACTATAGATGAAAGCTGTTTTCAAAAAGGACCAATATTAACCAAACAATCGGTTCTGTGTTACAGTTAATGGTGCGCCAGAGGTGGCCTCAGCAGTACTGGTTCTGTATTCGTTTTTTTTGTGGTGCCTTACTAACACAGAGACGCCTGACAAAAACATGTAGTTATACAAGTCCGTCTGGTTATACTACAAATCAAAACATCCGTCTCTGATCAATAACTAAGAGCAGAGGCTCAGCTGACATGATGGCTACAGCAGCTTTACAAAAATAACAGCGTGACAACATGAGGTAGACCACTCGCACACACAGGACCTGGTACTCTGGCCTGTGTGTGAGCCATCAAGTTACTAAACAGAGAATCCCCACCCTTCAGTGCCTTGGAGAAGGGAAACACCACGAGAGTGCTTCATTACTGCCTGTACATAAACAGTAAGTGAACAGAGCAGCAATTTTACACAAAATGTACATTACATACTTTATATATTTTTATCTACTGAATGCTTACAGATATATTTATGTCATCCCACAAAGTGTACTGTTATGTCATAGACACTTACAGATATCTGAACTTTAGTGTGGGTCAAATTTGGATTAAGCAACAGTTTTGAATAGAAAGAAATATCACCGTGTACACCAGTTGATCCTCAAAGAGAGATGATCTGCACTTTTTATCCAAAAAGAAAATATACAGCCTCAGCCATGAAATGTCAATGCATCAAATGTCCCTCTTCTGAAAATCATATTACGTTTGGAGAGCCTAATGAGCACAAACCATCTCTCTTAAATCCTAATTTGAACAAATTCTCCAAGAAATGATGGCTCAAATCTAATTATGTTCAATTATGACTTTTATATCAGTACCAGGAAAACGGTTCTGGTCAGGGTTCGCAAATCAGAAAAAAAGAAAGCTCTAGTTGTTTATTCTTCAAAAAATATTTGTCCACCTTTTTACCTCGGTGCCACTTTAGGTGCTTTTGTCAGTGGTCCCGTAGCGCTGGTGGGGGAAAGGGCCTGAGGAATCTCTCCTCTGGAGGCTGGGCATTGTGGGTAAGTGTTGGTACAGCACAGTTCTGCCGCCTGAGGAGGAATATGAAATGTTAACTCTACAAACCGCCAGGCTATGCAGACATTAAAGTCATTTATTTTCTTGATCCAAGGTTTCAAAGCTACAGTGTAGTTATGTCGATGGAACTCTTAGGTCACAGGCTCCTCCAACAGTGCAACACAATAACACAGATACAATAGTGCAAGTAAATACAAATAAATCCAGCAAACATAATGCATGTAAACATCAAACTTTATACCCTCATGCAATTAACCCTTTTTTTTTCTTCTTTCAACTTAATTTTCATTCTGTAAACAGGACGAGCAACTTCTATATTTTTCATAGTCTTTTTATATACACTGCTACTTAGTGTTTTTTTTACCATGGTGTCTGTTATTTGTCTTTTTCACCTATTATGCCTTCTTTTTTATATAATATGAAAGTGTTCTCTTTTGAATGTGCACTATACTCTTGCTGTTGTAATACCGTAGATTTCCCCGGTGCAGGACACTTAAAGACTTCTGAAACATACCTGCTCTGGGGTTGGCCAGTTGCCCGGGGTTTCCTGCGGTGCTGTGGTAGAGGGAGGCCAGCTCGTTGGGGGAGTAGGAGCGCAGGAGGTTCATCATGCCCCACTCAGCGTCCAGACTCCCTCCTAGAGCTGCGGACGTCTTCAGAGAGCTCTCGGAGGCTGTGGACGGACCCGGCATTTGCGGCGTGCTCTTCCTCCCCGAGATGAGCATCCTGTTCCCTGTTGCTCCTCTGAAGCCCAGCATGTCCCCGGTGTCCGCCTCCCTGCCTGTAGGGACCCCGCCGTATTTTAATCTCTTGCCCGAAGGTTCGCCAAAATCCATTTGAGGGAGGTTTCCGAACCGGCTGGAGAGGCAGAGCCGGGCAGCATCCGAGTGCCAGATGACTCCGCTCCTCACCGGGTAACTCCTCTCCCCGATGCCCACCCTCTCCGGGGGGGCCGGGCGCTCCATGGTGAACTTGCTGCCTGCGTTTGGTTTCATCATGACCTCCATGTACCTGGAATATTCCTGATGTGTGTCGATGCTGCGCTGGGTCTCCTGGACAACCTCCTGCACGGGTGCACGGATAGGAGAGTGCTTTGGGGGTTCGGGGGTCTTCTCAGGTGGTTTCGGAGGTTGAGGGGGAGGGGATTGGGTTCGACGAGGGTGGCGCCGGTCGATCATCGGAAGAGGGATGACGTCTTTCCCTTCGAGCGCAGGGGGGCAGCCTGTCAAACGTTTTACTTTCAAACAACCGTTCTTTTTCCCGCCGCCTGACTTGTCTCTATGAGTGAGCTTCTTGTGCATGATCAGAACCTCGGGGTACATGGTTTTATACGCACACAACGAGCAGGAGACTGTTATCGATGCATTTTTGGGGATGGAGAGAGACACTTTTAAGGACAGATTTAACGGGGCCTCCTCGCAGTTTTCATCTAGTATCTCCTCCATTTCCATCTTCAGGTTCACGGGTACGGGACACTTTATGAGCGCACTGTCCGTCGGGAAGTAAGCAGACTTAGCGGTCAACGTCTCGTACTCGGCATTAATCTGGGCGAGGGGTTTGTCGATCTTGCTGCTTATGCTTTGAAGTCTGTCCTCTGGCGTTCGGTTGGTGCACGATCTGGCTGCGGGAACCCAGAGTTTGGATCTATTTGGCGCGGGACTTTCCTCACTCCCATGTTTTTTATCGCTAGGAGAGGGCGTGGGTTTGCTGGGGATGTCCACTAAGGGTTTGTCCTTGTGGCGGCGATCCAGGTGATACTTCAGTGAAGTCTTCTGGGCCGCAGCGTAGTCGCAGTAAGCACACTTGAATGGTTTTTCACCTGAAACAAACAAAGATACAAACCTAATTATAGCATAGTTTAAAATACAAGCCACCTCATTTCAAAATCATGTAGGCAGTATTATTGAATCATTGAAACGTGTTGAACATACCTGTGTGAGTCCTGAGATGAACCGTGAGGTAGTAGCTGGATCGGAAAGATTTGCCACAATAACTGCACGCTTTTGATCTGACTTTTGATCGCTCAAAACCATCCTCACCTTTGAAAATAGACACCAAAACATACATAGAGAGGAATAAGACAGTATAAAAGCCAACAAGCAGGTGTTATAATCTCTCCCATCAGCAGGGGGAGCACTTGGTAAAGTTCTGTATGAAAAACAACTCCTAAATCCCAATTAGGACAGTATGAGTATGAGAGTGTAATGTAATTTACCTGGACCCAGGTTTTCTGTCAACGCTGCTTCCTCAAATCCTTCCTCACAGCCTTCTTCTGCGTGATCAAATGAACCTACTCTCGACAACTTCCCTTCCAAAGAGGAAGTGGGACTGTCTCCACCCACTCGCTCTCGCTTGTGGACCCGGGAGTGGAGAACCAGCTGGTGGTAGGTCCTGAAAGTCCTCTGACATTCCTCACAAGTGGTTGGCCTTTCTTTGTGTTTGTCTTTTTGCATCAGAGACCTCCGCTTCGGCGCTGGGTTTTCTGCTACAGTCTGAGGTCGGAGCTCCTTCCCAAGGCCTTCTTTGGTGGTTTTGTCTCCTTGTCCCTCAGACCAAATATTATTTAACTCCTCCTTATCTGAGCCGCATTCCTCATTGTCTGTGCTGGCTTCCTGGCCGATATCTTTAATATTATTAGGGCCAACTGCTATCTTGCCCTTTGTTGCGAGTTGCCAGGCCTGATATGTGTTGAATGGATCCAGCTGGGGAATCCATTTGGATGATCTCTCTGTTTTTCCTAAAGAGCGAGGCATGAGGTTTAGACTGTGAAGAAATGTTTCCTGTTTGGCAGTAGTGTCTTCCATTTCCTCTTTATCTTTGCCGGGCTCCACCTCTCGATTGTGTACCTTACTGTGCTCAGCCAAACTGTCATGGTCGGGGAAGAAAAAGCCACACACCATGCACATTTTGTAAACAGTGCTCACAGGTTCTGGAGGAGTGTCTTGGACGATACCATTGACCGTGGCGGGGGTCTCCAGATCTTGCTGGGACTTGCTCTTTGCTCCTGGTTTCACGTGCATCTTCATGTGGTTCTTCAGAAACCACGGCTCTCTAAACCTCCGTCCACAGAAGTTGCAGCAGTAAGTGAAGTAGTCCTTGTGCTTCCTCATGTGGGCCTCCAGCTCGTTGGCATCTTGCGACACCTGTCCGCACACGATGCAGTTGCGAACCTCCTCCTCCTCCACGGGGATGCTGCTGTGTTTGGACCGGGGTCTCTCTCCTGGGAGCCTGAACTCTGCTTCCACTCTGAGCACAGCCGGCTCAGAGAAGGTGGAGGGGTGCTGTGTCAGAACGTGGGGTCCTAACTCGTCCTGGTGAGTAAACGTGTGATCACAAAACATACAAGATAGTGGCACACTTCCTCCTGATTGCAACACCGCCTTCTCTGAGTAGCTGGTGTGTGGTGTCATGCTGGAGCCGGGCCCTGGGGTGCTCGCGTTACTATAAAGAATATCTTGGGCAAGTCCATCTGGGCTCTCCACAAACGGTGACAGAGAGTGAGTCGGCATTTTCCTCTGAAGGGGGGGACGCTGCACACACTGTCCCGAGTTATTAGGGACCTGAAACAAAGGGAAAAGTATCTTTAGACTCTGCTGTATGTCAAAACAGAATCAGGTAGCTGCTACTGAATTGGAGATTGAATACATTTAAAAATGTACGGCGAGAACGGCCTACCCTTAGACTGAAACAGGAAACGCATCTCTTAAGCAATCAACTGCACAGACAACTTGTTTCCTCTCTGTACAGGTCATTGATAAAACATTCAGACATGGCTTTGTACTGCTCACAAGTATTCTTTTTACTTTCTTTGGTTTGGAAACTCAAAAGTGTTAACAGTAAAGTATGTTGAAAATATTAGAAAAAAGCAACACTACATCAAAAAAGTCATTTTGTAGAACATATCAGAACTATCATACATTTACACATGTATTTGCAAAAAACAAAGCTTTAAGCTACAATTGTTTTTCAAAAATAATTGTAGATGATAATAGTTGCTATAAAATGTTAAAGAAAAATGAACTAAAGTTGAGTTAAGGTATTCAAATATCACTTAATTAAAAACAATATAGCCTTTTTTAGCCTTTCCTGGACAAAAACATACCGTAACTAAATTTGACAACTATGTTTTTTTTTCTTTTTAGTAAACCGAATAAAGTATTGGCACCAAACAACATTTAAAAAACAGTCAAACATGTAAGATATAAAACGTTTTGATGTTATACTGGCCAACAACACCTGTCTGCCTCACATTGTCAATGATAAGGAAGCTCTAAGGAGTAAATAACCTTACATTTTCCCTTTGTCTGACTGTTGAATACTTCCTTGTTTTCTGTCTCAGAAGCTCTTTTTTGTGTGTATCATGAACTGAAGACACAGACAGTACAAAGTTGAAGAAATCCTCATCAACTTCTACGTTTGTTTGTCCCAAGGGTGGAACGACTGGTAGAGCAAGTTCAAATAATACTAAAAGAAGACAGACAGCAGTCTCCATATCTATTAATCCACACTTTATTTAAATATACATTGAATAAGTATTAGAATGAATAGTTACACCTGGGGAAAGCAGTTGGTAATAAATTGTTTGTTGTTTTTCATTGAACCACCCGTATCTCCTCAATAAACGTCAGCATTGTGGCAGGTTGTGCAACTAAGTACATTTACCGAAGTACTCTACTTAAGTAAATAATGTAGGTACTTGAACTTTACAAGAACATTTTCACATTATGGTACTTTGTACTTTTACTTCACTATATTTTGTTGGCCAATGTTGTCCCCTGCATTCATGTTACATATTTACTTACTTTGCAGTGTTAGATTAATAATAAACTGACACATACATTATGATACATTAGTATAGGTTAGGCTTAACAGTAGTGAGAATTGAAGTGATAAACAAATAAATGCAACATTAATAAAAAAAAAAAAAAAAGGTCTGCTGTTTTAATGTGCATAACAAGTACTTTTGGTATTTTTCTAATGCTTATACTTTTGGAAATGAAACTTAAGTACACATTTGAATGCATATTCTTGTATTTTTACCCTCTAATATTGCTACTTTTACTTAACAAATAATCCAAGTACTTCTTCCACCTTTGATGCAAAATGTTACTATTTTTCAGAGGTGGGAAGTAACTATGTACATTTACTGAAGTACAGTACTTAAGTACAATGTTGAGGTATGTATTTCCATTTTATGTTACTATGCAACAATTCAGAGGTAAATCGTGTCCTTTTATTCTACTGCATTTATTTTGTACCTTTAGTTACTAAATAGGATTAATGATGTGAAATATAATCAACTCTTAAATCAGACTTTAGTTACACCTGGAGTAAATTCACAAGCTACCCTGCAGTATACAAAGTCATTAAAACTAGCTGCACCTTCACCAGCTTTGATAAACAGACAATAATTAAAATCAAAACATATATTATTCTGAAATGGACCAATCTGCATAATAAGTATTTTTACTTTTGGTACTTTAAGTATATTTTGATGCTTTCCTACTTTTACTCGAGTAACATTTTGAATGCAGGACTTTTACTTGTAACATAGTATTCCTACACTCTTCTACTTTTACTTATATACAATATCTGAGTACTTCTCCCACCTTTGCTATTTGTTAACCATTATTACTTTGCCTTGTTGAACTTTTGACTTAACCCAGGTGGGACCATGCTACTGTCGATAATGACCCAGTGTGATCTTTTTAAAGAGTACGCCTGCTTTGTGTGAGGCAGCGTTAGCCACCTTGTTATTTAAGTAAGCGCAGCCCTCGTTAACACCACTAATTTGCTAGGGAGTGGGGGATGCTCAAAGTCACTTTAACATTACACCCTTTAAGTTTAATCAAATGAATCCAAAATCAAAGTATGTTAAGCGTTGTTGCTATAAGATGTCTATGTGTGCATAATAACCAGAACACGAGGGTGACTTCTTTTAAACGATCAACTTAAATATATGGCTGATTTCTTCAAAGAATACGCTTCAAGGAATACGCTTTACATTGAGTGGAAACACGTTCCTATAGCGAGGATTTCATGACAACAAATGAACGATACATTGTGTACTTACGATGTTGATTATTCATTTGTTTAACGCCATTTCTTAAACTAAAACCTCGGATAAAGTTAACGTAACCACGACAACGTTGACAAAAACAGACTCGAATTCTCCCTAAACGTTAGCACACTTTGTGTTGTCTTCGAGCAAACTGCAGAAAGTCACCAAACAATACCTTACCAAGTGAGAATTTCCGGATTAATAATGACACTTGATACTACGAGCGAGTCAATTCAGGAGTTCAGAGCGAAGTGTGTGACTTCTGGCTTCTTCTTCATTTCACATATACACGCCTGTGGAAAAACAGCTCACCTATTAAATTGTTTGAATGTGAATCATATTTGTTCGAGTCCTGCTCCTCACTCTGTGCAGCTGTTGAACTCTGAGGCGCGCTCCCTCCTCTTCCAACGATTCTCACAAGGGGAAGATGGAAGCGCGTGCACGGCAACCCCAAAAAACCTATAGGGCAGTCACGTGGTCGACGAATAACATAAAAGAGATTTAGATAAGTGTAAAAACCTGGTAAAAACACGCGAATTAAACCGTAAATGTTATGTATTTCACAATGAGTGTCTTTATTATAGTAATGCCATTACATTAATACAAAACAATTAAACTGTCAAGCACAACACATACCATCTATGTAAAGAACCATAGCCCTTTGTTGTATGTTTTTAACATATTTTTTTAATATTATTATATATTATCATTTGTGTTACGTGTATTCTTCTCTTCTGTATACACCTGTGCTTTTTTGTTAGTGTGTATTCGAAGACACTGAAAGCCATGTTGTTTGTACATGACTTTTTCCAATAAAGATCTTAATAAAGAAAAAAACCCAATGCGAATGAGGTAGAAAACATACATGCGTAGGACTACGAGATCTTGCTACGTCACCAGATACAGGTATGGCTGTTTTGGACATTTATAAACTGTCATGTGTATTAAATCACCCATAATACACTTCCATTATACGACAGTCTAATGTGTTATGTCTAACTGTGTTTACTTCACTGACTTTGGCCTAGCTCGTATGATAACGCGTCTAAAAGCTACTTTAATGTATGTAAACAGTCACCGAATTGGTTTCTGTATGCTGATTATGGCCACAGGCTACACAACAACACTGTTTCTTATGTATTGCTGCAGTGAACCTACCTAAAGTGTAACCCTCCGTCCACGCTCTCACGTCATGCATCAGCCACCATGTGGAGATGGGGGAGGGGTGCCTCAAACTTTTCACAGTTACATGAGGTTTTTTTTCTTCTTTTTTTTTGCAGAAGCAGGTTGGTTGAGTGAGTCATGATATAAATCGGCTAGTTCCCATTTATAAAAGATGAAACACGTACCTTAAAGTATGGTTTTATGTGTAATTTGATTTGTGGTGACCTACAAAAAAATACCTTTTATAAAGCCATATGCAAATGCAGTGTTTGATCATCAAGAGAGGGGGTGGCTCCCTAGAGTCCCTACAGCCTAGATAGGGGCATGTCCACCCTTATAAGCTATTCTACCAAGTCTAATCACAATACTACATTATGACAGGGATAATGAAAAGTCCTATAAGGTTGCATTGACACAAAACACCACATAAGATGAAAACACTGATTTGTATAAGATAAAGAGAATCACACCCACTTGGTAATGTGAAGTTAAATAGAAAGCCCCTCCTCCACCCTAACAAACAGACACCAGGCATTGATGGCAGCCTAAAGCCATACATTGTATAATCAATGAGGATATTCAGTAGACTTCAGTGTACATTCATTATTGAGACACACACACACACACACACACACACACACACACACACACACACACACACACACACACACACACACACACACACACACCACACACACACACACACACACACACACACACACTCCACCCTAGTGGCAGTAATGTCTAAAAAAGAGAAATAACATTTTATCAGTAGCCACTCCCAGTTAAGGAACGGTGAACAAAGACCATTTTTTTTTGGCTAGATTGTTGTCTTATCTTCCCTCTCGTATAGGCGGTGATAGGGTTTTGACTTTAGGCCCATATAAAAAATGGTTTTGTAATACTTGCTGTTACAAAACAGGTCAGACCAATCTGCTTTTCAATATGTATTTTCATTCACTTTGGTGCGTTGTCTTCAGTTTGTCACTTTATTTCAATGTTCTGGGTTGGAGGATTTCGACCTGTTGTATAGTCATTTTAGTTAACATATTCAGTTGTACATATTGGACTGATGAATTACATGTAAGTGTCACATTTAAAAAGATACATTTAATTAAAGTGTCTTAAAAAATACCAAAAGATAGCCCACATGTTCTCCCAGTACAGTGTTGAATCATCCTGCATTCAGTTGCCTTTATTAGGACTCAATCACTTACATGTTCTTCCCTGATACTGATTCAGTACTTTGGTATTCTTTCCTCACCCCAAGATCCTGTTACACAAACAAGTCTAGTATGTTAATCAAAGGCACCACATGTGACACGTCGAGGCCTCCCGCTCATTTCCTATTGTTCTGCGGCCACAAAGGCTCTGTGAAAGGCATCAATCTGCAGAAGCATGATGAAAATGCCAGGAGATGTTATAGCCTATCCTTAAAAAAGACATCTATGTGGAGGTGGTGGTAGCTTTGTGTTTAACCAGATTTCAATTATAATGCAGTTAATTACATAGCATTCATTTTCTGAAGTGGTATTGACAGCAACAAGTGGGCGAACATTGTTTACTGTTCACTGATTCAATTAACCGTGTCCTATTGTTTGACTTTATGCTAATGTCATTTCTCATCCACAATCCTGCAAACTCATTGTCTCAGATTGTTTCAAAAAAACAATTGCATTCAAACCAGAAGTGTGTACCTTTTAATTAAAGATAAAGTGGCAATCTTTGAATGCTCGAATGAGTAATTATGTATTCAGGAGACAGACAGCCTGAGAGGAACCGGATCAGCGAATGGGGAAAGGCTGAGGTTGCTTCTTTTTGTCTTGACGTGCCAGGAGCAGCTGACTGCTTTGTTCTCCTCCAGATTCACCGCCCGGCTTCTTTCATAATCCTGAGAGACACTGATAATATATTATCTCCTTTCTCACCCCTAGCCGGCGATGTTAAGTCAATGCAACCAGCTGTTGTGTCGTGGATCATCAGTGTGACACATTTGATCAGGACCAAAAAGCATTCCTTTTTTCTGAGTAATGCAAATATTTGACATACTTTGCATATTTCCTGAGGAGATATTGAGGATGTGCTCGTTGTTCTGCTGCTATTTCAGTATCCCATATTGACCCATATAATACAATATATAAAAGAAATAGGACTGGGAGAATACACTATAATGACAGTGAAAAGGTATACATAGATATGCAGATAAGTATTGAATAGTTTCTTAGCCATTATTATTTAGATAAACAGCGAGAGTTATGCATCTGTTGAATACTGCTATTTGGAATATTAGGTTTTTCTAATCATCAAAACAAGGAGAAACTAACAAAATGCTGTTTACCTGTTCTTAATCTGAAATATAAATACATCGCTTGGAAACATGTGAAAAAAAAATCTTACATTTAAAATTGGCAGATTAGGATGCCACACCTCGGTTTAGACGCATTCGCTCTGTAGTCAATCATTCTGTGCTGCACAGAAACCTCATCCTAATGATGCATATCCATGAGTCTGAGGTAAACCATATGTATTCTAGATGGATATCTTCATGGCTGATCATCTAAATGTAATAATCTACATTCATCAGGAATGTTTAAAAACCATTTGTCATGCATTTGCTGTAGAAACATATAATCCCTTGTTACGGGCCGCATTTCCCAAATTGAGATCAAAAAAGTACTTCTTATTTTATCTTATTTAAAATGTTGTTTTAACTGAACCCAGCCAAGCCCATTTATCTGATGACAAACAACACCAATTAACAGAAAAGAGCTTCAGTTATTTATAGCATGTGTTGTATCAAACTACAGACGCCTTTTGTCCCTGCAGCAGGATGTCACATTCCCCTGAAAAGCCCCACAAAAACCAGCCCTAAAAGTCACTTGAAAGCATCTGCATGAGGACGCCTCCCTACACAAACACATGTTGGGCCTGCAGGACCATCAGGACTGTCCTTTAGAGGGAAGATCACTGCGAATAATCTGAATCCGTTTGACCCTGGAATGATTTCCCCTAATGTTTCCTCACTCTACAGACCTCTTTGCAGCGAGCAGTGCCCTGATGCACATTGGGTCTGACAGCAAGCCTCCTGTCAAGCCTCCCTGCCCACTGTTCCCTTGTTCCTCCCCCTCGGAGCTCGCTGCATTCACACAGTCCCATGCATTGTCTTGGGATGAACTGCAGCAACATGGTGGTCAATTGGATCTTATGCAGGGTGTACAATCCATCCCTATAACCAGGGTCGCCATGTGGGGGTCATTCGCGGGCCATGCCCCCCCAAATGAGTCACTGTGCCCCCCCAACGCAGGGTGGGCAAGCCTTGCCACTTTGCCGTTTAAAAAAAAAAAATCATATAAGTGAAAACGTTTCCACTAAAGTTTTTGTGTGTGAAATACATCAGAAATCAATGATACAAATATGAAACACAGCCTGAGGTGTGCTCACTGCTGCTCTCTGATTGGTGTGTTGTGTCAATTTTTTCAACATCCTCCGAGGGCCGTACAAATTATTGACCTCTGCTTAAAGACCTAAATCACAGCCATTCATTTTTTTTAGAACTATAGTGATCAAATAAAGATGTGCCTTTACCTCACTGGTTGTAGAAAAAGCTTCTTATATTCGTTAGCATATCTAGCTAACCAGATGCTAATAACAACAAAGTTATTGACCATATGATCAGCATGACAGATGAACAGATCGCCACTGGGCTTTCAACTAAAGACACAGCCACGCAAAAACTGCGGCATGTGTACGGCTCCTTATGGGTTCTGCAATTTTTGAAGTGCCGGAGCCGCGTTTCTGCGTTCTACAGTCTATGGTTCTGGTGCTCTCCGGCAGAACTGCACCCCTGTCAGACGAGACATATACCACGTGATGACACGTTAGGCTCGGGTTGTGTTCAAGGACCTTGGCCAGGAAAAACAGGCACTCGCTTGTTTAATTCTTTTGCGGTCTAGATTTCTTACATTTTTTTCTTTTTTGCGTGTGTTTATAAATTACCTCGAGGGCCGTATCAAATGGTCTTGCGGGCCGTATACGGCCCGGGGGCCGGAGGTTCCCCACCCCTGGTTTAGATGAAAGCCCGTGGCGATCTGTTAATCTGTTATACTGATTATACAGTAAAGCCGTCGAAAATAATATGATATACAGTACAGTGCAAGTAGTCTACTTCTGTGTTTCATTCAAGCTCGGCTCTGTGTGTGTGTGGCAATAGCGCATTTTGTGAGTGCGCGAGCGGTAACGTGAAATGTTGTTGTTAGCATCTGGTTAGCTAGCTATGCTAACGGATACAAAGAGCTGTTTCTACACCAAGGTGGAGGAGAGTCCTCTCCTGTCAGACTGAGAGGATCTTATAACGTCAGCTCAGTGAGGTAAGGACTCCCTCAGTGTTTAGATAGTTCACTTTAGTGTAGGTTATCTCAGTGGGTCTCAAACAGTTTGGTCACCATTTATGTAAACAAGTATTTGCGAGGAATACCTTTATATGATCATTATAGTTATAAACAATAAGAGAATAAATGAAAAACCGGTATGAAATACTATAGGACAGTAACACAAGAATAGAGTTTAAAAGGGGAGTGATTAGTAAAATATCCATAAAGAAAAAGTAAATCTGTTTACAGTTCTGTTTCATATGAATGCTGAGAGTTGTAGGCTATCCATAGCAGGGTTTCCGCTAGGATTTTTTCTCGCCGGTCAAATGTCCGAACAGAATTTATTTTAACGGACACATTTGAAACTTACCGGTCATGTTTCAATAATAATAATAAGAATTGTGTGGCAGAGTTTCCGTTAGCAGGTAATTACCAGACTAGGACCGGATATGCTGATGTTTAAAACTCAGTTAATGGGAGTCGTTTTTATATTGCTTCAGTTTATAATCGTAACAGATCGAAAAATTCAGATTCATTTTTCAATAAATGATTCCACAAACAACACACAACATCATTATTACATTCAAATAAACTACTTGTAGTAGATAAAGTACATTATTCAAAAGTTTACATTAACTTTGAATAATAACACGGGAGAAACGGAGCCTCTCTTTTCCTCCCTCCCTCCCTCTCTCTCCTGACAGCCCGTCAGTTTCTCATGCAGCGCGCTAAACAGTGGGCGGGGCTTCAGGTCAGACTCAGCAGCTGATCTGATCTCTCTCTCGCGTCACTCGCGTTTATGTCCATATCGATCAGATCCAGCTCTCCTGATCGGCCTATAGAGAGCACAGATCAAGCAATTAAGAGTGAATATCGGCCGATAATGATCGGCGGCCAATCGATCGGAGCATCGGACATTTTGACCGGCAGGTTTTGAATTTACCGGTTTTTATTCAATTTTACCAGCTAAAAACCGGTAATTACCGGCTAACGGAAACCCTGATCCATAGATCTCTTCATTTTGCTCTCAAAGTGCACCAGATTGATGCATTTAACTTCAATATTTTAAAAATAATCTTCCCCGGGGAGCATGCCCCCAGACCCTCCTAGAGGAGGTTAGGTCCACCCCCACCTAAAACATGTTCACATGGATACTATACTAAATACATTTGCACACTTTTGATATGGTGGCCTATGTCCATATGTTTCTGTTTTGGTGGTTTTGCCACAACCGTGCATGTATGCACAAGTCATAGGTGCTCTGTAAAATAGCACTACACCCTGCAATGTGTGTGAAAGACAATAGACTTTACAGCATGTTTTTAGAAGTTGCGTTGGTGTTTGTGTGTTGGTTGTTGACGGCAGTGTGTGCCCCCCTTGGTAAATTATTGCCCCCCCATTCGATTTGTTCTAGAGCCGACCCTGCCTATAACTCCACTGTTCATTTCCATGTGTGATTGTGCTCATGAAATAAGGATTGTGTAGAAAAGCCTTCCCTTGAAACACCCACAGTTCTGGCGGACTGCTTGTAGCGACATGCAGCTGTCATCTGCATTTTCTTTTGGCACAATAGGCCGAGTGAATTTCCTAATCACAGCATGAGAAAGAGAAGACATAAGGAAGTGCTGGCGTGGTGCTTTAAAGGATTTGAATTTAAGATCATGTAAATAATGAATGACTTGATGTTTACTAATGAGTTTTTTCGCACATAGCAATGAGACACAAACGTTCATCTTAATTTAAATCAATCCTCAGAGAATGGATCCCATGTTTCATATCGTGAGAGCAATACCTCACTTTTTCCTCCCTAAGTGCCATGGCAATTACTTTGATGCCCGATTTAAAATGATCACAACTATTATAGAGGGTAATGCAAGAAGAGTGTGTCTCATTGATAACAAAGGAGCAGCGTGAGTTATGCCTTCAGGGGCCGAGACTCATCCCTTAATGGTGGGTGAATAGTGGGTCTCAGACTTTACCTTCTAAAACACATCCTTCCAAAGACTGCGCCCTGTGCGATCCATCACAGAAATTACATCATAAATGGTAATGGAAGATTTAAGGGCTTCCTTTACCTGGAATATACAATTCCTCAGATCTTGTTTCACATCTGTCTCATGGAGGAGATGTCAGTTGTATTTCTTCTATCAGATACCTGTCACTTGTCTATTAGCCATACAGATAAACATATAGATGAGCAACATGGCTTTACATTTACACCCAACATAGTCAGCTTTGACTCGTATGTCATGTTATTAGCTCACACCTTTAATCCTGTATCTTTATCAAACATATGTAACATTATGTTGGTAAAACTTGCTGAGCCACATGTGTTTTGCAGTTGCCTCCACATCCAGTTTTTCTTGTTCCTCTACACAGACAACAAACAAACAGTGAAAATATTTATTGTCTTTTAAGATAGTTGAAGTTACACATACATATAGGTAAATGAAAGCTTTATATTAATTGCACATATGTCGAAAAACAAATAACTAACACCATAAGACGTCTTTTTAAATGACATGCTCAAATTAAGCGACTGTGATATATGACAGAGGCAAAGCGCACCACAAGGACACATTTGCACAATGACACCATTTTGTTTTTGTTTACAATAATTTTCGTGCAGATAAGAAAAGATTGTGATTTTTCCCATATGGCCCAATACATGACTGTTAGGATGTATATGTATGTGCTTATGTTTACATAAAGTTAAAATAATATGTAAGTGAAGTTTGTTATATATATGTTTTTATAATGTCATATAGATAAGAGTACTTGTACTTGTTGCTATTCGTTGGATATTAACATCTGCATTGCCAAGGTGTTTTCCGCCTTCTAAAACTTGAACCTGTTTTTCTCTTGACAAACTTATTGCTAAAAGCAAAGCCTGGTACTATCTATTGCTCAAACCCCGGGAGTCACATTAAATGTCTGTAGAAAACGTTTCTCACTCACATTACTTTAAGTCAAGACATGTATATGACCAGAAAATATATATATATATCTCAACAACCTCACCTTTGAGCATTTCAAATCACAACTTGTTCAACTTTGACTTTCTATCGACTTGCTTTTACCCTTTCAGTCACTTTTCTTTCCATATTTTAACTTCTAAACAGTAACAAAAACAAAATAAATGTAGTTAAAGTAACTCAATAGGGTTGAAAGAAAAATGAGACGGGGAGAGATATAAAGATTGAGTAAGAGCAACAAAGATAGAGGGGTTTTGTACAGGGAAACTTCACTGTTGGTTCTGGTTTCATTTGGCCTTCTCAGCTGCAGCTGCAGGGACTTGCTCCGTCTGGACCCCGGCTTCTGTCGAGCTACGTCTCTGACCCTGAAGTTGAAAGGGAGAACAATTGTAAATGTTTCGATCTACTGTACTAATCTTGTTTTTGAAGACCCATATTATCCATGCCATATCTGAACACAACCCATTAGATGAGTATTTGCATTTGACTTAAGTTTTCTAGAAACCTTTTTTCAATTATATTGTGGGGAACAATTTCTAATTTGAGGTCTTTTTTTTACTTTTGAAAGCACTTCCCCCTTTTTTCAGTTGCATTAATTACTGTGAAATGAATATGTGTCAACTTATTTAAGTCAAATAGATATAAAAACAAACTCTACACAAACAATTCACAATATACACTGCAAATATTGCCCACACGTTTGGTTACTTTACAAGTTGTTGCTGCCATCTAGTGGAGATAAGCTGCAACTAATTGCAATATAAAGGTCCATTCCACCAGAAAAAGCGTCAGTAACTTCGGTGGAAAAGGGACACCATCATTACCAGAGTTTTAAAGAACAAATGGATGGAGTTCCTCTTCTCCAGTTTCCTGGGAGCATGGGCTGCATCTTCTCCAGCTGGAGGGGCCACTGCAGCCGGTTTGTTTTCTACAACCGCCTCTGACTTGGCTGCTGCTTTGGGCTCCTCCTTGGCTTTCACTGTCTCTGCTGCTGCAGCGGGGGCAGGGGGCGCCTTCTTGGGGTCAGCGGCCTGAAAGTGAATGCAAAACGAATTATTGCAGCCTTTTGTATAAGTACATAGGAATGTCTGATCTGCACCAATCATTAAGCACAGTTGAACTCCTATTCTGTTTCTATTATATTCTATTTGATTTGATTTACTTGTACTATTGTATCTGTTTTATTGTGTTGCTCTGTTGGACGAGCCTGTGACCTAAGATTGTCATTGCCTTAACTACACTGCAGCTATGCACACATGACAATAAAAGCCTTGAAACTTGAACTTTGAGATTACATCCAAGTGACATTAAGATGTACCAGATGTTAGGATCCAGTGTGTCTTAGTAAATGCACTGATGTGTGCTGTTATGATTCTCAAATATAACGACACATGGAGAAAAAAACAGATTGAAAGCAGGTTTTAATACCAGATGTTATACATTTTTAACTCATCTGATTAATATTGTGTCTATTTTCGAGAGGTCACGCTACTGACTACTCCAGTTGTTGTTGCCTGTGGTCATGTGGTTTAAGAATACCTAAAATTCACATTTCTGTAGTAATTCCACCATATTTCTAAGATATTATCAAATAGTGTATATAGGTCCTTACTTTGGACTTGAACATGGAAAAGAAGGATGGCTTTGAGTCTGTTTTCTTTTCTTCCTGAATAGGCGGTGGAGGTTCGGGCTTCACGGCGGCCTCCAGGGTGCCAGCTTTTGAGGGATCCACCTTCTTTAATGGAAACAGCAGAGAAGACAATACATATCATGAGGAATTGATGATTTAAAGGCAAGGCAATGATTGAAGCGGATAGGGTGAGAACAGGAGCTGCCACCTGTGAAGTAAAAGAAGAGGTAAAAGGGTTGGAAACGATCCAAGCAGGATCAGAGCAGAAGAGGAGGAAGAAACATTGGATAAAAACCTGTCCCTGTAAGAATGAAAATCCCAGAAAATCATGCACAAAATATAGAATGTTATCGTCTGTAGGAAAAACAACACAAGGAAATAGAAAAAGGGCATGACACCACCCAAGATTACTCCTTTAAAGAAGTAGTTTGACACATCAGGAAAAGTATATTTCTTGCAAAGAAATGTGATGATTGATATCATTTTCACACCTAATTATATAGGATGCAGGAAACTGTTAGCTTAGCATAGCATAACTCATTTAAACAACCAGCCTGACTGTCCAAAAGTTATGGAATCACACTGTTTTGTAATGTAGTGGTTTTATCAGAAATGTTAAATGGCTAAAGGCTGATTTATTTACTATCCGACAGAGGCCGGTTAGCTGTTCACAGCCTATGCTAAGCTAAGCGGTTGCTAGCTTTTGCTTCATACTTTACGGACATGATATGAGACATATGGACATATGAGAGTGATCTTCAAATCTCTGCAAGAAAGCAATTAAGAGTATTTCCCATAATGTTGACCTCCTTTAATTTACCTCAGCTTCTACCACTGGCTGTGGTACCTCTTCCTCCATCTGCCGGGAATTATACCATTATTTGAATTGCTTAAAACATTTCAGAACGTGAAAGAATAATGCCAAATTTTTTAAATGAATGGTGAAAGATTATTTTTGGTTCAACATAATATTTGATAGCTGGTTCAATAACACGTCAGAGGTGCCTGGAGAGTGAGGAAAATTAGGAATTCATATTCGTGAGCACTTCTGCTGATTTACCTGCTCCTCTACAACTGGCTCTGCATCCTCCTCTGCTGTCTCAGTGGGTTGAACATTAATTTCACTCTGAACAGATGCAAATGAATCACAACATATGAAAACAGAGAATAATCAGATCATCTGGGCCCAGTAGTTCAAAACTTTTCATCTCAATCAGATCCGATCAGATTTTGAAATCCCATTTTTTGTGATCCAGGATCAGACACGTCGGCCAGATATTGTCCCTGGAGTTCAAAGCAATTCAGGATAGGATCACCCTGATCCAGATTACGACTTTTCAAGATGACTAGATCCTGAATATCAGTGCTTTAATCCTACCGATCGCCATCTAGTGGACATGAAAAATACTACAAGGAAGACAAGAGACCACATTGCAGAGACATCTATAATGTCTAATTATATTTTTACTTTTGAAAGGTGATGACAGATGATCGACCTTTTTTTTGTTGAATATATTTTTTCTTTAATCTAAATTACAGTTGTGCTTGACAATCTTTGTTGTGATACTTTTATGAGCATAAACATTTATGTCATCAACATTTGGTTGAAAACGTGAGCAAAAAATGAAAAATAAAATGTATTTCCCATGAAGGCTACAAATTGTGTATTATTTCAGTTAACAAACTTTGCCATCTAACTTAAATTGAAACATATTTTAAAATAAATTGTACAGTACATTTTGCTCTGGTAATCCACTGGGAATCCACCCCTCTGGTGGGATCAGGATAATCCAGTTTTTTGGGATCAAACTGATCCCAATCCTGTGTTGTCGGTTTGAACTACCCGTTTTGAAGATTTGATCCAGATTAAAGCTTGGATTGGATTTCCTGATCTGATCGGATATCAAAGTGATCCTAATCCTGTTTTTTGGTTTTGAACTCCCCAAAATCCAAATCTGATCTGATCAGATAGGGATTACAAGTTTTGAACTCCTGGGCCCAGACGACTATTCCAATCCCCAAAAAAAAGACGTAACCCTGAGATTTACAACTCTCATACTGGTTTTACCTGGACTTCTACAACGGGCTCTGGTGTCTCCTCTGGTGTCTCCTGCAGAGCAAAACTACTTTTTTATTCTGAAGAGATGCAAATTAAGACGATTTGAACGTGCTTTCATTTAGCCTATATGGTATGTCTGTTATGAGCACAGCTGTAAAAGACTGTTTAAAATAATACCCACTGTGCTAGAGAGGGGTTTGGTGAAAGTCTTGATATTCAAACTCACATTAAAATACACAATCCCCTGAATACTCCTGATGAGACTGAGCATGCACTCTGGTTTACCTGTACTTTTACTACTGGTTGTACCTCTACCTCTACTTCTGGCTCTGGTGGTTCATCATTGACTTTCTGCAGGACATTGGAGGAATTAATATTGTTAGTCAAAGCAACATGATAGACAGGAGATGTCCTTTAAACACAGAGGAAATGTCGTCATTATAAAAAGGTTAAAAGAATAGTTTGACAGTTTTGATAACGTGTATGTGCTTTCTTGTTGAGAATTAGATGAGAAGATCAATACCACTCTCATATCAGTGAGCTAAGTATGTCAGGGTTGCCAACTTTGGGTACCTGGCTGGAGTGAGATTTTGATATCATGGGTTTATATGCGCACGAAATGACTGCTATCGTGTCAGCAGCGGGACCTTAGCATATAGGATATATACAATATATACAAATACACAATATTGGACACAGACTAAAAAGGACACAAAGTTTTATTCACTAATGAAAGTCAAACACATGTTTTATTGTGTGCCTGTTGCGATAAGCAATTAATTGACTTATCGTACGATAAATAAAAATGAACTCGATAAATTGCCATTTACATGAGGATGTGACTAGCAGTTTGAAAGGATGTACTTTTTTATAATTTCTCCTGGTTCTTAGATCTGCGCATACGCAATACGGGTCGGCAGTTGCCAGAGAGTATTTTTGTTGGGTAATCTATGGTAGGGCTAACCCATACAGTGGTGGGGCTCAAGTCAGTATTTGCATTGTAATTACATACACGCTCCCCTTGACAGTGAATCGCCACGCGTGAGGTTTAGATTATTTCCCTGTCTCAATCCAAATTGAACTGTATGAAATAAAAAGGCACATTTCTCTTGTAGTAAATAAAAAGGGCGACCTGGAGTCAATCCTGCAACTTCCCCACAAGTGAAAGAGTTGATGTGCTGAAAGCCCAACCCCTGCAGGGGGGTCTGGGGGGATTCTCCCCCAGCAGATTTTTTGAAATACTAACATCAAATACACATTCTGGTACTCTCTTGAGAAGAAAATAAATAAATCTATTACTACACAACATATTTAAAAAAATGATTGGTATTTAATGTGGTGTTACTTTGTTCTGAAAGCTGAACCTGCTGCTCCTCGCAGAGAGAAGAAGGAAGAGGCTGTGTGAATTACTTTACATTGTGGATAAGGGAGGATAGCCCCCATTGTTCTGTGTGTCAAAATGAAAGACAGCCCACACACCTATCAATCATCAAACCGTGGGGTCTTATTTCATTACGTGTTGATTTCTATCTACACGTAATGTTGTATCGACGTATAGAGATGTACTACAGCAAAAGTATTCTCCGTGGGGACTTCCTGCAACAACACCACGCCGTTATCTTGATTCTGATTGGCCAGAAGACATTATCAAAGATGTTCTATTGAGAAGACGATCACTACCTGACAATAGTTTTCAAAACCGTTTCTAGTCTTCGGTATTCTTGTTTTTGGCGTGAGAATAGTTTGGGCAGCGTGAGAGCGTGAGATTGAGAGTGAAAGCGTGTGTCACACGCCAGATGCGTGAGAGTTGGCAACCCTGTAGCTAGCAAGTGGCTAGCATAGCATAAAGACTGGAGGCAGGAAGAATCGGCTAGCTCTTAAGTAAGCAAATGGCACTGTATGTTAATTTGTACATAAAGTGAGTACAAATGAGAAGTTGTTAATATGATTCATGTGCTGCAACTATTTATTGGGCTTTGTTTGAATTCACATGCTAATGTAGCCTAGGCCTGCTAGTTATACTGACAACAAATTGAGTAGCCTGTATCGCAGTCTAATTGTTTAGGATTTTTGCAACAATTACTTAGTATGCAGTGTGAATTTACGTGACATACTCAAAGTGCACTGTCTAAAGGGTCATAGGTCATTTTAATGTTTTATTCTTTCAAGCTAGCTGTTTCCCTTGTTTCCAGTTGTTAAGCTAAGCTCCATGTTTTCTGACTGTAGCTTGATAGTTAGTGCAAAATCATAAGAGTAGTGTTGATCTCCTCATCTAATTTGACGTGGATTTTCTCAACATTTTGTGTGAATTAAATGAATCACTAATACAATTTAAATAGTGCAAATATCATGGACTGTGGTACAAACAGTGCTGCTAACTTAACACAGTTTTCTCCGGAAATATTTATGTGATTATTGGACATGTATCTCCATGTCACATCTTTGAAAGAGAACAACAACAATCTGATACCCTGGGCGAGGTTCAAGGCACAATAAATACTATCTTACACAATTGCTGTTTATTCCTATTTGAAAACAGCTAGTTGTTCTGTTCTTGCCACCTCCAGACAGACCAGCTCTTGTTCAGTTAGTAACAGGAAGCGCCATGGTCAGTTAGAGAATATAATAATCTACTGTACCACTGCTGCAGTCTTGGCATTGGCTCCACTTGCTGAAGCACTCTTGCCCTTGGATGCCTTGAGACCTAGCAGTACCTCAAATTCACATTCACTCTGCATTATACTCAGATGTTACTCATGCATCATTGCAATTCTACATGAATAACCACCCCTTTACGTATCTATTTTACAATCTTTGGTTTGCTGTTTATTTACCTTTGGATGGAAGAGATTGATCAGAGTGACTCTGGCTGATAATCCTTTTGAGGCCTTGGGTGACTTTCCAGCAGCTTTTGGTTCTTCTTTGAGTATGGGTTTGGCAAGTTTTGCAGCTGGTTCTGCCTTGATTTCCATTTTGGGTGGCTCTGGAGGAGGTGGTGGTGGGATAGACATCCCCCCTTTGGGTGCTGGGGGCGGCTCAGATACTTGTGCGACCTATTCAGAGAGTGAGTGTTCAAATAATTGCTAAAAATAAAACACTCCACACTTACATACATGATAAAGTACACAATTACAATTCAAGGTGCAATGATGAAACCAGTTATCAGTATAGTTTAGCAAGCAAGTTTAGTCCAAAATAAACAATGAAAAAAATGTGTGTGTACAATGAAACACTAGCAATTAAAGTAGCATTTATGGAAGTTAACTGAACCCAACTAATGTCCAGTAAAGATATCCTTTTGAGGTAAATAAAAGCTAATTATAACACTTCATGGGGAATGTTCTCACAGTAATGGTTGTCACTGGTGGGCACTCCTGGGACTATTTGCGAACAGAAAAAAGGAAACAGTTAGAGAAATAAAGTTAAGCTCAAGCAAACAAAGATGTGCAAACAAGCTTGAGTTCACTGATGCAAAAACAAAACAAAAAAAGGGTTAACCCGAAACAAGAAAAGCACGATATACATTGGATGTTGAGAAGAAATAAAAACGAGAGATTCAAACCTTTCTTAATTAACAACGGCCAGTTAATATTTAAACATGTTTTTTATGTGATTTAATGCTTCAAACACATCTGTTCACCTGCTCTTTTGTGGCTTCAGGAGCAGCTGTTTCCTTGGTTACTTTGGGAGTCACCTGTGCAACAAGGGAAGAAAACTTTTATTTGTGCCGTTCGTAATAGAAAAACTAAAGGCCTAGCTTTCAAATGTTATATGTCTTTGCATTATGTTATTTCTTATAGCCTGCACTGAAGCTGTGTAGAACAAAGTCAGCGTTCTTTCGCCCATGTTATAGAAACAGAATAAATATTATTTAGATACAAGCCTTTCATGAATGCAGACACAGGCCTTTATGATGAGCTGACTGAGGCACTCTGAGGTCCCTGACAGAGCACATACAGTACGTGCGCTGTCATTGTGACAGCCATTGTGCTGCGGAGATGGCGTAGGCCTGCCCTCGCTCTATCTTCACAAATTTCAACTTCCAACAGCACAGGCCCCCCTTGTGAGCTCACACTATGGCTCGAACAATAGGCCACCACATTCCCGCATGTTCAGAGACTTGATTAGCATGGGGCTACAGCAATGGTAACTCTTTAAAATGACCCAAACACAGCATGTTGAAGAGGAAATACAATAGCTGCTTGTTGTAGGTTTTCCATCAGTGCTGTCATATTGTTATGGATACATTTTCTGTGCCAAAAAGTCCCTTTTCACATACCTCAACATAAAACAAGAGAAATCACCAATAAAATGTCACGCAGCATCTGTTGAATTAATTAAGACTGCTTAACATTATCATTAAATGATTTGGTTTCAGTAAGGCTTTAAGAGAAATGTGAAAATGTTCATTTCAGTTTTTAAGCAGCTGTTTGACTTCAGTAATAATTACAGATAACAATGGTAGATCTGTTTCTTTCCTTTACACTACAGCACATTCTTCAATGCATTTTTCCCCCCAGCAGTCTATTTTTTCAAACAATTTGGAATATCAACCCCTAATTTCTCAAATTGTGTCACTTACTATTTTTTTGAAGAAGTTCATAACTGGATTCTCCTCTGGACTGCTTGCCTTTTGGGTTTCCACCGGTTGAATGTTTCCGTTGACAGTTTCAGGAGCTGTTTCTTCAACTGGACACAGGTCTAGAGTCACACTCCCCGGCTCCGGTAGTGATTCTGATTCTTGCTTTAAGTTAGCTGTCCCCTATACAGCATCACAAAGAATTAGCCTTTGAGAATTATGTTAGAGCCCCACAGCTGATAATGCAAGCAGTGAGTGTCTTAATCGCAGCATTGAGAAGGGAGCACAATTCCAACCATGCCTCTGCCTACTCGAGGCATTGTCAACAATCAGCCTTTTATTAATGTGTGTGTCCCACCCCTCACTCATTGATATTCAACAATGTGTGAGAGTTATGCCCTGGAAAATGTGAGGAAACACAAATACCTTGCTGTGACATGATGGTGGGTATATAATACATAGTTTTGCATACAATTTTCCTTAAGTGTGGACTGATTTAATTTGAATGTTTTGTTTTTAAACCCTTCTCTTTCTCTTGTGAAAGTAGGTATTATTTGTCACTAAACACGAATGAAAAGGATAAAAATGTTTGAATCATGACAAAAACAACTAAATTATGAATGAACAAGATGTTTACATTTTTCATTTTATTGGAAAAGATTTCAAAACTTCACAATTTCATCTTGTGTTGATGATATATAAAAAACACTGCTTTTCATTATTATAAAACACAATTACTACTACATATCTTCAGTTGTGCAGCAAAGGGACTGCCATGGAGGGCCAATCAGAATCACTGGTCATTGCACACAAGTTTCTCTTTCAAAATATTGGAGGTCAGTGTCCTGTGTTTTAAACTTGAGTAAACACGTTCATAGTAAAACAATGTGTTCATTACGATTGGGGAAAAACTAAGTTAAAGGTTCTTTAAGTAAAGAGACATTACTTTGAATTTAGAGCTTTCTATTTGTTTTGTTCAACTAAAAGGACAACTAGCCTCTTTGAAAAAAACAAGCTGCCCAACATATTTATAAACAGATACGAACTCATGATAGCTTTGACTGAATAGATAAGTAGATAACTAGCCAACAGTTAAATAAGAAATCAAAGTATTTTAGTATGGCAACTTACTCTCAAATGTACGTAGTTTGCTACTAGCCGATACAACAACAGCTACCTCCGGGGCGGACTGGGACTACAAATCAGCCCGGGACTCTCGACCGGCCCACTTCGGTACCGCCGGTTACCACAGAGGTAGACATTAAGGGTAAAATGCTACTGGCATTATATTATCACTGGCTCCACCATTGTAACCACTGGCCCGGAGCATTCGTCCAAAAAAATATTGTTATTGTTGCAATAGTAATGTATGCACTAACTACATTACTACTTGTACTACAACATTTTAATCATGAGTTCTTCCTCATTTTCCTCAATTGTTCATATTTGGTTTATTAAAATAATGATATTGTGGTCATTGTTAAAAAATGTCTGCTATTATTATTTGTATAATGCGCTTTCTGCCTTCCTGTCATTAGGAGTTAGACATGTAATGGCTATGTAATTGATTTGATTAGAACCTTCATTATCCTAAACTGCTGGGACATTTCCCCAATACCTTTATATTGTCTACTCTTCACTTACTTGTCAGCACAGGTCGGCATTAATGTACAGAGCCGACAGAAGACCTTGTTTATATTGGCATCATATTGAGAGGTGCAGCCAGTGACGCGTCATAAAACCAGGAAGTAAGCTGCTGGTTCCCTCGACAAAAAGCAATGGGATTTCTCCACAGGGTTTTGGAAAATAGCTGGAAATAAGGTCTGTGGAAAACAAACCTGTTTGATAAATGCACATTTTGTTCAGCCGGATAATCTCCACATGTCTACCCTACTTTTATAATTTCCGAATTATAAATGTAATCGATAAAGGGTTTAGGACGCGTCACTGCACCACTAGAAGCCAACTCCATCGATCAAGCTGAAACTTTCTCTCCCTCTTCTTCTCATGCTCCCTGTCACTCTCCATTAACTCCTCCGGTGACTTTCTTTTATTTGAAGATTGTTTTTTGCCCGGCGCTTGGCCGGTGACTGCTGCTAAAATGTTGGCGATAGTCTGTAGTGAAGGAGCGCGCTCCCGCTCACGGGAGCCTGCTCGCGCTGCGCTCCCGCTCACGGGAGCCTGCTCGCGCTGCGCTCCGCAGCAAACAGCTGTTTGCTTTTCACCCAACAACGACAACCGACTCACGGAACGCTATGTTGTAGCGTTGATAAACAAAACAATTTAACAACATTGCTAGTCAAAATACCAATACGACAGGACAATTATTTTAAAGCAATATTTTTAGTGGCCCGAGCGGGCAAGTGGAAAGTACGTTATGCTGGCCCGGGGTGTCTAAATAGTGGTTCAGGGCCACTACTGCTCTTCTTCCTTTGGAGCCACATTAATATGAACAGTAATTTCGTATCCCACTAAAGATAGCGTGAAACGACCAAGCCTATATGCTGATTCTTCAACAACTTCCACACAAGCTGACTGCAACCTGACAAATAACGCTTCCAAGTCTGTGGTTGTGACACTACAGTCCGGTGATGAATCTGTGGAGGTCCCACTTGGTTCATTCTCAGCATTCTCTTCAGAATCCTCCTCTGAAGTCACAAGGTCACATTCAGCTTCATCATCGTCTTCTGTGAGGATTTCCTCTACAATAGTCTCAAGAAAAGCATAGTTCTCCTCTTCAGCAGATAAACTAGGACCAGAATGATCTGTTTCTTGCATGATCTCTTCTGTAACTTCATCTTCGATTGTCTCGAGTAGGACTACCAACACGTTGCCATTTCGTTGTTGCTCAGGAAGGCTTGCATTCTCCTCCAAAGACATCTCAGAAACAACATGAGTTGAATCTATTGGCATTTCGGCTAAGACGATGTTCTCCTCTACGAGTTCCTCTTGGTCTGAGACGCAAGGATCAGACTCTTCTGTGGCATCCATTGGTGGCACGTCAGCAGGTTCCTCAACTATGTTTTCAGTAACTTCAAGCAGCCCTGAAATATCTTCAAAAACTGCTTCTGGTGTGTTCCTCAACAACTCTTGGGTTGCATCCTCGTCAAGTGGGCTTGGGGTTTCCTCTACCTGTTCTACTGGGATTTGTTCGGGTGTTATAGCTTGAGCCAAAACATCATGACTTTGTTCCATAGTTTCTTCAGAACTGTCTTCCCCGATGACTTGGCCTCCTGTCGTATCTTCTTCAACACTTTCTGGCACTGCTTCCATTTCATTTGATAAAGCCTCTATTGCTTCTTTGTTTGTCATCTCAGTAACTGGCTCCTCTGGAGTCACTAGGCCTGCTACTTGTTCTCCAGATAAGTGCAAATAACTAGTTGCAGTGATCACCTCTTCTTCGACATGATCCGCAGAATCATCAAGAGATTCCTGAGAGGTGATGGCAAAACGTTCAAATTCTAGTGAAAGGGTTTCAATCGCTGCCATCATCTCATCATCATCTTGGACATGACTTGGCTCTGTTTCTTCAACTTGCTCTGGTCCCAGATCAGTACTCACATCTTCACCAACCTCTGCATTCATATCTCTAGCAATAACTTCAAGAATATATCCAAGCATGTCTTCATCATCATGAGAGCATAACTTTTCGTCAGGAAGTTCTTCAAAGGTGATACGCTCAATGGACGGAGCTTCTACAATGATAACTTCTTCCTCAGGACATCTATCCCATTCATCATCAAGTACTACTTGTCCACATATTTCTTGTACATCCTTAACTGCAACAGCATCATCAGAGGGGACCTCTTCATGGGCAGATTCCACGGTTTCACATATTTCTTGTACATTCTCAACTGCAACAGCAATAACTTTTTGTTCACATATTTCTGGTATTACCTCAACTGTAACGACATCATCTGCAGTGACCTCTCCTTCGGCAGATTCCACATTTTCACATATTTCTGGTATGTTCTCAGCTGCAACGACACCATTTGCGCTGATTTCTTCATGGTCAGATTCCACATTTACTATAATAACTGTCACAGGAGGGACAGAAAGTTCCAATACAGCAAGTACTTCTTGTTCACATATTTCTGGTACATCTTCAACTGCAGGAGCATAATCTGCGGTGACCTCTTCGTGGACAGGTTCCACGTTTTCACATCTTGTTGGTACATTCTCAACTGCAACAGCTAGAACTTCTTGTTTACATATTTCAGGTACATCCTTAGCTGCAGTATCTGTGGTTACCCCTTCATGGGCAGATTCCATATTTACCAGCAGTACTGTCACAGGAGGGACAGATAGTTCCTCTACAGCAAGTCCTTCTTCTTCACATATTTCAGGTACTGCCTCAACTGTAACAACATCATCTGCAGTGACCTCTTGGGCAGATTCCACATTTTCACATATTTCTGGTACATCTTCAACTGCACGAGCCTCATCCGCGGTGACCTCTTCATGGGCAGATTCCACATTTACAAGAAGAACCGTCACAGGAGGGACAGAAAGTTCTTCTACAGCCATTACTTTTAGTTCACATATTTCTGGTACATCTTCAACTGCAGGAGCATCATCTGCGATTACCTCTTCATGGGCAGACTCCATATTTACCAGCAGTACTGTCACAGGAGGGACAGATAGTTCCTCTAAAGCAAATCCTTTTACTTCACATATTTCTGGTACATCTTGAACTGTAGCAGCATCCTCTTTGTTAACCTCTTCATGGGCAGATTCCACATTTACTAACAGAACTGTCACAGGATGGACAGAAATGTCCTCTTCAGGTATGTCTCGGTTTGCAGTTGAATGATTTTGCTCCTCACAAACCACCTGCGGGATTGTTTCCATCACCGTAGTGGTTGGCTCTTCATCTGGAGAGGAGACACCATTTGGTTCCTGGGCCTCAGTAGTGACCGCATTAGATTCATTGAAGTTTATGATGTCGATAACTTCCACCCATTCTTCTCTGAACACTATGTTCTCACACACAATGTTCTCCATGACAAGTTCTTCTTTAATGAATCCAGATTCTTGGTTGTCTGATGGCTCTACATTAAAAGTCTCTTCAACAACCTCCTCAGCAATGATTAATGAAGGCTCATTTGATGGATCTTCTTCAGTTGCTGCTGTCTCTATTATGACTATGTCCTCTACTTGGCCATAAGTGTTGGTGGTTGTATATGCTCTGCATACTATACTCTCACACACTATGTTCTCCTTGACAAGTTCTTCATTGATGATCCCAGCTGTCTGGTTGTCTAAGTGCTCCTCATTAAAAGTATCTTCAACAACCCCCGCAATAACAAATGCCGACTCATTTGGCGGATCTTCTTGCGATGCCTGCGTCTCCATTATGACTTCCACTGGACCATCAGTATAGGTGGTTGTATCAACATTTTCCTCACCAGTTTGCGTTGAAATATGTGCTTCAATTTTTCTGTCCGTTTGTGTTGATATTTCAGCTTTCCAAAGTGGATATTCAAAGTCGTCTTGGTGCACATCGATGATCACGGAGAAGGCTTCCTCTTCCCTTGTGTCCAACTCCTTTATCATGAAAATCAACATTGGTGTTTAGATAAAATAGAGCTTATTAATTGATTCCGTGACATATATCACAACCATGTGCTTGATCACATTTGATTGAGACTATTTATTTATTTGGTTGCAGAAATTCTTTCTACCTTTTGTTTCAATTTGTTAGTGGATTGGTTTATATACCCCTTAAATTGGCTTACCTTACGAAGTGATATTAGTCAATTTGGCAGGCAGATTGTTTTGGGGATTAGAACACATTGAAGGATAAGACATTTTTCTTTATTTCCCTTACAGTCAACAAATATGACAAAAGACCAAACCAACAATGCATTAGTTCTTCTCTCAGGGCTCTTCGGATTTCCCTCCCCTCTTTTCTTCTTTGGCCAAAAGACACTTAAAAAATGGCACAACAAATGATTGTTTAAGGTAAGACAATGTTGCCTTTACAGCAGCAGCAGTCTGTTAGTAAAGAAATTACGTCCAGCTTTACTCTCCAACCTCCCAAGGCACAAAATAGACACAATAATGTTGTCCTAATCAAGAAAATACTCGTTTCTAGAAAAGGGTTAAGTAATTATTTTAAACAAGCTGGTCAATGTAGTTCTTGAGCAAATGCTACTCAAACAGGTACTGGAATATTTTACGTTTTGGATTAGAAATACGATAAAGCAGGCTTTGGTCGACGAGAGCAACACATGTTTGTTTAGGTCTTTGCATGGTATTTGTTGACGATAAAAATAATAGAATATTACATTTGAAAACAAACATGATATCTGCACTTACTGTCTGTGGATCAGGGTCAGGAAGACTTTCATCTGGTGGATTTTCATTTATTTCCTTGACTTCTTCCTTTTGGATGATGGTTTCCAGGAGGTCAGAAATAATCGGAGCTTCAACAGATTTAGAGTCGGTTTCATCTATCACGTAGTGCGGCTCAGTTGTTTCTGTGTCAAGGTTAAAAAAAAGGGTTGGGAATTAAAGATTGGAACCAGAAATTACCTAACTTTCTGACAAATATTTTACATGTTGCTAGTTGATTATTTTATTTTGTTCTCTTGTCTGTAATGTGAAGTCTGTGTTACAATAATGCATCTTATCTAATAATTATTCGTGTGTTTGAATATGCTTTACCAAATATTTTTACAGCTGTCATTTATATTACACATCAGTGTTTATTTTATGTTAACTTCTCGGAATGCAATATTTAACTTATGCACGATATCTACTTTGCTCCATGTCTCCATGAAGTAAACATGGACTATGTGTGAGAAAGTGAAATTGTCTCCGTCGCCAACATTAGCTGACTTAGACAAACTCAGGTGACAGTGGGAATCCTGCAGCACTATTGTCTATGCACTGACACAAACCACACCATGACAGGATAAACAGTTGCTCCTTGTCACTGTATGAGACTACGCCTAAGGTTTACTTTGGAAGTCCCAAGACACAGTCCAGCTGGGAGTCACTGTGTTTACAGAGTGTTATAAAGTCCAAAGGACTAATCCAACATAGATCAGCTGATTTTATGTGTACAATATTTTCCCAAGAAGCAATATACAGCTTAATAGTATTAAGAACAGTAAAAATAAGACTGTCATCCTCAGATTCTCAACATTTTAAGACAAAAAGTTAATTGTCACACTGTGTCCAAATGTGTATATATGACATATTTATACCATGCTTTTTTAAAGTTAAAACATGATTAGGTATTCTAATAAAAACAGATCTCACTCACCAACAGTCACCACTCCATTAGATTTGATGTTTGTAGAGGTGCCATTCATTGATCCATTGTTATGCTTACTAGAAATGCTCCCATTCTATAAAAAAGCAATAAAGACATACTGTATAGATTGGTCCACAGTTAACAAGATATTATCTACAGTGGGTTATTTGAACAAAACACTGATTTTTCATTTACATAAACTGCTAACAATCAAACATTTTGAAAAATATGGTATAACATATTTTGTCCAAACAGCCATTAACATCTGCTTTTCCATCAGAAAATTAAAATGTATTATAAGTTATAGATACTTCAGTTATAGGGTTAACATCACAGGTTTTTGTTACTTTCAATAAAATGCTACCTGGGTAAGCTCTTTGTTCTTAGATGCTTCGTTCCCCATGTTTTCCAAGAATCAGGCTTTGAAACTCCGATTCTGAAAAAAAAGAAATATCATTTAGTTAAGTTGCATGAACAAGAAACGATACAATGCAAAAATGCAATATATATCGAAATTGGTATGTCTTTTCATTCAGTAATATAGCATTGTGTTAACTCAAATGTCTTACCTTGTTACAGCTCTGCAAGACAAACAAGTGATATCCGTCTTAAGATAAAATATGGAGGGAGTCTGTCACTCTGCTGCTCCTACCAAACTGTGCATGCCTGTCGTTTACAGCCTATATACATAGTTGGTGTGCTTTAAGAAATGGGTGTGACAGTTTTTAAGTAATCAATGGGACTGCCTACTATTCACTGACTACAGTGTCGGTGCTCTTTTATTAAAAGCTCACGATTAGCTCATTGTAATCTCTCTGTGAACACTTTGAAGACCCCCCGACATGATCATAATGTGCTGATAATCTTATCAATCACAAGGAAATAAGGCGATGCAGTGCACTCTTGTTGACAAATTACATGTGAACTAACAGGATGTAGGTTAAGGACATTAGTTGTAACACTTCCTAATTGCCAACAAAGAACATGCATAAACGTAGTATTCTATAAACCCGGTTCTTTTTATTTTAAAGAAGAACTTTAATCATGTTATCATTTAGGTTATTATGATCTTTTTTACAGGGTCTGTTAATAATAGGACAATCTGGAAGAAATAATCCAAGAGCCACATGCCATGAAATATCTACTGTATTTCTTTGATATGATTTTACAAGAGGAACTATCTGTTTTAGTGTCACCGCTTATCATGACAAACAAAGAGCTCTGTAATGAAGTCATCTGTCTTAAAAGACTTCCATGGTCATATTGAAATGTCTTTGAGTGCCTGTCAATGCATCAATTCAGACAGCACTGCCTGAGTGGCGCTCAGGGATCAAAGACAAACTGACTTGAGTTCACTCGGAGGTGTTTCTTCTTTAATTATTCCCATCTGTGTGTTTGTTTGCCGCTTTGTACATCATGTGCTGTGATCATGCTGCTGACAAAAGCCTTTTCATGCAAATCAGCCAAACTTAAAATCATTTGAATACAACAAATAACTGCAAAAAACAATTGTTAGGAAACTTCAAATGTGCAGTGTTTATTGAATGTATTATGACAGGGCTTGGAACCCATGCACACAATGTCTCAATTGTAGCCTATAGGCTGCACATTGAGGTGGGAGTTGGATTCCCCTGATTGGATTGTGCACTTTTGACTTCATGCAAGGCCAACAGCTGAGAGACCTCAGACAAACTCTTCATGATGTTCCAACACACGGCAGCCTTCTAGTTTTATCAGGGGCACGACCCTTACAACAGGTCCCTTGATTTTAGAAATAATAAGGACATTTGGCTATTAATATTTAGTCAAAACATAATGATTTTCATGATACTGCCTGGTTGCACATACCATGGAAAAACACTTATATATCATTGAAGTGGTGCACTTAATCCATTTCCGGCAAGCCAGCTTGAATTGGATTAATAGCACTCTAGCTCACCAGATGTATTCAGTAAATATTTGAGCTAGGGTGCAGTACTGTTTGCTGTGGAAATATTTATAGAGATGTAGGTCCGGTTGATAAAATAACAAGTTTGACATATTCTTAGCTCATTTATTTTAGGTAATTAATTATATATGTAAACTTAACCTACATTCTCACTCTCATAAGAGAGTTACAGTTGCAAGAAAAAGTATGTGAACCCTTTGGAATTACCTGGATTTCTGCATAAGTTGGTCATAAAATGTGTTCTGATCTTCATCTAAGTCACAACAATAGACAAACACAGTCTGCTTAAACTAATACCACACAAACAGTTGTATGTTTTCATGTTTTCATTGAACACACCATGTAAACATTCACAGTGCAGGGTGGAACAAGTTTGTGAACCCCTAGGCTAAAGACTTCTTCAAGAGCTAATTGGAGTCAGGAGTCAGCCAACCTGGAGTCCAATCAATGAGACGAGATTGGAGGTGTTGGTTAAAGCTGCCCTGCCCTATAAAAAATACACACCAGTTTTGAATTTGCTATTCTTAAGAAGCATTGCCAGATGTGAACCATGCCTCGCACAAAAGAGCTCTCAGAAGACCTACGATTAAGAATTGTTGACTTGCATAAAGCTGGAAAGGGTTACAAAAGTATCTCTGAAAGCCTTGATGTCCATCAGTCCACAGTAAGACAAAGTGTCTATAAATGGAGAAAGTTCAGCACTGTTGCTACTCTCCCTAGGAGTGGCCGTCCTGTAAAGATGACTGCAAGAGCACAGCGCAGAATGCTCAATGAGGTGAAGAAGAATCCTAGAGTGTCAGAGACTCAAAGAAATCTCTGGCACATGCTAACATCTCTGTTGACGAATCTACGATACGTAAAACACTGAACAAGAATGGAGTTCATGGGAGGACACCACGGAGGAAGCCACTGCTGTCCAGAAAAAACATTGCTGCACGTTTGAAGTTTGCAAAAGAGCACCTGGATGTTCCAGGTGGACAGATGAACAGACAGATGAAACCAAAGTTGAGTTGTTTGGAAGGAACACACAACGCTCTGTACCAAAAGTAGTTGCTATATTGAAAGGCAACTTTTAACATCCGATTACAAAATGTATATAAATTATAGGTGCATTCATTTGTTCATCACTTCAGTTTTGAAGTTAGTAAAGGTGGGGGGTTTATTTGAAGTACTTTACACTACTGGGTAGCCTACAATAATGTATGTGTCGATTTATATCCTCCAGAGACCCAGCCATTCATTTTTGTCCTCTGTGGAGCACATTGGGTTTTGGTCCATTACTTTGAGGTTATACATGCCACAGCATTAAGTCCAATTGTACTCCACAGAGGACATCCTGGGCTTTTCAAACATATGACATATGTGGGGGTGTGGCTTTGGAAAAGATAATTTCATTGTATTTTAAAATGGCATCCATCAACACAAGCACTATTTATAGAAAGAGAAATGGTAAGTTTGTAATTACCAGTGTTGTGAGTTCAATATTTTTTATTAAGTATAGTAAGGGGACATCTTAGGAGTTAGTGTAGTGAGTTTTCAGAGCAGTGTAATACTTATTTGACCTAAAACTAAATGTTTTTATGAATGTCCTCTGAGGAGGACATGGGGATTTGCTAACTTTTTATTTCCCCCATTTTACACAACACAAATGGAGTCCACTATGGGCCAAAACTGACGCTTAAGTTTCTGTAGGGTTCATGGCAGACCGATGCAGTGGGAAAACATACATCAAGATGTATCTCTGCATTTCAAAAAAAGATGGAGTACTACAAATGAGGGCTCAATATTTGTTGCATTGAGTTGTTGTGCTCTAATGTTGTCTAAAATGTACTTGTATGTTAATGTTGTTTGTATACTATGCTTCGCATAACTAACACCCGATGTCTTCTACAAAGGACACACAATACAACAAAAATAAAAATATATATTTTTTGTTAGTCATTATGTTTATACCACCCTAAAGACTTTTGTGATAAAAAAAGAAAATACAATTTGAAACCTTTTTCTTTCTGTGTCTCATGAGGATATTTTGTATAAACTTAAATCTGCATAAGGCGCATTCACACTGCGGTACTTTTCCCACAAAGGTTCATGCGAACTTAGTTCAGTGAACTCTTTTATCGCGTTCACACCAAAAAGAGCCGGTACTAAATATAGCTCTTTTCTCACAAAAGAGCCGCTCGTAAGTCCCTGCTAGAGAGCAGGGACTTTCGAGCGGCTCTTTTGTGAGAAAAGAGCTATATTTCTGATTGGCTGGGCGGATTGCAAACCACGCCCCGTAAAACTTCCAAAAAGTTTTGTGAAGCCGCCATTTTATTATCCTCGCATTAGCATTATTAGCATTAGCATTAGCCCAGCGCAGAAACGCAGAGAGACTAACTTATGGCAACACAAAATAAAACATGGGAGCGGTGGAGATGAGGAGGTGTCGGCGTTCTGGCGATTTACTCGGAAGGCTTCAGTAGAAGCTGCTGGGAGTCCCAGCAACTTCTACTGAAGTCCTCTTACAACTCCGGGGACTTCCGGCCGGGGACTTTGGGCGGCAGTATCCGCCGTGAAGTTGTTTGTAGCCTGCCAGTAAACCCAAAGCAGAAGAAGAAGAAGTGAAGTCAGCGGCTTCATTTGCCTAATCCACCCCCAGGGACTTTTTCCAGTGTGAACGCGATCTGTACTTAGTTCATGCGAACTAAAGAGTTTGCATGAACTAAGTTCGCATGAACCTTTGTGGGAAAAGTACTGCGGTGTGAATGCGCCTATTGTAACTAAATCTCCAAAAAATAATGTAATGGAGTAAAAAGGTACAACAAGTGTAAAGTAGTGAACAAAATAAAACATTTATGTTCATGTACCCCAACTTTTTACTTAAGTAGAGTAGCCTACTTCAGTAGTAAAAGTACATTATGATTAAGTGGACTAGACTGAAGAAATGGTGTTTTCTATCATTTTTACTGCTAAAATCTAGAGGTACTTCCTGTCCCGCTGGGTGGCGGTACAGATTTATTTTTCTGGTGATCTGTGCGTCTGTGCAGTCGAGGAAGCCAAGATGGCAGCCATCATGAAGGGAACTGTAGTGAGTATTACAATACAAAATAACTTGCTTTTCAAGACACTCTGCTGCAGTCTCTTTTGCAGTATTAGATAAAGCAGTAGAGGTTTGTGTGGGGGAAAAAGACACAACCGTTGATACCACGGATACATAAATATCATGGTCACGCCCTCGTGCAGCTCATGTCAACGGTTGTAGCTACCGTTAGCTAGCTAGCTAATACACTAGCTATATTTATCCCGTTTTTTATTCAACTGAGAGTCTTAAGAATTAGCCAGCTTAATGGTGATGATAATAATAACTACAGAAACCATGGATGTGATGGTTGTCAGAACAGACGGGACACACTGTAAAGTTTCCTCTTTAGCTTGCTCGATAACAGTAGCTACGTTGACCATTCATATGTATGCTAGTGGACCAACAGGGTTTGGCATGTTAGCTTTAACAGAGGTGGGAGAATTAGTCTATTTAATTTAAACCTTTTGTTTGCTTTATGGGATTTACTACCCACAAATCTAACAATAAAAAACAAACGGCTTGGCTATCATACTATGTTTGGCCTATGGGACTACTTTACACATGTTTATATTTCATTATGATATAGGGAAGTCGCATGATAAGAAATCTACTATATGTTAAACATATCCATAGTAATCATAGCAAGTTGAATATGAAAGATATGCTGGTACTTTTAAACTAATCTGGATAAATAATTGGCAATTTACCTTAATTGACCTATTATAGTCTTTGGGCACATTATCACTGAGTTAAAATGAATGTAATTAAATAGGTATTGGCATCAAAATATACTTAAAGCTCCCGGACTAAAATTATTATAACGTATATTCAATGGATTATAATAAATGTTTATGTGTTCATCACTTATATGTTGAAGCTGTTAAAAGTGAGACTAATTTTAGCTTTTGAATTTCCCACTTAATGAAGCATCATTATTTATTTGCTGATTTATATTTTTGGTTATATATTAACTACCTATAGTAACTAAAGCAGTTATTTAATAGAATATAGTGATTTTAAAGGTTATATTTCTCTTTTGATTTGTATTGGAATAGACATTTAAAATAGCACAAAATGGAAATGGTCAAGTGCAGTATAATTAGTAAAGAAATGTACCTGCAATAAGCAAGTACATGTACTGAGTTATTTGCCACAGCTGGCTTTAACCACTGTGTTCCTCATGTCTGCAGGCGGTAGAAGATGTGAACGTCACCTTTGAAGACCAGCAGAGGATCAATAAATTCGCCAGGAACACAAGTCGGATGAACGAACTGAAAAATGAAATCGAGGCGAAGAAAGTAAGCACCATGTGATGTGGGTTTGACCCTTTCGGGGTCCATTGTGTGATCATCTGAGTTTGTAATAAAAATGTATATTTTGGACCAACATGGGTAATGGCAATAATATAGGCTTATTGTGTGTAGATTCTTTGTCTAGAGTTAGCAATACACAACAGCCCTGTTTTCACAAGGGTAACAATGTTTTATTGAATATATTCTAAGGAGCTGTTGAAACTTAACGTTCATTTTGAATGCTGTAGTTGTTTGTGGTTCTGTTATTTCTAATTCGCTGTACTGCAAAGGAATACTTGATCAACTTTCAGACCCTTATCATCTTCACTTCTTAAGTTTAACATAGCCATCAGAGCCACACAATACAGCCTGTGAAATTACCATAAAGTTGATAATGACAAATTCCGGTGAAATGTAATTTGTTCATATGGGTTACTGTTAAGTACGGTCTAAAGGGAAGTGCAGCTGCTGAATTACTGACAGTCATTTGTTAACAGCCCTAATTGAGACTGTAATGTTCTGCTAATGTCACCCTGCAGAAATCGCTGCAGAACCTTCAGGATGCCAGCGACGACCTAATGATGTTTGACGACGACTCTCTTTTGATCCCGTACCAAATTGGCGACGTCTTTGTCAGTCACACCCAGGAAGAGACTCAAGAGATGCTGGAGGCTGCCAAGGTAGGTTTCTTTAGACACCATTATACCTTTTTGAAATGGTAATCATCAGTAAAAGACTCTTATTAAGATGAGTCATAAAGTCAAGGGACTGAAAGAACTAAAACTCCATTTACCTATATCACCTAAAAAAAATGTACTCTCATATTTCTTAAAGATAGAAACGTCAGGTCACATACTGTATTCATGGCTTTGGGAATTGTAGATAGTTTGTGTATGTCTTATTATGTCTAATTTCAATATAAAGATGGCTCGTTTGCATTGGGGAAAAAAAGGCGGACTATATCCTTCCTATTAAGTTATGGATTTCTTTAATTTGCACTAATTCCTGCCTCTAAGAAAAATTCATCTAAAATCTGATTTCCAGTGAAAGCTATGTCTGACTCTCCCCTTAGCTTCCTCATTTTAAAAATGGGAGATTAATCTACAAGTCTGAATGTTCCCTTTTTAAACTGACATGAACAGAAGATGTTTTGCACCCACAGTGTATTTCATATTGATCGGTTTAATTACACATTTCTATACGTCATACAAAAGTCAATGAGTAACCTTGTACATCACAATAAAAACTATTTCAGAGTGTTTTTAGCATGCTTTCAGTCACCGTGACGATAACCAGACTGCAGTCATGAGACAGTGTATTGATCTTCACATATGACAGTTGGCAAGAAATCCAATAACATAGTCCAACAAATGTAAAACTATTCCTTTATTTGCACTGATAGTTGTTTCAGAGCTTTGGAACAGTGAGAAGCAGTTAAAGTTTGGGGCACATTAATCATCCATGGTGCACTATTGGTCCTCCGATGAGACCTTGTCCTTCCTTCTGTCACTTCAAGTTCCTGTTTGTCCTTTTTATCTGCTGAGGCTTTTTTAGCCAAACAACAAAGCACACAGCGAAGGCAACTACACTTTATGTAGTGCCGTTTGCTACGAACTGCTGAGAAAAGCTCACGTTTAAACTCAAATATCTTCTGACTATAAATGAGTGCACACTTATTTCAAGTTTCAAGGCTTTTATTGTCATCGTCATAGCTACAGTGTAGTTATGACTCTTAGGTCACAGGCTCCTCCAACAGTGCAACACAATAAAACAGATAACAGTACAATAAAATAAAAATATAATAGAAACAGAATATAATACAAACTGTGCAGAATAGTCTATATACAGTAATTGGAATATTGATATATATATATATATATATATATATATATATATATATATATATGAGTTTAGGCCACATTTCAAATTCTTTCATCACAATACATTTTTCCTTCATAATATGTTGTTCTCCGTCGTCTGGGGAATTGTAGTAGATGTGGTTTAATTGGGATTTATGTTCTGTAATCAGGAAACACTGGAGCAGGAGGTCAAAGGCCTCGATGCCCGAGTGTCGGCGATACTGCAAGTTTTGGGGGATCTGAAGATCCAGCTCTATGCCAAGTTTGGTACCAACATTAACCTGGAGGCTGATGAAAGCTAAGCTGGGAATTGGACATTGAAAGCTGCCCCAACTCGGACTTTTTCATGCAGCTCCTGTATCACATCCACCGAGCCAAACACAACATCCCCTAGGACTCCGCATGAACGACTTATACGTGTCGCGTCTGGCTTTTGTTTACACAGATGTTGTTTGAATCTTTAGTTTGCAATCAAAATCACAAGGACACCAACAGTTAAGGTATGGAGATAAAATAAATGCACATCATTTGTTACTTATTGTAATTCGTCCTGTATTTAATGATCATATGTTTTTTTTAAATCTGCTGATCAAACTTAAGTAAAAAATGAGAAACAAAACACCCTTGTAGTATTTAACACTCTTAACGTTTACATTGTGAACTCACTTTGTGCTCCACTATCTCAAAGGGGAACACATGTCTGAAACCCTTAAGAGTATCAGAATGTTGTGGTGCTGCCACATTAAGGGGATCAAATAAGTACCTTCGGTTACTGATCGGTTACCGTTTATCTATTTCCAAACTGCATTACATTTCATTCTGAAATATACGTATTCTCATGGATCTTCAATCGGAAACGGGAGTCGCTATGCTTTACATTTTTACATGTGTGCCTCTGTTCCTCATACAACTATTTTGAGTCATCTAAAAAATGTGGCCGTCTGCGAGACCCAGCCCGAACACACACACACACACCCGCAGCCTGGCTGGGAGTTTGTGTGTGTGCTCACACACCGACTCACAGCCTCGCCGCGTCCCACCGTCTCAGGGAGGAGAAATCGGCAGAGCTGCAGCTGAGAAAAGATTGTGTGTGTGTGTGAGGAAGTCCGCAGATTGGTCCATTTTGACCAATCCACGGAGGGGTCGTCGTTACGTCACTTGGTTCCCGGAAGAAAAAAAGTGAAAAAGAAAATGTCCAACGAGGCGTTCTGGGGCAGCACAGACAGGTCTTTTCTGTGTTAGAGTTTTACTCGCTACAGGGTTTGTGACTCTGCAGACCGTTAACATGTATAACAACCTTCATAACACACAAGGGGACGGGTAATAACCGGAAAAGCATGACATGGGACATTTTTATCATTACCGTGATATAGCCTTATATATATATATTGTCTTTATGTCCTGTCATCTATTCTTGAAACAACAAAATAGGTTTAAAAGGAAACGCTTACAGCAACAAATGGATGAATTAAACAGATTCATGCTAGGGAGGTCACACAAATGGGCTTACTGTATGTATCAAGGCATGACACAAATACCATAAAACACTAACAACTAAACACAGATTCAAATCACACACAGTAGCATTGACAATAACAAATCAGAATAGCTAAAAATGATGTGAAATAAATACATTTGTTGACCATAGACATGCACTGTGTGATTTGCAACTAACAGGTATGCAATAGAAATTATATACAAGACTCAAGAAGAGAAAAGTTAACGATTATCCCATTAAATACGCCTTAGGACATCACTTAAAACATTTGCTTCAATTTGATGCCACCTATTAAAAATATTTTTAAAAAGTTCCTTTATCTGATTAGTCTAGAAAACTGTGTCCAAAACTTTGTAAATGTTATCTCTGTGAGACTAGTACTCAACATTTAAAAAATGAATTCAGGTGAAATCTAAATAGTTCTGTCTGAATATAGTGCAGATCATTCTTTAAACATGCTGGAGGTTTGGAGGCTTTCACAAATAACAACAATGCACAAACCTCATTAAATCGTGCCCTGGAGCCGGGCCCGACTCGGCGTGTATAAAATATGTGAAGAAAATAAATGAAGAGTTTGAAGTCATAGCAGACACCTCTGGAGGATCAATTAACACGTTCCTCCTCCCGCTCGGTTTCCTGCTGAACATTCACGGATATGATTAAGAGGAACTCCACACACACACACACACACACACACACGTCTTCATGTGCAGCTTGTTACACCGCGGCTCAGAGGAACACACACTTGGAAATGACGACTTATTTCCCCGATGGCCTTGTTTACTCTCTGTCCTCTCTCTCTTTCTCTGTTATTTCCTACCTCCACTGGCTCCCCGTCCATCAAAGAATCCACTTCAAAGTCCTCCTCATTACTCACAAAGCCCTCAACAATCAGGCCCCCCCCCCCTACCTCACAGACCTGCTGCCCCTTCCCGCTGCCCTCGCTCATCAGAAGCCAACTTCCTATCCATCCCCACCCGCACCAATCACCGGACCTGGGGGGACAGAGCCTTCTCCGTCGCTGCCCCCTCCCTCTGGAACTCACTCCCCCAACCCATCAGAGACTGCACTGACCTCACCACCTTCAAAAAACTGTATTATTTGACTTTAACTTTAACTATATATTTATTTGTTGTTCCTTCCTTTTCTTTTCCCTTCACTATATCTGTAAAGCGTCTTTGAGCACCTGTAAAAGCGCTAACAAATTAAATCTATTATTATTATTATTATTATCTGTCCTCTGCTTCCTCTCTAATGACACAGATTGGAGTGAACTTCTAAAAGTCTTTGACAGATTTGAAATTGGTTTGATTTCTGCTCAGGTTGCCACTTTCACACATTTGTCCAAAAAGGTATGCAGTCTGCGACAATATGAACGCTCATTTAATAGTGTTTTCCTTTTAATTCCAGCTTTAAAACGTTGAATTATTGTTACAAAAATAGGTTGCAAGTATGTCATGTAGTCTAATGAACTCTATAGGGAGATAGTAAACATTCATTATCCTCATTGGATGTACAATATGTTAATTAAAAGGAACATTAAGTGTGTACACTGTTCTAGTAAAGCTCGAGATGTAATTGCTAAAACTGACCACCAGGGGTCTCTGTCTCCCCAGTCATTTCACAGTCAAATTAAACTGCTTTAACTAATATCAAGATGAGCTCTTTGAGGTTAATGGATATGACTGCACATCGTGAATCTATAGAAACACCTCAAACTTGTTTGGGTCCTTCCTCCCGGAGATATGTTGTGAATGAGATATCGAGGGAATAATAGATATTTGGAGTGGGAATCAGGCCTCCTCAGCGCTGGAAGAGGGTTTTCCACATGACGTGCAATCAGTGAAAAGGGATCGTGACTTCTCCAATGGAACATTAACAGCTATTTAAAAAGAAAAAACGTAAACTGTTAGATGACACCTTTATTTAGTTTGTGATCCCAAATCTTTGTTCTTTCAATGTTGTTTTTACCTTTTATTTTTTATAACTGAGAAGCTCGAAGACTATAAGTCAATTATTTTGGAAGAGAAACATCAATAAATAGCTCTTATTGGATATTTTTACATATTTTCATGTAATGTCTTCCCTTTTTTATAATGTTTTTTTTAATTAAAGTATCAAATTCGGTATCGATAAGCGGTATTGATAAAATCCAAACGATACCCATCTCTTTGTGGAATAATTGGAGGAGAAGACTCATTTGGCCTCTAGGTTAAAACCATGATATGACACGACTAACTTTTGATTACAGCCGTCTTTACTTTCTCAATGACGTGCAATCCAGTAGTCAGTTCAGCTTTTGCCGGTAGTCGGTGTCTTCCTCAAAGAGTTTGTGCACACTTCATCACCCTCTGGTGCAACAGTGAGGAATAGTGGTTGCTTACTGTCTCTGTCTGTTAGCCTAAATGTCAGGAGAGTCAATACAGACGGTTGGAATCCGCCATCGAAGCTACAGCCGTTCTTCATCAATAAGTTACAGCTCCTCTGTCTCAACCTGCTGGTGTTCATCATTACACACGATCTCTAAAGTACAATGCTACCTGTCAAAGGCCATGCAACAGGTGACCTAAATATACAAAACACACCCATGTGACAATTGCTGGAAGTGCTCAACAAGTACAAATAAATTATAATAATACAAATAATTAACTCAGGCTAAATAGCTTTTTGGCTCCTATAAGGCCATGCATACTTGTTCTGTCTTTAAAAACAGCTCACTGTAAAGATGCACAAGAAACATGAGAACAAAGTGGTCATATTTTAAATATATGTATAAATAATGAAGCCCAATTTATAAGCAACAGAAACAATTCTGATCTCCGTTTGCAGCTCTACCAATATGAGGATTATCTGGTTTTTTTTGGTTTTATATCTGTGTAATTTAAATATATTAGGGGTTGAGACTGTTGTTGGAAGAAATCAAGACCATTTGACAATTTAACTTTGGAATTTCGGGATTAATGATAGCCTTTTTTGTAAGTTATATTTTGAACAGACTACACAAATAAATTGATTGGGGAAATGTATCTGCTTATTTGTATGATGCATAATCGTGCCTTAGAGACCAATGAGTCACCAGGATGCTCCTGTCAACTAGACTTCCCAAACCAAAGAGTCTGATCGATGGCAGCGGATATGAGGGGTTTCAGTCTTGTAGTGCGTCACATTATGGGAGATTGTCTCGTAAGCTGTATCGGAGGGGTTATGAAGAAATGCCTGAAACCACGATAAAGAATGAGTGACTTTGAGAGGCAGCGATGCACATGTCCGAACAAATGGTGTAAAAGGGCACACTACTTTCCTGAGTTTTTTATGTGAGACTTTTAAGCCTCATTAATTAGTCCATAATGAATTCCATTTCCATCCCTATATTTCCCGGGGCTCTATAGTTGTGTGATGAGGCTGAGCTCTATGCTGCGATACCTTCTGTCATTCATTTCATTACTGTCTGTCAAGTTGATCAGCCAAGACAATAAAGGCACAATTCCACTGCGGCAGCAAATGAATCATCTGACTGATGAAGACTTGGTGTGGTCTGATCCCTCTGTTAGCACGTGTGTGTGTGTGTGTGTGTGTGTGTGTGTGTGTGTGTGTGTGTGTGTGTGTGTGTGTGTGTGTGTGTGTGTGTGTGTGTGTGTGTGTGTGTGTGTGTGTGTGTGTGTGTGTGTGTGTGTGTGTGTGTGTGTGTGTGTGTGTGTGTGTGTGTGTGTGTGTGTGTGTGTGTGTGTGTGTGTGTGTGTGTGTGGCATAAGTGCAGCAATCAGGATTTATAAGTGATTTGAAAACAAAGGGGTGTCCCACAACCAACATCCAGTGGTTAATTTAAAGATGTGTTTATCGTTCATTTATGAATTGCTGAATTGGAAATTAAAACACTCACACACAAGTATCATCAAGTCTCTGTCTTGAAAGCACAAAATGTGTGGGAGTCTTTGGTTGTAACTTTCCATCAGTTATCTACTTTAATCAGCGGCCCCTAATATGCAAAGAATATTACTTTAGACATGCATTACCATATCCGCCGCGGAACAATAGACCAAATAACTTACCATATAAAAGACAGTACGCCTCCAAATATTTCAATGAATATCATTATCAAAGTCTGGATTTATTTCACTTACATTGCAGAGACCTTGACAAAAATGACACATCCAAGCTGTTGCAGGACATTTTGAATTTTCCTTCAAAAACTATTCTCAAGATGTGGCAGAAAACGTATATTCTACCACAGCGGTTCCCAACCTGTGGGAAGGCATTGCAAGTGTGCCGCCAAATAATTTCATATTTGTTCATTTTCATTTTTTTTCTTTTTGTTTCTACAGGCTAAAGACACAAACATGGACATACAAATAACATACAGGACTGTCTCAGAAAATTAGAATATTGTGATAAAGTTCTTTATTTTCTGTAATGCAATTAAAAAAACAAAAATGTCATACATTCTGGATTCATTACAAATCAACTGAAATATTGCAAGCCTTTTATTATTTTAATATTGCTGATTATGGCATACAGCTTAAGAAAACTCAAATATCCTATCTCTAAATATTAGAATATCATGAAAAAGTATACTAGTAGGGTGTTCAACGAATCACTTGAATCGTCTAATTAACTCGAAACACCTGCAAGGGTTTCCTGAGCCTTGAAAAACACTCAGCTTGGTTCAGTAAACTAAATCACAAGTATGGGGAAGACTGCTGATCTGACTGCTGTCCAGAGGACCGTCATTGACACCCTCCATCAGGAGGGTAAGACACAAAAAGAAATTTCTCAAAGAGCAAGCTGTTCACAGAGTGCAGTTTCAAAGCACATCCACAAAAAGTCTGTTGGAAGGTGGAAATGTGGCAGGAAACGCTGCACAACCAAGAGAGATGACCGCAGCCTTAACAGCATTGTGAAGAAGAGTCGCTTCCAGAATTTGGGGGAGCTTCAAAGACAGTGGACTGAAGCTGGAGTCCAGGTATCAAAAGTCACTGTTCACAGACGTGTCCGGGAAATGGGCTACAATAGCCGTATTCCCATGGTCAAGCCACTTCTGAACTCAAGACAACGGAAGAGGCGTCTGACTTGGGCTAAGGAAAAGAAGCACTGGACAGTTGCACAGTGGTCCAAAGTCCTCTTTTCAGACGAAAGCAAGTTTTGTATTTCATTTGGAAGTCAAGGCGCCAGAGTCTGGAGAAAGGCTGGAGAGGAGCAAAATCCAAGTTGCTTGAAATCCAGTGTGAAGTTCCCACAGTCAGCGATGGTTTGGGGAGCCATGTCAGCTGCTGGTGTTGGTCCACTGTGTTTCATCAAGCCCAGAGTAAATGCAGCTGTGTACCAAGAGATTTTAGAGCACTACATGCTTCCGTCTGCTGAAAAGCTCTATGGAGATGAGGAATTCATTTTCCAGCATGATCTGGCACCTGCCCACAGTGCCAAAACCACCAGTAACTGGTGTACTGACCATGGCATTACTGTCCTCGATTGGCCTGCAAATTCCCCTGACCTGAACCCCATAGAGAATATGTGGGGTATTGTGAAGAAGAAGCTGAAAGACACCAGACCCAACAATGCTAATGAGCTAAAGGCCGCTATTGAAGCATCCTGGGCATCCATAACACCTCAGCAATGCCACAGGCTGATTGCCTCCATGCCACGCCGCATTGATGCAGTAATCCGTGCAAAAGGATTCCCAACCAAGTACTGAGTGCATTAATGGACATTTTCAAATGTTTGATTGTGTTTTGCTGTTATAAATCTTTTTTTTTTACTTGGTCTGAGGAACTATTCTAATTTTTTGAGATAGGATTTTTGAGTTTTCTTAAGCTGTATGCCATAATCAGCAATATTAAAATAATAAAAGGCTTGCAATATTTCAGTTGATTTGTAATGAATCCAGAATGTATGACATTTTTGTTTTTTTAATTGCATTACAGAAAATAAAGAACTTTATCACAATATTCTAATTTTCTGAGACAGTCCTGTATAGGAGATGACATTCCCATCTCAGACAACAACAAAACCAAAACAGAAGAAATTAAGATAGAGTCAGTAGGACCACTTCAACATTTCACAAACAAAAATAGGTTGACCACCAAATACCACCAAAAACACAACATGGCAAGCATATTTATTGTTCCTTTAATCCAGTGGTTCTCAAAAAATTTCTGTCGGCCCCCCCTTTGGAGAAAAAAAAAAAGTCGGGCCCCCCCCAACACAAATAGTCAGGCTCATTGGCGGCGCCAGAGATTTATTTTGGGGGTGCTGTGGGGTAGCTTGACGTTTCATAAAGGGTGCTCAAACATTTAGGGTTTCCCATTAATGTACCGGGCGCTACAGTGGAATTCTCTACTGCAACAATCCCCACGCATATACACAATGTACCCGCGACTGTTACAATGAAGGCTCGATAATCAGCTCACGGCATATAGGTGTAAGCAGGGGTCAAGTGCTATTTTTATAGATGGTGTGTGGACCTCACATAGGGGGGTCCGGGGGCAGGCTCCCCCAGAAAGACTTTTGAATATTGAAGTTAAAAGCATCAATCTGGTGCACTTTGAGAGCAAAATGAAGAGCTCTATGGGGACATCTCTCAACACCCATTTGAAACAGAACTGTAAACAGATTTACTTTTTCTTTATGGATATTTTACAAATCACTCCCTTTTAAACTTGATTCATTTTTTACTGTCATATAGTATTTCATACTTGTTTTTAATTTATTCTCTAATTTTTTTATGACTATAATTATCATATAAACGTGTGCCTCGGAAATAATTGTTTACATTAATGGTGACCAAAAAGTTTTAAGACCCACTGAGATAACACTGAGAGAGTCCTTTAGCTCACTGAGTCTCTCAGTCTGACAGGAGAGGGCTCTCCTCCACTTTGTTGTTGAAAAAACTCCTTATATCCGTTAGCGTAGCTCGCTAGCACCAGAAGCTAACATCAACGATCTCCGGTACCGGTGCGCTCTCTCTCTCGCGCACACACACAAAATGGCTCGTTCCACACACACACACACACACACACACACACACACACACACACACACACACACACACACACACACACACACACACACACAGAGCCGAGCTTTAATGAAACACAGAGACCCAGACGTAATAGTACTGTACTGCATCATATTATTTTCGAATCAATAATTTTTCAAAATATGATTTTTTTTTTTTTTTTTAACAACCATTTTTCCTCCTGGTCTCTCGCGACCCCTCTGTCATGCCACTGCTTTAATCCCACTCTTCGTTAGAGCTCATTATTTCCCATTTCATGGCGTGTTGAGCCACCCTTTGATTTTTTGTGGCAATAATTTTTTCCAAAAGAAATTGTATTTTAAATCTACTCTTCAAACACCTTAAATTAAGATTACTCCTTGATTGACTTTTAAAAATATGTATTTTAGCCAGAAGAATAGTTGTATTTATTAACTGTGTGCGGTCTTCATCTAAAAGCCACAATAAAATATTAAAGTGTGTAAATGTAAATTCAATATTTGCTGCCAAATAATTTGCAAAATATTATGATTTGTGTGGAAACATTTTCATTATTAAGATTTATTTTTATTTTAACCTCTTTTCCTTTCTCTTTCTTGATCCTCCTTAACAACGGTCAGTACAGTCCTTGACAGCGGTCTGTTCTACTAGATTAACAACGCGTCACATGTTCTGAACTGACCAATCAGAACTTTATTTAGCCACTGTATTGTTTATGGTTGAATGTGGGCCCCGAAGTTTTTTTTTATTCTTAAGTGGGCCCTGAGTTGAAAAAGGTTGGGAACCGCTGTTCTACCAGATATTTCCCTATTAGGAGTGATCTTACATGGATTTCATATAACCATTACATGTAATACTCTGGTGAGTTCATTTCAACACAATGAAAGGTGTGAATCAAGAAATCTTCCGCTTTGGTTCAGACTTGGAAATCTCATTATCCTGCAAGGTTTGCTACTAAGTTGTGTACAGACATGCATGCTCCCCAGAGGATTACATCTAATGATGTCAGTGACTTTCTGTCTTGTTCCTTTTACACTGGCATTACGTTAACATGTGAAGTTTTTACTAGTCATGGTCCCCAGATGATAACTTCATGTGACTTTGGTGATCTCCGGACTTATCCTCTATTGCTTCTGTAATAAGTAAAAGGACATTTTGTTCTTGAGTGTAGACAACTATTTCATTTTTGTATGACATTTCGTACTGTCATTCATGTTCCCCAGTGGATTAGACCTAATGATGTCAGTGACGCCCTGAATTGTTCTTCAACGTTGACATTTCAAGTCTTTACTGAAATGTTTTAACTTTTGGAGATAAGATACATTCACTTCTTTACCAGGTGTATTTTAATTACATTTTAATGGCAGATGAAAAGCAAAGATTAAGGATTTTTTTTAAGTTTCCAAGAATTGTTTGGTAACTCATTCCTTGAGGGATGGGTTACTTTTTGGAAGGTTTGCAAAGTAATTTGAAGCGGAAAAGCATGGTCCCCAGAGGATGAATCCTAGTGAATTTGCTCATATCCTGACTTTTCCTCTAACGCCGCCATGAGAAGGACATTTGCTACTTCAGTGTAATGTTTCAACAACTATTTAAATAATTTCACATCATGATAGTCATGTTCCCCAGAGGATAAGGACCAAGTATGTTATTGATCTCCTGACATTCCTCTAACGCCACCATGGTTGCCATTTTTACATTTTCCCTCAAATGTATCAACTACTTGATGAACTGCCTTGACATTAGTTGCAAACATTAATCTCCCCCCCAGGATAACAGTGATTACTCTGATAATCCCCTGACCTTTTATCTAACACCATCAACATTTCAATGTGTCTGTTACGTTCCCTCTTGGCTAGGGGTACAAAAGGTACAAAACTCATGACATTCCCCTCATGACAAAACTGTACTTTGAGCTAATTGACAGGTGTTAGGATGCTAACATGCTAAAGTAAGGTGCGGTGAATGGAACACTTTACCTGTATATCTGCTAAATTCAGTATGTTTGTTTGTTTATTCCACACATGGCAGTTATTTCAAAACAAAGCATATACACTTTACAAATCATGTACACTTATACTGGTCGTTTTTTAACACGATTGTGAGCTTATTAGAGCAGTACTGAAGTTAGCATGTAGCTAAAAAAGTGCAGCCCCACAGACCTAAAAGATGACTCTTGCTGCTAACAAGGTCTAAGAGTCATATTTCATTTCCCCGTGTAAGTGAGTGTTATTTTAGCACAGGCCATCACAGCCTTGGTGGTCCAGTTAACGCTCCATTCGCTGAGCTGATGACCGTTGGGCGACTTCAGCGGACCAATCTAATGTTCTGTAGCACAACGTTTCTCTAATGGCATTTACGGAAGAAGGATGAATGCTTCACATTCACACCAGCAGGATTTTCCCCAAGTAGAGATTTTAACCAATGATCCTCCAGTCATATTAGTGTTGCACCGACTCAGCAGCCGGTTGTCCAATTAGCTTCAATTTATGGCTCATCAACAACAGCAAATAAAAGCACAAAAGATGGTTTCTTAGCCCTTTAGGTGACATTTTTCCCATTGTGATTTTGCAAAAGCACTGAGAATCATATTTCTGGCCTTTTTTAAAACATACATATAAGCTAACAGAATAAAAAATGAAAGAGGGAAGACAGGGATCAATAATGACTTGTCTGCAATGCCAGCTAATTGGTTAACAGCATTAAAGCAACAACATCTGCATTGTGGCTGAGCAGTACAGCGTGCATTCATATGTGTTTATACATTTCATTATACCTCCTTTCTCATTCATTTGGTGAATCCATTATGAAACCTACACTGTGATCTATGTTGCTGTTGCTCACTCTCATCCACCTACTGGATCTTTTCTAATAATACCTCCGTAGGTGCAGAGCTGTGTTTTCACTTTGTATTTTAGTTTCAACACTTCACTCGGCTCCAACTGGCAATTGTGACTTTGATGCGTTCGTCCAGTATGCTAACGTCATCCTGCCAATGAATTGTCAATTGAATACGTTCAATTAGGCCACTCGAGCAGCACAGTGGAGAATACTATCCATTGACTATCAGTCAATGGCTGAAATAAAAACAGTCCGGATTTGATCAACTGCACGGCATCTTTGGTATTATCATTATTATATGTCTTTATTGAACAAGGACCATGCCAGGGTCGGCTTTAGAACAAATCGAATTGGGGGGGGAAATCATTTACCACGGGGGGGGGCACACACTGCCGTCAACAACCACCACACAAACACCAACGCAACTTCAATTTCAAAACATGCTGTAAAGTCTCTTGTTTTCACACATTGCAGGGGTGTAGCGCTATTTTACAGCGCACCTATGACTTGTGCATACATGCATTGCACGGTTGTGGCACAACTACCAAAACAGAAACATATGGACATAGGCCACCATAAAAAGGGTGCAAATGTATTTAGTATCCTATCCATGTGAACATGTTTTAGGTTGGGGGTGGACCTAACCTCCTCTAGGAGAGTCTGGGGGCATGCTCCCCGGGGAAGATGTGTTTTTAAATATTGAAGTTAAATGCATCAATCTGGTACACTTTGAAAGCAACATTAGGAGATCTATGGATAGCCTACAACTCTCAGCATCCATATGAAACAGAACTGTACACAGATGTACTTTTTCTTTATGGATATTTTACTAATCACTCCCCTTTTAAACTCTATTCTTGTGTTACTGTCCTATAGTATTTCATACCGGTTTTTCATTTATTCTCTTATTGTTTAATAACTATAATGATCATATAAAGGTATTCCTCGCAAATACTTGTTTACATAAATGGTGACCAAACTGTTTGAGACCCACTGAGATAACCTACACTAAAGTGAACTATCTAAACACTGAGAGAGTCCTTTACCTCACTGAGCTGACGTTATAAGATCCTCTCAGTCTGACTGGAGAGGACTCTCCTCCACCTTGGTGTAGAAACAGCTCTTTATATCCGTTAGCATAGCTAGCTAACCAGATGCTAACAACAACATTCCACGTTACCGCTCGCGCACTCACAAAATGCGCTCGTGCACACACACAGAGCCGAGCTTGAATGAAACACAGAGACCCAGAAGTACTTGTATTGGACTGTAAATAATATTATTTCCGATGGCTTTACTGTATAATCAGTGTAACAGATGAACAAATCGCCATGGGCTTTCATCTAAACACACAGCCAAGTAATGATAACAAAACAAAGGTCGGGGGTCATTGGTCAAGCAACACACCAATCAGAGAGCAGCAGTGAGCACACCTCAGGCTGTTTTTTATTTGTATTATTTATTTGATTTATTTCACACAAAAAACTTTTAGTGGAAACGTTTTCACTTATGATTAAAAAAAAAAAACGGCAAAGTGGCAAGGCTTGCCCACCCTGCGTTGGGGGGGGGCACAGTGACTCATTTGGGGGGGCATGGCCCGCGAACCATGCATAAACATACATTAGTCTCAAAATGAGTAGAGATGCTATATGCCAGTAAGATGTTCCTTGAGATTTTGAGGCATTTGTCAAATCCCTAAAAAAGTATGATCCAATAATCAAAAGTAAATCTTTCAGTTTGTGTGTACAGAGATCGAAATAACGCTTCTAACAATCCCGAATACAAAAATACAGATATGTATATCCTATATATACACAATCAACAGACAACAACAATCAATATATACAAAATAACAGTCACTTCAATATCTTTGGGAATGTACATTAGTCCAAGATTGTCCATAGCAGCGTAAAATTGAATTGAGTATGTGGGAATGAATGGGTTAACATTGTTTGCATTCAGGTTAAGAAGAAATGTATTATTGTCAATATGTATATACATGTATCAAAGTCTGAAACATTTAAAAAAATATGATTTATTAACAATTTCACCATCCAAATATAATCAAAATGTAAATTACAGTGATTGGTGGTTTATGACTGTGAAGAAGACGCCTTCATCACAGTTGGCATCGGGGCATGGTAAAAGGCACACTGAGGGAAACACATTAATGACTTTGCTGGACATTGGTAAAATAAAACGCAAGTCATTATTTGTTCAAGACAGCTTTATTTTAAGTCATACGTAACAATGCTGTGCCAAAGTAACCTGCTTACCCTCTCGTTCAAGTTTGTGAAGTCCAAACAGAGCAACAGAAAACGGCAGCCTTAAGTAGAGGCTCAATCAGTGGAAACACCTGTGCTCAATTGGAGCATACCATGTAGTGCATGGGCACGGGTGACCATTTTCTTCCAAGTGTAAAAGTGTTATTGTTTAAGGCTTCTGTGGTCAGAAATGTAGAATATGTTGACCTATTTATTGTGTTTAACTACATTTTGAATATGTTTGTAGATGATAAGAATAACAGTAATTAAAGGTATACATAGTTGATTGTCCTATGGGGAGGGGCTTAACATATATAAACCTCTGGCCACAAGTGTTTTGAATAGTGATGGCGAGATGAAGCCTTATGAAGCTTTGAAGCTTTCCAGCCAATTGGTTCGCAAAAGGGTTCATCGCATGAGGCTTCATCACGGGCTTCATTTGAACACAAACCCCCTGTTGGTCAAAGTGTGTAAAACAGGCAGATTGGACATCTCAACAGTGTGCTCTATCTCATACCGAGTTCCCAATGAGTAAAGCCTTAGAATAACTCTAAACAACGAATATTAAATCATATTTTCATGTTAACAATATTGTATTTATTCCAGTTTAATGATTGTGAATGAAAAGCCTAAGGAGGCTGGTAAACATTGCAAAGAGGGATTTGTATTCCTTAATAATATTCGTAAACTTAACCATGTTGTAGCCTGAGAGAGGCTAAACCATATCAAAGAATACATTTATTAACTACATTATCTCATTTAGCTGTAGCTTTTATAAACAACAAAAAATACGTATTGTTCAGTCGTTGCACCAGGGACCCTGCGGTCATGAGTCAACTGCTTTCCAGCTGAGCCACAGCACACACACTAAAGCAGTGGTTCTCAACTGGTGGGTCGCGACCCAAAAGTGGGTCGCGGACCCGTTTGGAGTGGGTCGCGGATGTGTGAGTGAAGAAAAAAAAAATTGAAAAAAAAATTGAATTGGATTTTTTTTTTGGGGGGAAAAAGTCATAAACGGTTTTGAAAACTTCTATCACGTAGTGATCATCTTCTCAATAAAATATCTTTGCTGATGTTTTTTCTGATGAGTCTTCTGGCCAATCAGAATCAAGATTGTTGCCGGAAGTCCCCACGGAGAATAACTTTGCGGTAGAACTCTTCTTTATACATCCATGGGTACAACTTCAGATAAAAATGAACACATAATGAAATATGACCCTCGGTCTGATGACTGACAGGTCACAGAACAATGGGAGCTATCTACCCTTACCCACAATTTAAAGTAAGTCACACAGACTATCTCCTCTTTGCTCTTCTCGCAGCAAGATGTCAGAACAAAGTAAAAAACAAACAATGGCATAAAATATTATTAACATGTCGGGTAGTAATAGATTTATTATTACTTATTTTCTTCTCAGTGTACCAGAATGCATAGTTTATGTTAGTATTTCTAAACATCTCCTGGGGGAGAATCCCCCCAGACCCCCCTGCTGGGGTTGGGTTTTCAGCATGCGTGCCTTTTTATACAGTTCAGCTTTGATTCCATCATCTCATTAAACCTTTTTTAAAAGCATACTTTAGTTCTGTGAAGGGATATAAGGGATATATGCACTGTACTTCACTTTTATTAATATTGTATGCTGAAAAGCGTATATATTACAGCACGTTTTTTTGTTGAATAGATTTGAGTGCTTCAAAATGTTGGGTCGCGATGTATTGACCAAGTAAAAAGTGGGTCCCGAGGCCTGACCAGTTGAGAACCACTGCACTAAAGCTCCCTGAAAACACTGCGACATATTTATTCCTGTATTTATTCATTTATTTATTCATGTTTTTATTCTTACATGTATTTATGCTTGTATCTATTTATACTTATAACATGTTCCGACCTCTATATAAGTGAGGGTCTGAGCTCTCTTGATTCCATCGTGTCACCGGGCCCGGGTACAGGAGGGGTAATATGGTTCTTATTATACATCCATGGGTATTATGAGCGTTATGGTTCAACGGTTCAACCGATCTGAATCGCTTCGTGAAGCAGTCATGTGGTATCGACAGGCAGCAAAGCTTCGTTTGTCATCGATGACGTCACTGGCCCAAAACGATACAAGCCTCGATATCAGCTTCACAAAAAGCTTCAGGGATTACTCGACACACGCTCCGAAGCCTCGGCGCAATACGTAACATCACTAGTTTTGAAGTTAGTCTGACTTTGGCTGTAGAGCAGAGAGGTACCAGTTATATTTATTCGATCTGTACATATATATTGAGGTTTGTTTTTCTTTCTATTGTGGACTGTAGATCCTTGTTACTTTGTGTTCTTTCAGCATTTTGGCTGTTAATAAAAGCACTTAAGGATACATCTTTTGTGACTCTAGCCATCTTATTTAATTCCTAGTTTTTTCATCGACCCTTTTGGTAACAATGACATATTTTTTTGATAACTTCGTACCTCCCTCTTGAAACAGATGAGAAGAGCAATGGCAGTAAATCAAGTGTTCATGTCAGACCTCTTTGCTCTCGTTAAGAAACTCAAGAAAGTGTTGTTTGAGCCTTTAATAAATTAAATATACCTCTATTTGGCAGGCTTTACTTTCGACTCCTACTGAAAAAAAGACAGAACATTTTAGTTTTACACAGTGTTTTACAATTTGTTTATATTTGGGTTCATGTCAATCTTGCTGCTATACGCTTAAATATAGCCTCAAGATTGACTTAAACCAAACAAACGTGTTAAACTAGCAGAATTCAGGAAACCATCTATTATTGTTTTTCAAGGACAGCCTGTTAGTCTGTATTAAATGTTGAATAGGAATGTATTGACTATGTTAAAAATGAGTGTTGTGTTGCTATCTGTATTTCCTGCAGCACTGTGAGGACATGTTTGGGCACTCAAGCTTCTTTCTTTTCTTGTTCCTCCATTTTTGTATTTAGCTTTGAAAGGAAATGGATCAAAGCCTCATGCAGTCGTTAAGTCTGTATTTATGTCACGAAGACATTTCACACAGAACTTAATGACAGTAATAAGTCATTTAAAATGTAACATTTGTGTAAGTATAATTATGTTTTAATTTATGTTAGTTGTGTATATATTACTAGGTTGTAGATTAAATGCACATTCATCTAGATTTATTACATATAACAGTTACAAACCATCTTCCTGCTGCTATGATTGTGAGCTTTACTTACTTTTTTTCACATTAACAACTTTAATGTGAAAAAATCAGGTATTTCATCAGATATTTTGAATAACATAGATGGATGGATGGTTGGATGGTTAGATAGATAGATGGATGGATAGATGGATAGATGGATAGATGGATGGATAGATAGATGGATGGATAGATGGATGGATGGATGGATAGATAGATGGATGGATGGATAGATAGATGGATGGATAGATGGATGGATAGATAGATGGATGGATAGATGGATGGATAGATAGATAGATGGATGGATAGATAGATAGATGGATGGATAGATGGATGGATAGATAGATGGATGGATAGATGGATGGATGGATAGATGGATGGATGGATAGATGGATGGATGGATAGATAGATGGATGGATGGATAGATGGATGGATAGATGGATGGATGGATAGATAGATAGATGGATGGATAGATGGATGGATAGATAGATGGATGGATAGATGGATGGATGGATAGATGGATGGATGGATAGATGGATGGATGGATAGATAGATGGATGGATAGATAGATGGATGGATAGATGGATGGATGGATAGATGGATGGATTGATAGATGGATGGATGGATAGATGGATGGATAGATAGATGGATGGATAGATGGATGGATGGATAGATAGATGGATGGATGGATAGATGGATGGATGGATGGATAGATGGATGGATAGATGGATAGATGGATGGATGGATGGATAGATGGATGGATGGATAGATGGATAGATGGATAGATGGATGGATAGATGGATAGATGGATGGATAGATAGATAGATGGATAGATGGATAGATGGATGGATGGATAGATGGATAGATAGATAGATGGATAGATGGATAGATGGATAGATAGATGGATAGATGGATGGATGGATGGATAGATGGATAGATGGATAGATAGATGGATGGATGGATAGATGGATAGATGGATAGATAGATAGATAGGTACTTTATTGATTTTTTTGCGTTGCAGCAGCATAAAAAAACAAAAGGCAATTTACACAAGAGAAATTAAGACACAAGAAATAAACAGTCCAAAATATTTCAGAAATATAAATAAAATAGCATTACAAATTAAAAAGGTTAAAGAATATAAAATCACACATTTTTTATAAATATATATACATGTGGTAACTGCTAGAATCCACTTCAAGACACTGGTACTTGCATACCATGCTGCGAATGGATCTGGCCCTTCCTACATCCAGGACATGGTTAAACTGTACACCCCAGCACGTGCACTCCGCTCTGCATCAACCAAACGACTCGCTGCAACCTCGCTGCGAGGGGGACCCAAGTTCCCATCAGCAAAAACACGTGGGTTTGCTATCCTGGCTCCAAGATGGTGGAATGAGCTCCCCATTGACATCAGGACGGCAGAAAGCTTACACACCTTCCGGTGCAGACTGAAAACTCATCTCTTTCGACTCCACTTCGAGCGATAGAATTACTAACAAAGCACTTATTTACTAATATAGGACTGGCTTATCTAAAGCCAGTTGAGTAGCACTTGAAATGTTTTAGCTCTATGAAACCTGATGTACTTATATGATTCTGTTTTCTTCAAGGTTGTGTCTTCCTGGTCGAATGTACTTATTGTAAGTCGCTTTGGACAAAAGCGTCAGCTAAATGCAATGTAATGTAATGTGGAAAATATACAAGTGGAGATACAAATGTCGATACATACCACACACATACATAGACTTTCCTAGAGTTGCTACCCGATGTAGAGTTGTACAATGCATGCCATAGGCGACAAGGGTTATCTCTATGACGCTGTGAACTTTCTGGCATTGCTAAATGTAAAAACAAAGTATTTAATATTAATCCTGTCTGGAATGAGCACCATGAGAGGCCCATTATGCCACGGGTTGAGGCTGGAGAAATCAAGCATGAGCTCTATTGTGTGCTTTAAATGAGCCGGTGCAAGATTTAAATATGATCCCGACTTCTTTAAATGAAACAAGAGCACTGAGGGTGGATCGACTTGCCAGAAAAGCACTGCAAAGTAAAACTTCTAAAGGTTTTCTGGTTAGAGGTCAGAATTATGATAAGCAGTTCTGATTATGCTGAGATGAATTAAGCTTTATACATTTCAAGAAAATTGTTTAACTTTATTTCTAGTTCATCCCTTTCCACCTGGCTCTGCTGTATCCACTTATTACAATGTGCATGTATATAACTTGCTGGCATTTGAACGCTTGCAAAACAGGTTGTGTTTTTGAAAATCTTAAAACGAGTCATTCCATGTATGCACATTTGTTTAACGGTTTTTGGACTTCAACAACTGCTTTCAATAAGGGGGTGACAGTGACATAAGATGTAATCCCCTAAGGAGTAATGTAATGACAAACCATGGTACATTTGCAATTGAATAGAGACAGTTGTAATATGTTTTGAAACATGGGTCTTTGATAAGACACCGAAGTAAACAACATCAGGCTTCATATTGATCATCATTAAGAGATGATTCATGGGTGGTAGAGAGATCCTCGACACTTTACTTTATATATTTAGTTTAAGAGTTTGTCAGCAAAAAGGAGGACTGTAACTAGTGTTGGCGAATACACTTGTGGTGTCTTTGTGAGTTCGATGGAACGTTTGTCTCCAGTTGACTTTGAAATGTGTCCAGCTCTTTTTAAAGTCAAATTCATTAGGAACACACATGATAACTAATAACTCATGTAGAAGATCACCATTGTTTTATCTTGTCAAATAAAGAAAAAGTCAATCGGAGTATACTTTTTCTTGTATTTCTGATGAAGAAAAAGTGTCGTTGCCCTAGTACAGTGTGTTAATTAAAACAATTAAAATGTTTATCATTGTAAAATAACCCTGTTGCTAAGTATCCCAAAGAATCAGTGTCGATAACGATTACGGTGCGTCCACACAGCAGCGTGCGTTGAAGCTTGCCGGTGGGCGTGTCTGCAGCGCGACCAACAACCAATCACAAGCACGCGGTTTGATTGGCTAGAGCTTGTACTGGCATATGATTTGATTGGCTGACGCTTCCGTCGACGCTTCAAAAGTTGAACTTTTCGCAACTTTCGAAGCGAGCAACGGAGGCAAAGCGACGGAACCACAATGCAGTTCGGCAAAGCGTGAGGTCACTTTGAATGGGAAGCTGCGTTGAAGCTTCATCGCACGCTGCCGTGTGGACGGGCCGTTACAATAACCATGTGGACGTGGCTTTAGCATGTGGAGTAATCTACAGTCCTACTGTGCAAAGTTACATTTGACATGCCATTAATTGAATAAATGCTTTTTGGCGAGGGATTAAGGAAAATGGGCAATTAGATGATAATGATAGCAATTTTATGTTTCATGAATTTAACAGAAGTGCACATGTTCCTGCAGTGAGAAGTAAAGTCAAATGTCATTCACGGATGTTTGATGGATGTTAAAGGTTTGCTTGACACTGTAGTTAACAACACGTGAGTTCCACTGATGTTGAGGCTCGTTCGGACCTTGATTTAGCCCCATACCGCTGATCTTTGATATAAAGGAGCAGTATGCACAGACATGCAGGCCGTAGTTGGCGTGTAAGACATGATTTATAATGCAAGTCATTTATCAACATAGATGCACCCAAAGGTAAGACAGTGATAAGGAACCTTATGTATGTGTATATTGTACAAGGCAGAACACAGCATAGTTGATGCACTCGTTAATGCTACCCAAAGTTGCCTTAAACTTTTAAAACAGTACACATCTAGTGCAGGAGTCTGTGCATATTATAATTGAATGATAATGATTGTACCCTTAAAGTATGCAACTAGAACTGAAAAAGTAGGCCAAAGAATATTCTTTAGAAATGGCATAGCGTATGATATAAGATATCATACAAGATAAGGATTTATTATAACTAAGGAGAATAACTGTAATTAATTCACTTTGTTGTTAGCTTACGTTGCAGCTCAGTCTTTATGCTAAATCCACAGATGTTAAGACACTTCTGGCACTTTGCACCATTCACACAACATAAACAGACTGACCTCATTTAAGGATATGTGTTAGTGTTTCCTGGCTACAGAAGCTCCTTCAAATTAGAAATGATCTAACCTGTTCGACTCTCCTTCATCGTGATATATATATTTAACCTTCCAGTTGTGTGTCTGTAAACCTCGCTGTGTGATCCATCGTCGAATCTCTTTGAAACCGGCAGTGTCGCTGCATGAAAATAATTGTTGCACGATGTAAATCAATGAATATTTTATTAAGTGTTTACATGTTTGGACAAAATTGAAACGATTTGTCTTGGAAACAGAAATGCCCTCTTTTTTTTTTTGCCAATGCAGAATCAGGCATTGGAGAAAGAGATGCTTTTAAATCCTGAGTGCTCCGTTACTGTGAAGTTAAAGCGTGTAAAACAAGAACATTACATTGCACATGGATCTCAAAACAAGTGTAACCAAGTGTCTTCCACAGGACAGGTGCGACACCGTGCTAAAAGATATCAACTTGTATCTGATACAGTAACATTTCTGTGTATCAAAACAAGGTTTTTCCTAATCACTTGTACAGCTGAGGTGTGAGCGGCCCCATTTGCCTTCACTGAGTTTGTCTGGGTGAGTCTGGTGTTTGCAAAGTCTGACAAGAAAGTCAACCTAGATTTTTTTCCCTATACTTTCCGGGTGCTGTGAGTTAGAGAAGTTGTGATGATCAAGGATGAGTTTCAAGTATTATCTCAATTGAAGGTGTTGGTACTTTTCCAGGGTAGATGTGTTGAATGAGTCAGCCCATACGAACATAGCTACAGTGTAGTTATGATGATGAAGATCTTAGGTCACAGGCTCCTCCAACAGTGCAACACAATAACATGTTTGAGAGGACCCATTAATATAAAAAAGTCCTGTTGTCAACCGCCCTGAGGCCCTAGACCCCCAGGGGGCCCCATAAAGACCCAGACCCGTTGCAGGTAATTTGACCTTTGGTGGTTTTAATTAGAGGTTTCTAGCTTTTGAGGTGCTGGTTGATGGAGTCCACAGTGATTACAATCTTTATGCTAAGCTAAACGTATCTTTAGCCTTGCTTCATACTTATAAAGGGGTCCTATTTGGGGTTTCCCATTACTATAGTGTGTTATACTGTACATGTTTTTGTGCATGTAAATGGTCTGCAAAGGCTGAAATCCCTATTCCTCTCAGAGGGAGTTTCTCTCCCAAACACTCCCCCCCTGCCTCCATTGGACTCCTTTGTTTATATACAAGAAGTGACATCACTATGACCCCATTTACACGGGAACGTTTACGCACCGAATTCGTTTTCGGCTCATTTAACGTGTCCGTTCACACGAGACCACTGGAAACGCTGTAGTACATATGCCGGGCCTGTAACTTCCGCCACAAAATACAACCATGGTTGCCCTTCTGTTTATTCTCCGCGGTGGATTTAGCAACATGTTCATGTCATTCTCCATGTCCACTTGTTGCTGATGGTTGTGGTAGAGGAGCTGTAGATTTTGCACTGACATCGGTAGCATGGTTAGTAGCAGTAGCACTAGCAGTAGCTACTGACTATGCTACAGCAGTGAGCAGCAGAGGTGGGGAGAGGTGGGGCTATGGCTTCGTCGTTATCAGGCAATGATCGTATAGGGCGTACACACTGAGCCGCTTTGCCCCCCAGAGCGTTCCGTTTGCAGATCTACCCACCTTGGGACCCGTTATCGTTTGCGCGGTTTCCGTTACGGCCTCGTGTGAACGCGAGAGAAAAGTAGCGGATACAACCTGTTTTGTTCTCGTGTAAACACAGCCGATGTAACACTCGCGCTTTGGCTAGCGTTCAAACACATTGTACGTGATAGGCTAAGGGGCGGAACATCTCAAAGAGGTTGACCAATCACATCAGAGCCGGCCAGCTGACCAATCAGAGCAGACTGGGCTCTGGTTTCAGACAGAAAGCGAAAAGAGGTGCTGCAGCACAGGCAGTATGATAAAAATAAAGAGCTTTTTGAACATTAGAGCATGGAGACACGTCACAGTAGAGACACTAAATACTAATATGAACATGAAAATTAGAATAACATGTCCTCTATAATAAAGATATTTAATGCAGGAATTTTACTTGCGAGTATTTTTACATGGTAGTATTGAAGGATCTGAATATTTACTTCAAAAACGTACTAACACTGAATGTGGTGCTGACAATGCAGGTCTTTTCAGGGACGGGCTAATAGAATTTCTAAATATGACGGTAACTAAGACCACATGACCCTGATGATCCGGACCATCTGTCAGCTCGGAGCTGTTGCATCTGTCTCACTCATTATAATTCCACGCAGAGGTGGAGGTACCGTGTAGAAGTTGGCTGGAGCAGAGGCCACTTCATCCTACAGCTGTGATGAGGAGCAGGACGGGAAGATCATGGCGTATTTAAATTTGTTTAAAAAAATCGCCCTGTCTCTGGAGACTCGCCCCAACAGCCATGGCAAATAATATTTTTTTTAAAATACACTAAATTGATGGATTAAATTGCTTTTTTTATATTCATCCTTTCAATCTCAGAGTTCAATTTGCATTCTCAAATAGTGCTTTCACCTTGTCAATACACAGAAGGGTCCTGCTTTTATGCATAGTGCATTATGCGACCTGCATTTGTAATATGCTAGGGGACAAAAAAACATTTGATGCATATAAATATTTTACACTTTAATCCTCTCTACTTCTAATCCAATTTTGGGATAGAGTTTGGCAGAGTCCATTAGAAAAATCCTCAAATAGGATGCTGTTCCTACTACTGGGGCGCGGAATAATAAATAAGTGAAAGGGCCAATAACAGATTCTACTTCTCTGTCGGCATGTCAAATCAAGACCTACATTAAATAGGGCGTTCAAACAGATTGCCATGCATTAACATCAGATATGGAGGAGCAATGAAAATGACAATATTTAACTTTACGGGTATAGACAACACCTGAATGATATGATATTAAACTGTTTTAATGGTCGGAACCTATACAAACTGAATTGGTGTGTAAAATCAGAGTCAGAGAGAATAAACTTGTTCGTCTTTAGATGATTAAATAAGGCAAGGCAAGGCAAGTTTATTTATATAGCACTTTTCAACACAAGGCAATTCAAAGTGCTTTACAAAAAATGAAAGACATTAAGAAAATGGCATTTAAAATCAGTATTAAAAAGAAAAGCGAATAAAATAACATTAAAAGAAAAAATACATGGATAAAAGTTACAGTGCAGTCTAAGTTATGAATAGTTCAATTAAAAGCAGCGACAAAAAGAAAAGTCTTCAGCCTGGATTTAAAAGTAGTCAGAGTTGCAGCGGACCTGCAGGTTTCTGGGAGTTTGTTCCAGATATTTGGAGCATAATAACTAAACGCTGCTTTTCCATGTTTAGTTCTGACTCTGGGGACAGAAAGCTGACCAGTCCCTGAAGACCTGAGAGATCTGGATGGTTCATAATTTAGCAGGAGGTCAGAAATGTATTTTGGGCCTAAACCATTCAAAGCTTTATAAACCAGCAGCAGTATTTTGAAATCTATTCTTTGACACACAGGAAGCCAGTGTAAAGACTTCAGAACAGGAGTGATGTGATCCACTTTCTTAGTGTTAGTGAGGACTCGAGCAGCGGCGTTCTGAATCAGCTGCAGCTTCCTAATAGATCTTTTAGTGAGACCTGTGAAGACACCATTGCAGTAGTCCAGTCTACTGAAGATAAAAGCATGGACACGTTTTTCCAAATCCTGCTGCGACATTAGTCTTTTAATCCTAGATATATTCTTTAGGTGATAGTGCTGATTTAGTAACTGTTTTAATGTGACTGTTGAAACTCAGGTCAGAGTCCATGACTACACCTAGATTTCTGGCTTTATCTGTTGTTTTGAATATTGCAGACTGAAGCTAAGATGTGCACAGCAATGCCACTCAGTATAAATATATATAGAAATAGCTCTACCATAGCTTTTGTTTAATTACTGTGATAGCAGTCCTGTTTTGCCAATGAACATTGTGAGAAACTTGTTTTTACTAAATTACATATTTATGTGCATTGCAAGTCAACTTTAATGTCAATCTTACTCAGTTTGTGTTTACAGACAGAGATCGAAATGACGTTTCCAACAATCCCGAATGTAAAATTATACAGATATGTATACAAATATGTACAAAATATGTATATCCCAGATGATTGGTCATGCTTTTTACAGCACTACGGCTTCCAAAGATGACATTTATGTATTTATTGTCAAAGCATTTAATATATTCATTGCTATCGGGATGTTAAGAGCATTCCATGGAATATAACGAAAAGTGTTTCTGAAATAAATGACCCACCCCACCTAATCATGATCATCAGTGTTCTCCAGAATATAATGGGACCCAGATTTTGGTGCCAACCACTTTTAAACCTACTTGCAGTGTCTCCAAGAGGAACCCTTTGTTCTGCGGTGTGATGGTAGAAAGCACTGTGGGAATCACAAGTGAAGTGCCATCTAGTTCCTTTATATGCAAGAGAAGGCAGACCTCTCTGAGCCCAATCTCTCCAACACAACTCTGGGTGAACCACAGTTCGTGGTAATCTTTGAATCTCTTTGAAGCTGCCATTACCGCCATGGACGCTGCATGAAAATAGCACGATGTAAATCAAATTAATCTTTTAATTGTTTGCTTAGAAATAGAAATTCCTTTTCGACAACACATTCTGGGTTGAACGGTCCCTTTCATTCTTGCATGTGATTGTGCAATATGTTTTAGAAAGGTTACATTTGGGGCTTTTGTATCTGAAGATAGTAGCACTAAGGAATGCATGCTACCAAGACACCCCTTCTCAGTCACTTTCTAACTGAGAAAAGAACATATTAAATGTTACAAAAAATGCTTTGACCTTGCCAGATTTTTCTAGTAATTCCTGTTTTTAGAATCTCTGTGTTAGAAAGGTCACATAGTAGTAGTTTAGTAACACTGCCTGCTTCTCTCATCATTTTAATACATCACTGTAACTGTGATTTAGTGTCTCTCTGTTTATTTACTTGTCATGCATTTGGTCTTCAGTACTCCATCTCTTGTTTCTTTAAGACCCTGCTCTTGAAAAAGTGCCGTGTCTGAGTGAAATCAGTGATATAATATAACCTACAGCTATGCAGGGACTAGTGTTCTTTCCAGCCAAGTCCCCAAGTCAGTAATTAACCTTAAACAACACCGGCTTCTCCTAATGAAAAACAAGCCAGTGGTTATTCACGGCTTTATCTTGCTGCAAAATCCCCCTTTAAGCCCCGAAACATCACCTGGCATATTGGAGGAGTGGGAGATGGAGGGAGGCAGGAGGTGGAGGGAGGCAGCTTTTTAAGTGTGATAGATGGAGTTTAGTTTCAGGCTGCTGCAGCTTCCCTCTCTGACCCAGCCGTCCCAGAGGAGCCTGGGATGAGCCCGAGCCACAATCTCGTTCTGCTGAAAAGCCTTTTGTTGTTGCTCAATCTGTATGCAGGAGAAGAGCAAGCAGCCACCTTTTAATCGATGATTCTTTTGTATTTTTGTGGAGTTAGATTCAATTAGTTCATTATCGATTAATTTAGCAAAAACTGGGCGGAAATCCAATATCTGTTTATCTCATGATGCCTTGAATAAGAGCTTTAAGTGTTGCTTTCGTACTGCAGCAAACCGGAGTAAATATCATTGTAATTATTACGTTTATCCGCTCATGGCTTCCGTCCAGATATCTTCCCAGACAAAGTGGAAAATTCTTTTTAACAATGACTTAAGATAAGATAGGACTTTATTCATCCCCAATAAAATTGTTGTGCCAGAGTTACAAAAATACAATAAACACAGCAGCATAATAATAATAAAATTGTACACTAGCAGTTTGTAAAAACAGCAATTAAATATCTACAGTTAAGCAGTAAATTGTACTATGAACGAAATAACTGTCCAGACCTGTATATCAAACAAAAGACTAGAAAAGTTTATATTTTGACTCAAACTTTACCTAAGAAAATGAGAATTGCCCCTCAAATCAGCCGGGTCACATTAGCTTCATTTTAATTAACACCTGGTTTATGTGTCAGGAGGCTTCCGGTGTGCAGGTGTCACCCCCAGAAATATATATTTCAGCAACACCCCCAAAACGATGTGTTTACACAAGTGACAAAACCCTGTGGGGACTGAAGGAGTTATGTATCTTATCCATCTAGAGCAGGGGTGTCCAAACTATGGCCCAGGGGAACAAATGCGGCCCGCAAGCCATTTTGAATCGGCCCTCAGCAAATTCAAAAAGTATAATGAAACTTGTGCTTGTCTTATATTGTACTTCTTAAATATATATGTACACATATATTATACAGTAGTATTCATGTGTTAGTAATAACACTTTCCAAATAAATTCAGTCAATTCATGTTGAAAACATTTTCATATTTCCCCTTATTGTAATCACCCTGAGGCTTCTGTCTTAAGGGATGAGCTGCCAACAAGATACATGAAACCCTATAGAGAGCTGCGATGTAGGCTGTTCTTAAAGCATATTCATGTATCAAGGCTAATTTACCTACATTTTGCTGACTTATAACTTATGAGGCAATATACCTCACCTCTATAAGTGTCCCAGCCCTTCGTATAATTTTATATATTTAATATGTTGTTGTTTCTCAACATGTAGCTTTTTGTTTGACGATATATATGGACACTTTAAGAGGCCATCACACTGCTAGCATGGCTTAAGGGATGCTGATGGTGTTCTGTTCAAACTAATTCCCACCACATATTCTGACCACAGTCATGCTCCCCAGAGGATGCATCATTTCATTTGTTTCCAGCCAACTTTAGGATATTGGTTATCTTTTTGCACCCCATCTACTTCCTTACCCCACCCTTTCTATCTTGCACTAAACTATATGATCCTATCTTTCTCTCTGCCACATATTGTTATTATGGCAAGACTCCCGTGCCTACATTTCCCGTCATATAAAAGAAACATAACGGATATGCGATGATAGCCTTTCATGCAGAAACACCCTCAGGCTGAAATATAAACATAATTAGAGGGATGCCATGAGCATCTCAATCTATAAACACTTTCATTTAGCTGGCACTTCGATCTGAGTCACCGGTTATCCCTTTTAAGGGCACCATGAATGCATCCTAATCGCCGTCCAAAAGGTTTCTGATTGGGTTAAAGGGGACTAAGCTACATTTTAGGTTCATATTAGTATTTAGTGTCTCTACTATGACATGTCTCCATGCTTTCATGTTCAAGTGCTGCAGCCCCTCTTTTCACCCTCTGTCTGAAACCAGAGCCCAGTCTGCTCTGATTGGTTAGCTGGCCAGCTCTGTTGTGATTGGTCAACCGCTTAGAGATGTTCCGTCCCTTAGCACGTACAATGTGTTGGAGCGCTAGCCAATAGAAGAGCAAGTGTTTCATAGTGATGTCATTATTTTTAAAAGTTATGGATACTTTTTAACCTTATGAACCACAAATATTTTCCTTTTACTTCCTTTACTTTTCGTATATCCTTATAACTTTATGGAGAATTATATCAGGGTTATGACAATTATTTATCTTGCATGTAAAGCTATGAAACGTCCTTGAGCTTCTTTATAGGAAATGTCCAGCACTTATCCACCCTCATACAGACCCTTTCTCTTCAGAAATAGCTCGCCTCCTTGGTTTTAAGGCTTCCTGAAATCTCATTATTTTCATTATAAAAATTACCTTGGATTTCACTCCGAGACGAGACACTCACTTTTGTCTGCTTTTCTCTGTTATGACTTGGATTGGGATAAAGCATGATTTTCAAAAAACAAGATTTGAAAGAAGACTCTTCTCTTGTCATTTCAGACTTTCATAATTATTTATTTTTCCTGAGTAGTACAAGAATATAAGCAAAGCATAAAGTACTGCCTGCATTCCCAGCACTTTGCACTCTCTTATCGAAAAACAAAACACACAACTGTGAAAATTCACATTCAGATAACATAAAAGTGAGGCCTATGCATCCAATTCTCTGCTTTATTTTTTGGGTAAAAAATGTGAAGGTCGCTGCCCATATTAAAATGAAATTTGACATTTTACTGAAGACACATTATGACCTGGCTCAAAAGGCCACAACAAAGAGACACACCATATCAACGGTTCACAAAATATGTTTATTTAAGCAAGTAATCGAAATCAACCAAATGAATTTAAGTGCAAAGTAGGTCAAGCATGAGGTCGGTGGTATCAGTAGTGTAAATGCAGGGTGAGGGTTGCATGGACGTGTATGTATGTGAGGTGCACAAAGTAAAGCAGCTGAAGTAACTAATAGCATACTCAACAGAACCGGGTGGCTGTAGGAGAAAGCAGAGAGGAGCAGAGAGGCTCTGGTTGTTTCTCAATGTCGAGGACGCTTGCTTGGTAGAACATGTCTTCCGAGTCACTTCCTTCAGAAGCTAGGCAAGAATCCTTCCTGGCATTCGGAAAACGAAGAGTGGAACAGGCTAGCAAGTGTGCAGGTATGCGTCATATGAGAGGCCCCGCCTTAAATTTTCCGCCACAGATTTGGGGAAATTGGTCCGTGCGCAAAGCATTGTGGGGATTTTAAGACTGCGTAGTCTACACATGTGCAGCCTCAAAATGTCTCGCTACGAGGTACGCCGGGCTCGGTAGAATTCCAAGTATGCTGGACATTGGAACAGCCCTTCGGCGGCACTCAATGACGTAGTATGCTTGAAATCGTGGCTCTGGAGCAGCTTTCCTCGACATTGAGAAATACCCCCTGTCAATGGCCGTTTGTCAATCTCGAGGATGCTGGCTTGGTAGTCGCGTACTTCCAAGTCACTTCCTTCAGAAACGAAGCAAGTATGCTTCCAAGCCACGGCTTCGGAAAACGAAGAAGAATGGAACAGACTAACAAGGGTGCCACTCTCTCTAACGGTTTCAACATAAACCGTACCAAAAATAAATACCTCACGATGTCTATCTAATTAACTAGCTTTACTTTCACGGAACACATTTTTCGTGATAACAAACAAATGTAACAAAGTAACATATTTACCAACACATGTTCTACGCCACTACATACTTACATTTAAATGTGTGCTGCGTCGGTTCAGCCATTCTCCGCAAGGGTTTTTGAAATTGGTCCGTGCGCAAAGCATTGTGGGGATTTTAAGGACGCGAAGTCTACCCATGTGCAGCCTCGAAATTTCCCCCAAACCAAGGACGCGGCCTCGGTGGAATTCCAAGTATGCTGGACATTGGAACAGTACTTCGGCGGCACTCGATGACGTAGCATCCTTGGAATATTGGCTTGGAAGCCAGTATCCTCGAGAATGAGAAACGGACAGTAGCTGCAGGGCACCAGACCCAGGTGCCCTGAGTTACTGCAATCAAGGCTGCACACAGCACAGCCACACCCTCTCCAGATGAACCCACAGGGGCATCACACCCCCCCCTATAACTCAATAAAAATAATTCTCATTGGATAGTGTAGTAAGGTGGGATTGAGACGTAAATATTGTACATGTACTGTGCACCTCCATTGACCCCAACATAGATACACCATTAAGATTCTTTATCTTTAGAAATTGTGAACAGATTAGTGTTGTAGAGTGTTTGATTTTGCTTGGTTGCCATTCCTTGTGCATAATAAATCATCTTCTCCCACTCTCATGTACTTCATAGGTGATATATTTCACCTAAATATTTCCATATTTCATTTTCACTGGGACACTCTCAGACCTCAAACATGCCGAAGCATATTCATACATTTAATTTGATACAAAAGCAAATGCATTATTCTAGAAATGAAGGACGTCTGCAACTAAAAGGAAATCACTTGGGAGTGTTTTAACTTTTAATTTAATATACAGAAAGCCACAAGTACATTTAAATACAGCTCAGGATTTCTAAAAGAGCAGTGGGTTGGAATTAAAGTTGTCTGAGGTGCGTTGAAATGCTGGCTACAGGCACTGCAGGTAAACACTCCATAATGTAATGGTGTAATCCCTTAATGTTGTAGCTCTATGACAAGCATGCCATAGAGGCTCTTTCTTCCACAATGCGCCTGCAAGTACACGACCATGAATACAAATACAATTCATTGGACACTCATGGCCCCCTTAGAAGTGGAGCATGCAGTGTACATCAGTGGTTAGTTTCCAGGGCAACTTTTTTCTGGTGACTTTGTGTTACATGACAAGGAGCAATCAACTCTGAAGTACTCTTAGCTTATTTTATCAAGTGAAGTCAATACTACCTGTGATGATGAAATATTATGTTGTGAAGCAATTCATACCATAACACATTCATATTGTTCAAAGATGACTTGATTAATTCAACAGCTAAATTACAATAAGTGGTCATTGCTTTAAATTCAATCCAAGTAACTTTGTCTATAGCCTTTTTTAAAGTGATTGTGAAAATGATTGTATTACCTCAGTGTTTCAGAACATGTATCATCGAATGTTTGTTTAAGACTTCTTCTCATTCCAGTTACAGTCTATCCATTTCAGTTTCAATGTTGAAAAGGACATGTGCTGCTCATTTTCAGGTTCATATCAGTATGTAGTGTCTCTACTGGGACATGTCTCCATGCTTTAATATTCCTCTCATACTGCCTGTGCTGCAGAACCTCTTTTCACCCTCTGTCTGAAACCAGAGCCCAGTCTGCTCTGATTTGTTAGCTGGCCGGCTCTGTTGTGATTGGTCAACCGCTTAGAGATCACGTATAGTGCTGGAGCGCTAGCCAATAGCAGTGAGAGTATTACAAATTGAGATCATTATGTTAAAAGTTATGGATATTTTAACTTTTGTCTGCTAATTGCCAGAGAGCCCTGCATCCAAAATGAATCTTCTCACGAGTTACAAATAATGTATTCCAACCTAAAATGCATACGCCTCCCGGATGCAAATAATGTTTAATTATTGCCTGTATTACTGACCTTAAAATACCTTTTAATCCTACTGTCACTCCCCCAAGCTAGCGTACAGTGTCTGGCTTGATGAATAGATTCATCTGAATGTCACAGCCCACTCAGTAGTCTACCATCACTGTGTATAACTTTAATCAGTCTAAGTGGTAAACACTAATTAGCATACCCACTGGTATAGCATTTTAAGAAAAATGGCAGAGTTTCAATATAAAGTTGTGTTGAAGAGTGCCGTCAGTCTGAAGGTCACCCCCCTCTAATATTGTATAATAACTGGCGTTTAGTTGAGTTAGATCCAAATCACTAATTACTGAGTGTTTAATCACGAGCTAACAACATGCTAGCTAACAACAACAAGCTAAAGACTTAAAGCTAACTAGCATGTTGCAGCAATCAGCAGCATGCATTTGAACCCAGCTAGGAAGAAACATTAACAAGATAAAGGTGGCTTTTTCCTCACAAGGTGCCGTACGATTGGATTTTAAAATGTGTTTTCTGTTGAAACCTTAATAAATAACCATCGTGGCTGCGAGTGAATCTTACTCAATACCTTTTTTTTGTGAGTCAACATTTTTATTAGATTTGAGAAGTCCTTAAAAACTCCAACTGTGCCCAGGCATAGAGCCATTAAGTTGTTTTTCTGACGTTGTTAGGCCCTAATTTGCCAACATGCTTTATATAAAGGGTTCTGTTGTGTATTATTTTGAAGTCTGAAAGTAAAAGGACGGGGACAGATGGTTTGAATATTGATTTTGCACAAAGATTTCTTAAACATTTTTTTCTCTATTATTATTTTTATTTGAATATAGACTGACATAAGAAGAATCTCCCTAACGACTTAAAGTCAGTTCATAGTGTCTCATACTGACAGATTTCTTCGTGTGAGCGCATGACTCACATGAGAAATGTTTTGCGTTGATCTTAATCCGGCTGTCAGGATGTGCATTTTAAATCTAATTTAGACTCAGTCCTCTGTGCATCATACAGCAAGCAGCTGAGCAGGCACCTGTCAGCTGAAGGACAGTCAGGTGAAAGAAAGGCACTTTGTGACTCACACTAAGACACAATAGTGTTGAAACCTTCACACAATTAAAGTCTATAGATCCATCAGTGTGCTCCAGTCCCTTTGTGCATTTGAAATCTTTGTATTTAACCTTGAGCTGCTTTTTTTTTTAATTCAAAATTAAATCATGTTACAGAAATGTAGTTCGTCCATCCTTATATAGAAAGATGCCATTGTAACTTTACAGTAGAACGTTTGTCAGAACAGACGAGTAGTATTTACCTGTTTCTCTGTGGGAAATAAAACAAACACACGTGGTTTTGTTATAAAGAAATGTATTACAAACTGGGAAGAGAAATGTTTCATACATGCTTCAGCAAAATGGAGTGCAGTTGCTTTTAGTCACGGATTAGGTTGCTGTTACACCGATATACTGATGGTTCTTACTGAAGTCCGATTGTCTCCAGGCAATGCAACACATTGAGCACCAATTCCTGTGTTTCATTTGCTTAAAAATCTGCGCTGGAATCAAAGGAGGACGTTCGGGTTAAAGTTGGTAATATGTAGCGTACATTTTTCTTAACGCTAAGGTTTCCCGATTAATCACAAACGTTGAGGTTTTATTGTTGTTGCTGTAATCATCCGCTCTCTGTGGTGACTGTTTTAATTGTGATTAGATGTTGTGAGTGGTTTTGAAAGGGTTTGTTGTTGCAGGATTCAGACTTCATGTTGTGGCTGTGAAGAGGTGTGAGAAACTTCCAGGGTTGCTTGACCTTCTCGCACTCAGAGATTCATGAGGCAGCGCTATTGATTTAAACAGGTGTAAAGGCCTTTCTCCTGCCAAGGAAATGTAATCATGTCAGAGGGCTCCCGGGTTATTGCACAAGACACTGTCACCGCCGCCATAGGACACTTTGGTGTCAGGGGGCCAGACAATATTCATTTTACTTTCACCTTATATTCCGGCGAAGAGGACAGCAGTTTCCTGAGAGAACGCCAGAACTAAAGCACTAAAAAAGAGGTCAATAAGAACATTTTAGTCTGCTTGAATGAGCCCTTAATTCACTTTCAGCTCAATTCTGACTTCATTTATTTAGCATGCATGCTCGTCTTCATTGACAAATCCAATAAAGTAGTTGTTTTCTCTGTTTACTGAGCTAATTCAGTTTTTAAGACGTATACTAAGTTTCATAATCAAAGCAACACAGTATAGATTTCCACTAAATAGAAAGCATGCTTCCTCAAATGTGTGTGTGTGTGTGTGTGTGTGTGTGTGTGTGTGTGTGTGTGTGTGTGTGTGTGTGTGTGTGTGTGTGTGTGTGTGTGTGTGTGTGTGTGTGTGTGTGTGTGTGTGTGTGTGTGTGTGTGTGTGTGTGTGTGTGTGTGTGTGTGTGTGTGTGTGTGTGTGTGTGTGTGTGTGTGTGTGGCTGATTATCACAATCTGTAGCTTAAGTTCAGTTTTCAGCAGCGAGCGAGAGACGAGAGGGAGAGAGTCGGCATGGCCCAGAAAAATAACCGTAAGTTGATGTTCTGATTATCTTAATATTTTATACCTTTTTCTCTCAAGTAGTTGAGTTAAGTTTGAACTAGAGCACTAAGAAGACAGCTAGAATATAGATGAATGGCACTACTAACATGCCTATATGACACACTTCACTGAAACAAAGAGCTTTTGTTTGTTGCAGTGTCCTCACCTTGCTTTGGTTTTATTGTGCTTTTGAGACTTAATAGCATCTAACAATGATTACCACTCTTTAAATCTTAAGATAAACAATCGAGTTAAATAAGAAATGAAAAGGCTTGGATTTTATATTGATTTTATTGTGTTCCTTTTCATAATGAAGTTACGTGAGCGTAACTGAGGCTATTGTGAAATCCTGCAGGAATGTGTTATTGCAGCAAGAAGCAGATTAGTCTCACTGAGCTCCCTTTTCTCTCTCCCTCTAAAACACAGTTCAGTTCTCCATCAGGGAATATGGACCCTCCGATGAACACGTGGTAATGTCACTCTTTCGCGACGGGGTTATTGAGCACGTGTACCCGGCTTTCTTCAAGGCCCTGAGCCACCCAGACCATGTTGGCGTTGCTCTGAGCATCTGCATGGCCGGCTATGTGTTGGGAGGCAGCTCCTACTTCCAAGCTTTACTCTTTGGCAGTGCATGGGCCTGCCTCCTTTATTACTGCTGCCACGAGATCTACCAAGGCTACCTGACCAGGAGGCTGAGCACAGATCTGTCCGACATTCGAGCCAACTACCTGGAAAACCCAGATAACGGTTTCTGGGTGGCAGAGGTAGACGTAGACGGCCAGCCCAAGGTGGTGGGGATGGTGGCGGTGAAGGGGGAAAGGGCAGCAGAGGAAGAGGAGAGGTTTGATGAGTGGAACGGAGGGGCGATGGGAGGAGGATCCGAGCTCGTTCAAGATGCCGGTGATGGGAGTTTCGGTGAGTTGTCCCACATGGTCGTGGTGTTCCCGTGGCGCCGCAAAAACCTCGCTTCACAGCTGACGAGGAAGGCCCTTGATTTCTGCAAAGAGCGAGGATACGGCCGACTGGTTCTGGATGGCAGCTCGCCACAGACAGCAGCCATTGCCCTGTACCAAAAGTTTGGTTTTGTTCAAACGTCATCCCACAGTATCACACATGCCAATCGCTGGATCTCCAAACTGGCCAGAATAAATGTGATGCGAATGGAGAAGCACATCTAATGGACTTACAACCTTGGCCCCTGATACCACAGCTTATGTACATTAAGATTATTTCAGTTCATTTATGCTTCTGGTTTCATTTAACGCATAAATCGCTCAGTTGTGTGATTGTGTATACAGCTAGCTATCATGGCAGTTTGAAAAAGATGCATTAAATGTCATGTTTTTTCCACAAAGCAGCATTAATGATCTCAGTATTTCTTCTTTCCTTGATGTATTATGCACCCCTGACAGTCCATTGCCCTCAACCATGGAAATATTGAAACAATTAATCAACTTCTCTGTGTAGTCAGATTATTTCATAATTTGCAAATGGGAGAACAAAGCATCTCAATAAGGTATTTTACTAAACCAATTATTGGACATTAAACAGAACAAACTCAGTTACCGATTGTTCTCCTGTCCACTAAGGAATCTAAAAATATACGTGAGAAAGGAGAAATTAAGCAAGAGAACTTTCTTTTAAGCCTCTTTCCAGGGAGAAGCTGAATCCCTCTGCCTCAGAGGAATTAATGCCAGCTGACTTCTAAGACCTCACAAGTCTTTGCTTAAAATACCAATGAAAAATGCAATAGTATCAGGACATTGGGAGGCTTACAATTCTTTGGAGCTGAAAGAGGTGTGTGTGTGTGTGTGTGTGTGTGTGTGTGTGTGTGTGTGTGTGTGTGTGTGTGTGTGTGTGTGTGTGTGTGTGTGTGTGTGTGTGTGTGTGTGTGTGTGTGTGTGTGTGTGTGTGTGTGTGTGTGTGTGTGTGTGTGTGTGTGTGTGTGTGTGTGTGTGTGTGTGTGTGTGTGTGTGTGTGTGTGTGTGTGTGTGTGTGGCATACAAAGGGGATATAGAGTTCAGTACAATGCAATGAATTCAGGGCATCAAACACAAGGCAACGATTATCGACACCAAACAAAGGGGAAAAAGCTTAAGTCTGTCCATATAAGTGGTCTTATGATAGGTGTGAGGAGGGGCTAGACGTAGTAGAGGCGAACGGGCAATGGGATTTACTCTTTCATGGCAAAGAAAGAGACATTTTGAGCAATATAAACACAAGTGTCCTGTCAACTATACTGCCTGATTTGAGCAGGGTGTTTGCAGTGATGACAGTTTTTTGAAGGTTTGACCCTGGAAATGAGCATTGCAAAGGCTCCTATTTAGATTTCGGTATATTGCAGAAAATAAACATTACAGCCAACTCACGTTCATCAGGATAATCTCCTGATTTTTGAAGCGTAAATGCAATCTGCAGAAATGAAACATAATGCTATAAACAAACTGCATGAGTCTCATCATCTCCACTGCTCACCTGAAGGCAAACTCATGTTGGTGTGATGACGTTTAGTTTTCTCATACTCACTCGTCGTTAGCATCCCCGTTTTTGTGACAGAAGACATTCACGAGTAGATTATGTCGTTGAAAATCTTTTAAGCTTGTGTTAACCAACTTATTTCAGGCTTCTACAAACACATACACAAAAAACATTACCACCGGGACAAGGGAACCAGAAGTGCTTAGTCTTTAAGACTCATTACTGCACCACTCGTTTGTTAGTAATAACCATTGTGCAGCATTAGCGTAACAACAAAGATTTACAGATTACTCAACCTACATTGCCTCAGAAATCCCCCAAAAGGTGATTGGACTTTCCCAAATGTTATCAGCACCACACAGGCTTATCAGGAAAGAGTGTGTGTCCCCGGTAAGCCTATAAGGGCGAAACATCAAGCAAGCAGTGTGTGCAGTGACAGGTGGGCTGTAAATGAGTTTCAAGAGGGAGCACTGTATGGATGGAGCAGCTTGGCAATGAAACACACACCAACCGTCAAAAGCCTTTGGGCATCAATCATTCCTGCTCAGGCCGTCAGAAAAGAATTAGGCTGGTGGCCAGCAGGCAGGTGTTGAACTAGCCAGAGGAAGATGAGCTTTAATGCTGGCCAACCTGTTGTCATCCTCTCACAATTACCAGCCTCAAGGTAATGAGCGCTCCATTGTTATTCCTCTCATCCACATGCTTCAGACGAGCCAGTTGTGAGGGTATGTTGGAGGGAAAAAAGCTTTGCAAACACTCAAAGTTAGAATAGCTGCAGCTGAAGTGTCCATAACAAGTATTTACCCCCTTCAGAGGTGTTTTAATGAACAGTAAATGTAATAAAGCTTTTCTTTTGCACTGAAGAACAGAATAAGAGCCTTTTTATTCAAAGTGGAAACCAATTTCTCTATGCATATATATTCACTACTATTCATAAGTGACATTTTAACTTGTACCTTCCCTATGTATTACATTAATGCAACTTTAAACTTCTACTCCACTACGTTTTGGTAGCAAATTATACTTTGTACTCCATCTGACATCTTTAGTTACTTTACAGATTCATAATTATTAGCAAATATAAATCAATTATATAAAACTGACTCAAAAGATATTCAGGAGCAGTATACGAAGTAAGTTAATGTTGCTTCAAATTGACCAGCTGTGATGAACACATTAATGCATTAATAAGCATAATCCAGTAACATATATGACTCTGAAATTAGCCATTGTGCAAACATGTACTTTTACTTTTGGTACTTTAGATATATGTTGTACTTTCACTTAAGTATGAAGGACTAACGCAGTCGTTTTTCAATCTTGTATTGCTATTTTTACTTAAGTATAACATCTGCATACTTCTTCGGACTCTAGTATTCAACTTATCCAATTTAATAATGAATTGCCACCTCTGGCAGTAAATACAGCTTGTTTTGCCACAGAAATATCCCAGTTCTCTGCAATACTACCCAAGCTCTGTCCGGATGCATCAGGAACGGTGAGAGACGATCTGTTTAGAGTCCAGCTATGATTCTCATCTGGCTCGGATCTGACTCAGTCACTCCAGGACTAGTGTTGTTGTCAAGCAATTCCTGTGAAGCCTCGGCTTTTAAACACCTTCCAGGTACATGTGTATCGCCACTACAAACAGTTCCACACAGGTGATCTCCTCTTTACTGATTCTGTGACTTCGAAAACCAAATGGATGCAACAGTGATGATATTGGTGTGCCATATTCAATCAATCAATGTTTATTTATATAGCCCAATATCACAAATGTTACATTTGTCTCAGTGGACTTCACAGTTTGTACAGAATATCAGTATGACGACACAACACCGTCTGTGCTTTGACCCTCACATCGTACAAGGAAACACTTCCAGAGAAACCGCACAGTTTAAAGGGAACATGGGAGAAACGTCAGGGAGAGCAACAGGAGGGATCCCTCTCCCAGGACCAAGCCCGTCTTAACCTGCCATCAGGCCCTGGGGGTTTTGTAGGCCCCCTATTTAAACAACAAATCAAAGTCATTTATAGCCTCGGCAGGCTCTGTGATCGCACTTCTCCACTCTGCTCTACGCGCGCCTGGTCTTCTCCTCCAGAGGAGTGACGTATCGGGCCTCCCTCATGTATCTGTCCGGTTGCCGTTGGCTCCCCTCCACGTAGCAAGTCCTCGTCGTCCTCTCCATCTCCTCCAACAGATAATGTCCCTTCTGTCTGTTTTTCCTCTCCCGCTACTCTATCGCTATCAGAACCAGACGGCCTACTTGGTTCCGAGGCCCCGTGGCCGGCACCGCAGCCGCTCGGTACAGAACTCATCTGTCCTTCCTCCTCATCCTGGCCTACAGGTTTAAAATAACCTGCAAGCTTCTGCATTTTTTGTAATAGCTGCTTGTCTCGAAACTCCTTTTCCCTCAACAATTTCCTTTTCCGAGCGCCACTCTCAAACTTTTTCTTCTCCGACATTTTCTCCTAAACAGCCTTCATCTGTCACTCAATCACTTGCAATTTGAATAAGTCACATGTGAAACATATTCTCATTCTGATTGGCTGTTAAGTGGTGCCCACTGACTGTTTCGGAGTCATCTCTGGAATCCATCGATCTGATTGATTAGCGGAGCAAATGATCAAAATACTACGGAGGGAAGATATTTTTGTTTGGATTACTGGTCTGGGGGAAGCTCACGAGTGTGTGTGTGTGTGTGTGTGTGTGTGGTGTGTTGTGGTGTGTGTGTGTGTGTGTGTGTGTGGGTGTGTGTGTGTGTGGTGTGTGTGTGTGTGTGGGTGTGTTTGTGTATTTTTGCGTTTGTGTGTATTGTGTTTGTTTCCCGGGGAAAACAGTCTAGAGAAAGACCGGCTGTTGTTATGCTGTGACGTCAAGTTACTCCGTTCTCCGCTTGTAATTATGCCGAAGCTTCAAAGTTGTATTTATCTTCTGAATTTGCCGAAACAAGTTAATATTCTGAAAGCCAAGACTTTGTTTATTTGAAACCAGATGAAAACAAACTGTAACGGACCCTGCCGTGTTATCTATGATTACTATACGCCTTACATTCATAATGTCAGTGGAGGGAGGGGAACAGCAGAACAGCAGAGTGGCGAGGGAGAGCCCTTTCTTCCCTTTACAAGCTTCAAAAATGTATTTATCATGTGATTTTGGAAATAAAAGCTTCATATTCTGAAAGCCAAGACTTTGTTTATTTAAAAAAAATGTAAAACATCCGAAATAAAAAAAAAAAAAAATAGAATTTTTTTGTATTGGCTCATGATAGGCCCCCGATCTCCGTAGGCCCCTGGGCTTCAGCCCAGGTCAGCCCGTGCATTAAGGCGGCCCTGCCCAGGACGGACAGACGTGCAATAGATGCCGTATGTAAATCGAAGAGATAATACATTTACAACATAGGTAGTCCAAATGTTTGGAAATGCATGTGTCTGTCATAAGAAGATGAATCCACGAGGATGTCAACAGTCCTGTGGGAGCCATCAGGGAAGTAGTATGATGAGAGTCAGACAGGACAGCAGAGACAGGTTCAGCCACGACTCGAAGTCCAGGACTCAAATCCAGATATTAAATTCAATACTTGTCAACATGCATTTGTAATTTATATCTGTACATTTTTAAGATGACTCTAGAGCAGTGCTTCTCAAAGTGTGGTCCGCGGACCACTGGTGGTCCGTGAGCGCCCCCTACTGGTCCGTGAGTATATTGGTACAATTTCACATTTGAAATAAATTAATTAATTAAAGTTTTCCGCACACTCGCGGGAATATCTCCGCAATGGAGCGAGCTTAAGTTGTTTATACCATTTTCAGGCGATGTGTAATCTGTTCTAGAAAAACGATGTGTTTTTGAATAATTTTTTGAGTTTTTTTTATTGGTTAAGTGGTCCTTGGTATGAAAAAGTTTGAGAAACACTGCTCTAGAGTTCTTGTTTCACCTTGACATCAATGGGTTGTTTTCTGTTGATCAGTATAAAAATATAATTTCAATTGTCATTTAAGAGGACCTATTATGCTCTTATGGACATACTAGGTGGTAGACCAATCCCAACAGAGCCAGCTAACCAATCAGAGCAGACTGGGCTCTGGTTTCAGACAGAGGGTGAAAACAGGTGCTGCAGCACAAATCAAATCAAGTTTTATTTATATAGCACATTTTTAAAATGACTTTTGGTCGAGCCAAAGTGCTGTACATATAATAATTAACATTAAAGCATGGAGACATGTCACAGTAGAGACACTAAATACTAAAAATGAATGTGAACCTGTGAGTGTGTGTGTGTGTGTGTGTGTGTGTGTGTGTGTGTGTGTGTGTGTGTGTGTGTGTGTGTGTGTGTGTGTGTGTGTGTGTGTGTGTGTGTGTGTGTGTGTGTGTGTGTGTGTGTGTGTGTGTGTGTGTGTGTGTGTGTGTGTGTGTGTGTGTGTGTGTGTGTGTTATACATTCTCACCATAAGGAATTTCTCGAGGCATCTCAATAATATGACTGATGAAGGCCAAGTTAATCACAGGAAAAGTGCTAATTTACCTTACGGCACACTTTGACGACAGTTTTGAAAGTAATAACAAAGCAAGTAATCAAAATTAACAGGTGTCCTAACAGACCTGCATCTTTTTCTTTATTAGCACTCTTATTGAATAGGCAAAGATTATGGAGATTAATTGCATCAGTAAACTAGTCGCTGTTTGCTTTTGTCTTAGTGCCAGATGTAGAATTGTATCATCAAATACTATTCACTGCTGCCTCGCATAATCACTTCTCATCTTCTTCGTTGCTCCACAGGAAGTTACTTTTTGGCCCATGCCGCTGAATTTCACAGCAGAAAACAACCTGGCCAATTACTTTAATATTAAAACCCAAGCAACCAAGGCATACTACACAAATAGAGCTTTTACTGCACTGTCAATCCGCTGTGCGTTAGAAACCTGACATTATGCAGAATGTACACTTCCTTTCACTGAATAATTGGTCAATTATTCGCTCCGTGGTTCGAGAATGATAGATATGTTTTCTATAAGAGCAGAGTATAACACCGCAGTGCACACTCTTGTACTTCAACAGGTAAAGTATGAGGAACAAGGGAGTTGTGTTTACTGCATGCTATAAATTACAGATTAAAGTACAACAGCAAAGCATGTATAAAACCACAATTAGTATCTTATTATCATTCGACATTGGAAGCCAAATTATAGGGATACATGTGGGATTAAATGTTGCTAATGAGTTGGTATTAAATATGTTTACATCACGGTAAACCTTCCAGACGATATTCGGCAACAGCTCGTTTGCTGAGCTGTGCTGCAGGAGGACTGCTGGGATTTGGTCAAGGAAGTAATTGGACACAACAACAAAGGCAACATTGATCACAGCTGTTGTAATTAGGAGAAATACGGAACAATCAATTTTTTCAAGGCTTGACGCCGAGTCACCCACAAGAACATTCCGATATAAGATCAGGGTGTAATTAGGATCCGCCCAGTAAGCTGTGCTTTACATAACTCTGCAATATTTTAGGATAATAAACCCGGATCCGAATCGCAGTGTTTCCTCTTTGTCACAATCTGCTTTCTCACTCACCTATTTTCTGCATTATCATTCCTTAGTCACCTGGTAGCCACACCCTGTCTCTCTCTCTCTCTGTTACACCCATCAGCTCCGTTAGTATTTAGGCCCACTTCACTTTCACCTCAGTGCCAGATCGTACTTTGCAGCATGCCAGTCTTTCCCGCATTACCCTCCAGATTGCTCTCCCGGTTTCGACCCTGCCTGTCCCTGACCAGCCTGCCTCGCCTGCTCCCTGACCCGTTCTGTACCTGCGACTCCCGTCCTGCTGTCTCCTGGAACCCTCGCCTGTCCCCGACCAGCCCTTTGCCTACTATCTGCCGTGTTGTCTTCTACCAGCCTATTGCATCCAATAAAGCTGGTTACCGACTATCTCTGGTTTCCCGTGTTCTGCATTTTGGTCCTCAGCTCGTCTGTGACAGATCAGAGGCTTCATCGAGGAGGAGGGGGAAGCATCATCAGGCGAGGAGGACGAGGATTTCCAGGAGGGAGAGGCCGAGAGAGCATTCTCAGATGAGTACTGACCTTTCCCATACCTCCACCTTCCACCCGGTGTCTGTAGGGTTATTTTTCACCCGGTTTAATTTTTTTCTCTCCTACCGCCCGGGCTCCCGCAACGTGAAGGCCGACGCTTTGTCCCGGCAGTTCGGGAGGGAGGGAGACACCCGGGGTATTCCGGACACTATTCTTCCTGCTCCTCGAGTGATCGGCGTCCTCGCTTGGGAGATTGAGGAGAGGGTTAAGACCGCTTTGGTGGACCAACCCGGTCCTAGTTCTTGTCCTCTTAACCGCTTGTTTGTGCCTCAGGTTTTGAGGGCTGAGGTGCTTCAGTGGGCTCATAGCTCCAGACTTTCCTGCCACCCTGGAATTCAACGTACCAAGGGGATGGTCCTACAACGGTTCTGGTGGGCCACGCTGGAGGCTGACACCCGGAGTTTGTGAACGCCTGTCCTGTGTGCAATCGGCACAAACCATCTCACCAAGCGCCAGCTGGCCTCCTTCATCCATTACCGGTCCCACGTCGCCCTTGGTCACATATTTCATTGGACTTTGTGACTGGTCTACCACCGTCCCACGGACATACTGCCATCTTGACGGTGGTAGATCGGTTTAGTAAGATGGCTCATTTCATACCCCTGCCTAAGATCCCGTCAGCTAAGGAGACGGCAGAACTGATTCTTCTCCACGTGTTTCGCATTCACGGACTGGCGACTGATGTGGTTTCCGACCGGGGGCCCCAATTCACCTCTGTGTTTTGGAGGGAGTTTTGTGAACTGATCGGGGCGACGGTTAGTCTCACCTCCGGTTTCCACCCACAGGCCAATGGCCAGACCGAACGGAAGAATCAGGAGATGGAGACCACTCTCCGCTGCATGGCTTCCGATCATCCCACGACCTGGTCAAAACAACTCCTGTGGGTGGAGTATGCCCACAACACCCTCATCAGTTCCGCTACTGGTCTTTCCCCTTTTCAGTGTGCATACGGTTTTTCAACCCCCATTGTTCTCTGCATTGGAGAAGGAGGTTACCTGTCCGTCTGTCCAGGCTTTCATCCGACGTTGTCGGAGGACTTGGAGGCAGGCTCGAACAACTCTGCTTCAGTCTGCTAACCGGTACGCCACATCAGCGAACCGCCGACGAACCAAGGCACCTGTGTACCAGGTAGGCCAGAGGGTGTGGCTTTCCACTCAGAACATTCCCCTTCGGATGGAGTCTAAGAAGTTAGCGCCCAGGTTTATTGGACCCTTCAAGATTGTCAAGGTCATTAATCCTGCAGCAGTTCGACTGAGTTTGCCCCGGAACATGAAGATCCATCCCACCTTCCACGTCTCTAGGATTAAACCTGTCCGGGAGAGTTCTATGATTTCCGCCGCCCCTCCACCACCACCCCCTAGGATGATCGATGGGGGCCCTACCTACACCCTTCGTCGTCTACTTCGTTCCCGTCGCAGAGGAAGAGGGGTTCAATATTTGGTGGACTGGGAGGGCTATGGTCCTGAAGAAGGGCAGTGGATTCCTGCTCGGCATATCCTCAACCCTCAACTCATCCGAGACTTCCACCTGCGTTACCCGGAGCAGCCTTCCAGGACCCACGCTCAACCAGGCGTTAAGCGGGGGGGTACTCGTCCGCGACGGATCAGAGGCTTCATCGAGGAGGAGGGGGAAGCATCATCAGGCGAGGAGGACGAGGATTTCCAGGAGGGAGAGGCCGAGAGAGCATTCTCAGATGAGTACTGACCTTTCCCATACCTCCACCTTCCACCCGGTGTCTGTAGGGTTTTTTCTTGATTCTTCTTTTTTTTTTTTTTCTTCTTGATAGATATTTCTTAGACGTCTGGAGCCGTCCATTAAGGGGGGGGTTCTGTCACAATCTGCTTTCTCACTCACCTATTTTCTGCATTATCATTCCTTAGTCACCTGGTAGCCACACCCTGTCTCTCTCTCTCTCTGTTACACCCATCAGCTCCGTTAGTATTTAGGCCCACTTCACTTTCACCTCAGTGCCAGATCGTACTTTGCAGCATGCCAGTCTTTCCCGCATTACCCTCCAGATTGCTCTCCCGGTTTCGACCCTGCCTGTTCCTGACCAGCCTGCCTCGCCTGCTCCCTGACCCGTTCTGTACCTGCGACTCCCGTCCTGCTGTCTCCTGGAACCCTCGCCTGTCCCCGACCAGCCCTTTGCCTACTATCTGCCGTGTTGTCTTCTACCAGCCTATTGCATCCAATAAAGCTGGTTACCGACTATCTCTGGTTTCCCGTGTTCTGCATTTTGGTCCTCAGCTCGTCTGTGACACTCTTATTCATTAAGAATTGCTAGACCGCCTGAAGTAAGGTGGAAATATATACAAGTTATTGGAGAAGGGAGTACAAAAAAATCTCCCGAGAGTTTTTAATATTTTCTTTAGATCTTGGAAACAGAAATACACTCACCTGTTATCTCAAAGTCTTTATGGCAAACAAAACAAATACTGAAAATATCTCTAAACATTTATCAAAGAGCACATATTATGTTAATTTTCAGGTTTATATTTGTATTTTGTACTGTGACATGTTTACAAACTTAAAATATTCTTTATTTGTGTTCATACTACCTCTTTTCACCCTCTGTCTGAAACCAGAGCCCAGTCTGCTCTGATTGGTTAGCTGGCCGGCTTTGCTGTGATTGGTCATCTGCTTAGAGATGTCCCGCCCCTTAGCCTATCACGTACAACGTGTTGGAGTGCTAGCCAATAGAAGGTTGAGTGTTACATAGTGATGTCACTATGGTACAGAAGTAACAAAGGAGTCCAGTGGAGGTGTTTCAGGCAGGGGGGGAGTGTGTGGGAGATAAACCCCCTCTGGAGGTAACACATGGATTTTAGCTTTTGCAGACCGTTCACATGCACTAAAACCTATATAACCCACTACAGGAAAGGGAAAACCCCAAAAAGCATAATAGGGCCTCTTTAAAGTAAATGTGAACAGGATACAGGCACCAACTTTGTGGTTACAGATTTACTTTAATTTTAACACCCCACTTCATATTCCAAATATTTTTGGTGAATAAGATTGGCTGATGTTGTAGCCCTGATATGTTTGAGGTAAGATGTCTGACTGTTCGCCCTAACCAAAGTAATTACACGGCGCTGAGTCGCACAGCCAGGCGTGTTGGAGACGTTCAATATCACAACACACGTTAATTATGAACTGAAGAACTACGTCGATGAACTGACCAAATTGTGCACTTCCACAGTCAGTGTTTAATTTGAATTCACTTATCAGTAGGATATCTTCATGTGATGCTGAACTTGAAATACATCAGAGGTAAATACTTGACTGAACTTTACCCCCTTTTATGATGTAGAAAATATTAAAGGTGGCAGCTGCTTTTTTGAGATTATGTTAAACCATTAATAGAGATCGAGATTTATTTGATATGTCTTCTTCAAAATGATGCTCCCATCCAGGTCGTACATGCACATCCATGTACCATGGGATGGGGCTTTTAAGGTCCTCCCCTAAGCACCACCTCGATTTAACTACAACCCATCCAACCTTTACAAACATTGGGGATGCTTAATTTGCATCCGATAATACATCAACAATGCCTGCAGTTTAATGTAATGACTGTTGTAGCACCAAATGCAAATCATATAATCATTACAAGCCCATGGAGAAGCATACATAAGACACAGAAGATGCATCACAAAACAACCACAGTGAAGTCAGTTCATATTCAACATTCATTTATAACTTTCAGAATTCAGGGAAGTCAGTTTTTTGTTGGATATTCAACATCAATTCTTCTTCTTGCTGAGTTTCCCAGACTGTCGACATTCAGAGCCCTCATAAACACATGGTTCTGCTGAGGTAACCCTACATAAATTATTGTTTGAATGACAGAAAATATTATTTCTATACCGCCAACCGTCAACTTTCCTATAATAGTAAAAAATGTTGGTGGAAAATATATTTATTGTGTATTATGTGGCCACCTTTTTTTCACTTTTCTTCTAAGAGCTTCCATGTCATGTGTCCAAGTGACTGCAAATCTATACCAGATAGTATTACTAAACTGAACAAATAAGACTAACCTCTATTTGTTGGATTGTATTGCTTTGTATTTTTATTAAATCTGCAATTTATTGCGATGTTTTCCTTTTGCATTTGACCGAACACGCCTTTATTACCCATTTCACACAAAAGGCATTTCAATTTACAAGGAAGGGCTGAACTAACATATAAATCCTCTCACCACCTCCACCCTGTACTTGATCCAATATATATTTAGGAAGTCATCCATTTCTAATGATATAATTCCTCCATCTCTGAGTTTATAAGGGTATTTAAGGAAATGAAGAAACTAATCCAGATCTTAAATTGCCAACCCATTTAAATCCAGCTCTGATTGATCTCTATTAACTAAAAACCTTCTGAAATTATTTGACTAGGAAGAGGGAAGACGGGGCTTTTTCAGGCTCGTTCAATGAGTCATAGACTAAGTTGTGGCACGTGTCAGAGTATTACAGTGAGGACAGGTTAATGTCTCAGTCTGGGGGTGATAGGATTTGTGCTTTGAGGCAGAGAAATAGACCTGTCGGCTATCGATTTATCCTCAAGGAAATAACTGCGAGGAAACAAAGCCGCCTCGCAGTTACGGGGCGCTTGCTGCCATCTGTTATGTAACTCCATACATGCCATCCGTCATATCAAGACAGATTATGTATCCTTAAACTGTGGTGCTGTTTCTATTAGCCACTATAAAACCACTATATAACATTTATGTGTCTTCAACCAAACCTCTAGTTCTCATTTTAGTCCATGTATGAACATCTCTTGTACCCATTGTATATTCTAAAAGAGACTATTAACATGTCAAATCAAAGCTTTGATTGTCTGGGATGTTGACGTTTTATAAATGAATGTCTAGGGGAGAGAACAGACGCGTTGTGTATAAATCTCTCAGTCGGAAAGCTTTGTGTTTTCCTCAGCCGGGTGTCACAGTCAGCACGGAGCAACTAGACAAAACCCAGCGTGACTGAGAGTGTGCAAGGTGAGATGTGAGCTCCAAAGTGAATCAAATGGTTCAGACGGCAGGTATTGACTGCCTTTGGAAGCTTAATGGGAGCTGTAGGAGTCACAGGCAGAGAAACACGTTACATGTTTCATGAGGCTATTTCTCAGGTGCATTCGCGCTTAGAGGAGCCAGCAGATATTTATAAAGATTATCTTGTGATCGCTGCAATGAAGGTGTCTGAGGATCATTTTGGGTTTGATTCTTACTTCAAAAGGAGAGGGTCCAAATGGATTTATCTCAAAATGACACATATACCTGCTTGGAGGAAATATCATGTACAGCTCAGCACAGTTATTTTACAATGTAGCTATTTGGATACCTTCCTCTTGGAATTTTTATTATAAAGAGCCAATACAAACTACAGGGTCGGTACAATTCAGACAAGGTGCAGTTAAATACATCGTGACAGAATCTGTAGATGGATGGATAGTTGAAATGATGGATCGATAACATGATATCTTACTATGAAATTGTTATTTTACTCGTGTTTAGTTCTTTCTTTCTTTCTACTTCTTAAGTAAATTGTCTGTTGCATTGGACTTGGGTTTAAGGTTGCCAAAACTACACTCCATATACAGTATATACAGCAATCGGTGGTAAGTACTTCTTATCAAGTATTGTCCTTCAGTACACATTTGAGGAACTTGAGGAACTACATTTTGGAGGCATATTCTTAACTTATTTATCCACTACATTCATTTTACAGCTAGGTACTTTGCCGATGTATATCAATAATTCAGAACTAATTAACTAATTAATCAATACGTGTAGTTATGATGATTGGTCGTGCTTTTTACAGCGCCACGGCTTCCACAGATGATATTTATTAATGGATTTTTTGTCAAAGCACTTCAGATATTCATTGCTATCGGGATGTTAAGAGCATTCCATGGAATATAACAAAAAGTGTATCTCGAACCGGTTTTCTCAAACTTACCTACCCCACTTTTAAGGTTCGAAGATAGCAGATGTTGGGGAAATATTTCCCAAGGTCTTTGACCCAGTTTATCAGTTCATACTGTCCTGACTGAGCACACGCACCTGTAGCCTTGGCTGCTGTGCTCTCAGTGTTTTGTCTCCCTGTTCCTGCCTGTTGGCGTCAGCTGATAGAGGTGTTATGATTCTATCTTGTTATGCACAATGTTGATTATTCTCTCTGAACTAGCTAAACACACGGGTCTGGGGTAGAGTTCTTCAGAATTGACGTGGCAACTACCGTGAATTCAGAACCTCTGACTCTTTGACTTGTTTTGTGAATTTTCCGACCGTAACTCCAAATAAAGCATCAGTGTTTGCCATCAAAGCTCCAGCTCTCCTCGTGTCACTCTGAGTCCTGACTCCAATTGCTTCAGAAGTTTCCCCCACAGTAGATAGCATAGTCGTAGATTTCCGATTGACAAAGATCAACCTGGTGTTACAGGTTTATTTTCACAGAAGATAAAAAGCCTGTCTCACATCTCTCCGCAGCAGCTTCCATACAAGGCGCTCTCTCCTGGGGGACTGGGATTTAGTTGCATTTTTAATTATCCGACCTTGATTTTGAAATTAGTTTTTATGCCTAAACTAATAATAACAATAGACAGTGATGGGTCTGGGGAGACTTGAATATGCTTATGAGGAAACATTGTTCTCTAGCCAAGCCGTCAGAGATTACCACCCCATCTTAGAGGGCAAATAAAAACACTTGTAAGGAAATGAAATGACACACCAAGGTGATAATCATCATTCTTTATAGCATGAGAATCACATCTCTCAAGTCTCATTGATACCCTATTCGTCCCATAATCCTCTGTTTTAGCATTTAGTATTAAAGAGTGTTGTCCTTAATGGTTTTAATGTTATGATAAAAGTCTGTTTCCTGTTTTCTCGTCTTAAATATTTGTCCTTGTTGAAGTTGTAAATGGAGCTGCTGTGATTCAAGAAGGTTTTTATGACTTGATCTAACAAAGCATTATCAGATCGGATCGTATGATATCGTAATGTATTGAATCGCATCAAATCGTACAATATCGTCTTGTATTGTAGCGTATGGTATCGTCTACTATCATATAGTGTCATATCGTTTCATCATATCCTATCTTATCGTATAGTGTCTTATCGTATAGTTTCGTATCGTGTCGTATCGTATAGTGTCGTATCGTATAGTGTCGTATCGTATAGTGTCGTATCGTGTCGTATTGTATCGTATCGTATCGTATAGTGTCGTATAGTGTCGTATCGTGTTGTGTCATATCGTGTCGTATCGTATAGTGTCGTATCGTATAGTGTCGTATCGTATAGTGTCGTGTCGTATCGTGTCGTGTCATATCGTGTCGTATCGTATAGTGTCGTGTCGTGTCGTATCGTATAGTGTTGTATCGTGTCGTATCGTATAGTGTCGTATCGTATAGTGTCGTGTCGTATCGTGTCGTGTCGTATCGTATAGTGTCGTATAGTGTCGTATCGTGTCGTGTCATATCGTGTCGTATCGTATAGTGTCGTATCGTATAGTGTCGTATCGTATAGTGTCGTATCGTATAGTGTCGTATCGTGTCGTATCGTATTGTGTCGTATAGTGTCGTATCGTATAGTGTCGTATCGTATAGTGTCGTATCGTATAGTGTCGTATAGTGTCGTATAGTGTCGTATCGTGTCGTATCGTGTCGTATCGTATAGTGTCGTATAGTGTCATATCGTGTCGTATCGTATAGTGTCGTGTCATATCGTGTCGTATCGTATTGTGTCGTATCGTGTCGTATCGTATAGTGTCATATCGTGTCGTATCGTATAGTGTCGTGTCGTATCGTGTCGTATCGTATAGTGTCGTATCGTATAGTGTCGTGTCATATCGTGCCGTATCGTATAGTGTCGTGTCGTATCGTGTCGTATCGTATAGTGTCGTGTTGTGTCGTATCGTGTCGTATCGTATAGTGTCGTATCGTATAGTGTCGTATCGTATAGTGTCGTGTCATATCGTGTCGTATCGTATAGTGTCGTGTCATATCGTGTCGTATCGTATAGTGTCGTGTCGTATCGTGTCGTATAGTGTCGTGTCGTATCGTGTCGTATTGTGTCGTGTCGTATCGTATAGTGTCGTGTCATATTGTGTCGTATCGTATCGTGTCGTGTCATATCGTGTCATATCGTATAGTGTCGTGTCGTATCGTGTCGTATCGTATTGTGTCGTGTCATATCGTGTCGTATCGTATAGTGTCGTATCGTATAGTGTCGTGTCATATCGTGTCGTATCGTATAGTATCGTATCGTATAGTGTCATATAGTGTCGTATAGTATCGTATCGTATAGTGTCGTATAGTGTCGTATAGTATCGTATAGTGTCGTATAGTATCGTATCGTATAGTGTCGTATCGTATAGTGTCATATCGTGTCGTATCGTATAGTATCGTATAGTGTCATATCGTGTCGTATCGTATAGTATCGTATAGTGTTGTATAGTGTCGTATAGTGTCGTATCGTATAGTGTCGTATAGTGTCGTATAGTGTCGTATAGTGTCGTATAGTGTTGTGTCATATCGTGTCGTATAGTGTTGTGTCATATCGTGTCATATCGTGTCGTATCGTATAGTGTCGTGTCGTATCGTGTCGTATCGTATTGTGTCGTATCGTATTGTGTCATATCGTATAGTGTCGTGTCATATCGTGTCGTATCGTATAGTATCGTATCGTATAGTGTCGTATCGTATAGTGTCGTATCGTATAGTGTCGTATCGTATAGTGTCGTATCGTATAGTGTCGTATCGTATTGTACCAAATGGTATTATATCGTGTTGTGTCGTATGGTATCGTGTCATATGGGATCGTATTATATCGTTGTTTCCTGCTACACTCACACATTTTTTAATTAAAAGAGAAACAAAACCAGTTTTTCTGAATTCTTGCAAACATGCTGACATGATACAAGAAGACTCATATGAGGATTTTCAGAAATGTAACACAGTTCAAGCAATCCTGGATGTTAGCGACACTGTCTCCGAATCACAGCAGTATGTCTTCATCTGTAACTGCATGAAAGCTCACCCATCCGTCCACCCACATACACTCTCAGTCAACACACTCACACACACACACACACACACACACACACACACACACACACACACACACACACACACATTCCTAGACAAACCTTCATCCTGCATTTACTGGCACGGTTTCTTTCGTGCCCCCTCTATAACCAATATCACCCTAATTTGACTAAGCCACGCCACACAGCTGCCTCCTTCGGGGCTTCAGGGTGAAAAGACACGATTATTAACAAAAGGCAACATACTGTATCCCAGCAGCTTGGACACCAGCTACAGAGGGGAAAAGACAGACTCATTCGTTGTGCTTCATAGAGATTACTTTAGATTTCTTGGTTTGTACCATGTCTGCCTGCCTATAAGACCGTCTGAATAAGCACATCCTCCTGTTCTCTCCTGAGACTTAATTATTGTTGGTATTGTTTGTGATTCCTGCCAAGTTGCCAGAAAAGCTTCCCTCTCTTGCAACTTTTTGTAATCCCTCTGTGCCGTTATTCTCGTCATTAGATTCATGACTGTGGAAAAAGCTGATAGGACCAATATAACCTTCACCTGAGGGGCATCATCAGTCACATGACGTTCTCAGGGTCAAACACACAAACCGTCGTGTCCTAAAATGCTACTGCACGTCTGAATGTAGAGTACTGTTCATACACTGGCAAAAGTTGTAGCTGTTATCATTTCTTGCTAATCTTTAAAACTTTGTTGAAAATGTGAAAATATTCAGACTATAATGAGTACAAAGTATCATCCATATTAAAAATGAATGCCAATTTATGAAGAAGAAGTGAGATATTTGGCTTAATAAGGCACATTTCACAATTCAAAGGTCATTTACCCTTGAGAAATATGAATATCTATTTTCATTGCAATTTCTTTCATAATTGTTGATATATTTCAATCTGAAGCACTTGGTACAATGCGCGATAGTCAAACAGATAAAAACAATTCTCCTTTGTAGTGCAATGCAGCTAATAAGAAAATAAGCATTTCATTTTATAGTAAGGCAAGGCAAGGCAAGGCAAGGCAAGGCAAGGCAAGGCAAGGCAAGTTTATTTATAGAGCACTTTTCAACACAAGGCAATTCAAAGTGCTTTACAACAAATGAAAGACATTAAGAAAATGGCATTTAAAATCAGTCATTAAAAAGAAAAGCTAATAAAATAAACATTAAAAGAAGAAATACATGGATAAACACTAAAAGAAAAAATACATGGATAAAAGTTACAGTGCAGTCTAAGATATGAATAGTTCAATTAAAAGCAGCGACAAAAAGAAAAGTCTTTAGTCTGGATTTAAAAGTAGTCAGAGTTGCAGCGGACCTGCAGGTTTCTGGGAGTTTGTTCCAGATATTTGGAGCATAATAACTGAACGCTGCTTTACCATGTTTAGTTCTGACTCTGGGGACAGAAAGCTGACCAGTCCCTGAAGACCTGAGAGATCTGGATGGTTCATAATTTAGCAGTAGATCAGAAATGTATTTTGGGCCTAAACCATTCAAAGCTTTATAAACCAGCAGCAGTATTTTGAAATCTATTCTTTGACACACAGGAAGCCACTGTAAAGACTTCAGAACAGGAGTGATGTGATCCACTTTCTTAGTGTTAGTGAGGACTCGAGCAGCGGCGTTCTGAATCAGCTGCAGCTTCCGAATAGACTTTTTAGTGAGACCTGTGAAGACACCATTGCAGTAGTCGAGTCTACTGAAGATAAAAGCATGGACAAGTTTTTCCAAATCCTGCTGCGACATTAGTCTTTTAATCCTAGATATGTTCTTTAGGTGATAGTAGGCTGATTTAGTAACTGTTTTAATGTGGCTGTTGAAACTCAGGTCAGAGTCCATGACTACACCTAGATTTCTGGCTTTATCTGTTGTTTTGAACATTGCAGACTGAAGCTCAGCGCTAACTTTTATACGTTCTGCCTTGGCTCCAAAAACCATTACCTCAGTTTTATCTTTGTTTAATTGGAGAAAGTTCTGACACATCCAGTCATTGATTTGTTCAATGCACTTACTCAGTGTTTGAATTGGAGCATAGTCTCCTGTTGAAACTGTTACGTAAATTTGTGTGTCATCTGCATAGCTATGGTAACTTATTTTGTTGTTTTTCATTATCTGAGCCAGTGGTAGCATGTAGATGTTAAAGAGAAGGGGCCCCAGGATGGAGCCTTGAGGAACCCCACATGTCATATTTGTCAACTCAGATGTGTATTTACCAATAGAAACAAAGTTGTTTCTGTCCTTTAAGTAGGATTCAAACCAATTTAGGACGGTTTCCGAAAGTCCCACCCAGTTTTCCAGTCGGTCTAGTAATATGCTGTGGTCAACAGTGTCAAATGCAGCACTGAGATCTAATAATACTAACACTGAAGTTCTGCCACTGTCTGTGTTTAAGTGGATGTCATTAAAGACCTTTACAAGAGCAGTCTCAGTACTGTGGTTCGGACGAAAGCCTGACTGGAACACATCGAAACAGTCATTTAAATGCAAAAAATTACTCAGCTGTTGAAAAACAACTTTTTCAATGATTTTACCTAGAAATGGCAGGTTTGATATGGGCCTGTAATTGTTCATTACTGAAGCATCTAGATTATTCTTTTTTAAGAGCGGTTTAATGACTGCAGTTTTCAGGGCCTGTGGAAAAATACCTGAGTGAAGAGATTTGTTTACTATATGAAGTAGATCTGAGGCCATGCAAGGCAAAACATCTTTAAAAAATCCCGTTGGAATAATATCAAGGCAGCAGGAGGAGGATTTCAGAAGTTGAATAATGTCCTCTAGGTTTTTATAGTAACAACTAAATACAGTATATACAAATATATATTAAGGCTTATCAGTCGCAAACAAGCCGATGCAGTTTTTAGCCTCCAAACGTGGAGATTTCCTGTTTTGTATCATATTAAACTGAATTTCTCCTCCTTTAATTCATTTTGGGGAAACATAATGAATTCCTTGACTTTTTTTTCAATTGATTTCCAGAGTGATAGTTTGAGCTCTGAAGTACAAGCACTGGTAATTACTTACACACAATAATAAATATGTATTTTGTAACATCTTACATTCTCATATAAAACCATAGTTTGCACATTGAAGTGAACTTTGTTAGGTAGCTAACTGTGTCAATATTTTAAAAGGAAAATATTTCTTATTGAAACCTTGGACTTTGATAAAACAGCGATAGACATATCTTACACTTATTGCTGTGAAAAAGCCTCAAACATCCCTGTTGGAGTAAAATACTATTTAAAGGCAGCCCATTACCAACTCATTCAGTGGTTTCAGGAAGTAAGGCATAGCCCCTTAAAGCTTTGCAGCATTTTGAATTGATCTTGAATAGTGTTTCCGTTATAAAACGTCACTGAAAATACATAAAGAAGCATTGTGTCACAGAGTGATACCGACACACTTATCCTACCTCGTAAATATCTCTGCGGAGAGACTAAGGGAAATGAACTCTCGACAGTAAATAACAACGCTCAGTGAATACAGAACTGCATGCACACTGACCTTGACAGATTTCTACCGTCAATTTCCAACCTGTTTTTGCTCTGAATTGTTGTCCTAATAGTCTTTTGGAAGTTAAAGAGCACGATTAACATGACTACTGAGTACAAGTTGCACAGATTGATATGCAAAGTAAGGTTAAAGTCCCACACAGACAGACCTTAGAGCCTTGTTTTGTACATATTCAGTACTCTGCACTTCGCTCTGGGAGTGAAGTAGCCTCCACAATAAAGCTATCCAAGTGTTATTGACATTGTGTGTTGTATAGTCGAATCCCAGTTGGGTTGCAGATGATTGTAATAATGTCGTGACGATGTGTTATTGGTCCCAGTGGGGAGGTTCTCTCTTTGTGTGCACACTCTACAGGGAGGAACTGGTTTAGGATGCAGTGTGCAGCAGCGGGACACTTCAGCAGGGCGATGATTGCTAATACTAAAGTATAAACCCGGATCCTTAAGACGATAAAGCTCCCTAAGCTTTAAAATAACCCGCTGATCTTGATGTGGTGTACAGATAGAGGATAATGGATATTTGTGTGCTGCTTCCAGCACTCCAAAAGATAAGGGGCTTTTAAGTGTATTTCACTCATAAAGCCAGAATTTGTTCCTTTGCACTTTTAATTCACTCCTGAACTTACCAACAGAAAGTTAGCCGCCAAAGTGTGTTTGATGAGATGCTGTATTGAATGGAATTTGTGTCTTAAAGAGGTTCCTGTTGTGCTCATCAGTATGTAGTGTCTCTACATGTCTCCATGCTTTAATGTTCAAAAAGCTCTTTATTTGTCTCGTACTGCCTGTGCTGCAGCACCTCTTTTCACCCTCTGTCTGAAACCAGAGCCCAGTCTGCTCTGATTGGTTAGCTGGCCGGCTCTGTTGTGATTGGTCAACACCTTAGCCTATCACGTACATTGTGTTGGAGCGATAGCCAATAGAAGTGTGAGTGTTACAAAGTGATGTCACAAAGGACTACAGTCAAGGCGTTTCAGGCAGGGGTTGCAGACCATTTAAAAGCACACAAACGTATATAACACACTACAGGGAAGAGAAGATAAAGCATAATAAGGCCTCTTTAAAGCTGTTGGCGTTATGAGGAAACAATGCAAGTCCGAAGATTTAGTTGTTGTCACATGTCTGCTAAAATAAGCCTTTATGGCTAAACATGGCAAATTGACATCATGGACTGAAGTCCTTATATTAATTAATGAGTAATGTTCCTTCTTAAATAATATAGAGATGGCAAAAGTAAACACATCCTTTACTCAAGTAGAAGCACAGATACTCGTGTTTAAAAATACTCTGGTAAAAGTAGAAGTACTGACTAAACTTATTTACTCAAGTAAAAGTAAAGAGGGCTTCGAAATGTACTGAAATCTATTAGGAAGCTGCAGCTGATTCAGAACGCCGCTGCTCGAGTCCTCACTAACACTAAGAAAGTGGATCACATCACTCCTGTTCTGAAGTCTTTACACTGGCTTCCTGTGTGTCAAAGAATAGATTTCAAAATACTGCTGCTGGTTTATAAAGCACTGAATGGTTTAGGCCCAAAATACATTTCTGACCTCCTGCTAAATTATGAACCATCCAGATCTCTCAGGTCTTCAGGGACTGCTCAGCTTTCTGTCCCCAGAGTCAGAACTAAACATGGTAAAGCAGCGTTCAGTTATTATGCTCCAAATATCTGGAACAAACTCCCAGAAACCTGCAGGTCCGCTGCAACTCTGACTACTTTTAAATCCAGGCTGAAGACTTTTCTTTTTGTCGCTGCTTTTAATTGAACTATTCATATCTTAGACTGCACTGTAACTTTTATCCATGTATTTTTTCTTTTAATGTTTATTTTATTAGCTTTTCTTTTTAATGACTGATTTTAAATGCCATTTTCTTAATGTCTTTCATTTTTTGTAAAGCACAATTCAAAGTGCTTTACAAAAAATGAAAAACATTAAGAAAAGTGCTATATAAATAAACTTGCCTTGCCTTGCCTTGAAGTAAAAAGTACCCATAACTACCAGCTGTTTTAAAGAGTACCTGACCTCCCTTTATATCAACAGAACAATAATGTCATTGTTAGCTAATGAATGTTTCCATGCTGAACAACGGCAACATGACAACGTTTTCATTGGTCCCTCTTCTTTAGAGAAGACCAGGAAATGTCACAGTCTGCTTTCTCACTCACCTATTTTCTGCATTATCATTCCGTAGTCACCTGGTAGTCACACCCTGTCTCTCTCTCTCTCACTCTGTTACACCCATCAGCTCCATTAGTATTTAGGCCCACTTCACCTTCACCTCAGTGCCAGATCGTACTTCGCAGGATGCTTGTCTTTCCCGCACTACTCCTCAGATTGCTCTCCCGGTTTCGACCCTGCCTGTTCCTGACCAGCCTGCCTCGCCTGCTCCCTGACCCGTTCTGTGCCTACGACTCCCGTCCTGCTGTCTCCTGGAACCCTCGCCTGTCCCCGACCAGCCCTTTGCCTACTATCTGCCGTGTTGTCTCCTACCAGCCTATTGCCTCTAATAAAGCTGGTTACCGACTATCTCTGGTTTCCCGTGTTCTGCATTTTGGTCCTCAGCTCGTTTGTGACAGAACGATCTGGCCAGAAATGGACCAAGCAAACACCGGGTCTCCTAGAGACCGCTTTGAGAGGGTTGAGGATGCCATCCAAAGACAGGAGGTCACAGTAGCTACCTTAGCTATCGAGACCCACCAGGCAACCTCAACCCAGGGACAAACGCTGGCTCACCTTACCTCCCAGATGCAACAGATGGCCGCCACCGTACAACAGCTAGCCGCTACCATGGCTGCTACCGTCCCTCCGCCCGCAGCTCCGATGCTCGCTCCAGCCCCTGGGTCGACGGGATACGCTCCGGAGCCTCGTGTGGGAACGCCGGAACGCTACGCTGGTGAGCCGGAGGGATGCAGGCCTTTTCTCACAAACTGTTCCATATTGTTTTCACTGCAGCCACACACCTTCGCCTCCGAGGCGGCTCGGGTAGCTTTCACCGTTAATCATCTGACGGGGAGAGCACGTTTATGGGGAACTGCCGAGTGGGAGCAGCAGACACCAGCCTGCGCCTCTTTTGCTGCCTTTTCCGCGGAGATGCGGAAGGTGTTCGGTCCCGTTCGTCTGGGTCCCGACGCTGCTGGAGGCCTGCTGAGTTTGTGCCAGGGTTCCGGCACGGTGGTGGATTACGCTATTGACTTCCGCACCAGCAGCCGTCGCAGCAGCTGGAATGAGCCGGCGCAGTGTGACGCATATCTGAGAGGATTAGCGGATTATATGAGAGATGAGCTGGTTTCCTATGATCTCCCTGCTTCCTTGGATGGGTTGATAGAGCTCACCTCTCGGATTGACGGACGAATCCAGACTCGGAGAGGAGAGCAACAGACGCGAGCGGCGGGCCGCTGCTCGCGACAACAACTTCCGGTTTCCGGGAGATTTCGACTTCCGGGTTCGGCGGAGAGTTCCCACTCCTACTCTGACTCACGGTACGAGGTCGAGCCCATGCAAGTGGGTCGTACCAGTCTTACCTCTGAGGAGAGGGAAGTACGTCGAAGAGGTAAAAGACAGAGCTCATCAGTAATGGGGAGTATACTGGTGGGCCAAACCTCTGAGCTGATCCCCAATCTAAGACCCTTGTGCCATGCTCGACTCCTCCTGACAGGCAAATCTCAGGCTCTGGCTGTTTTTATCGACTCCGGATCAGATGTTAGCATCATTGACGAGGAGCTCGCACGACAGCTGGGCATCCAACAGGTTCGGCTGCTCCAGCCGGTACCGGCTAATGCTTTGGATGGTCACCTGCTGGGAACAGTGACACACCAGACGACACCGGTCCGTATGCTCATGTCGGGGAACCACCATGAGACAATCCGGTTTCATGTGCTACGGTCCCCCCAAATCCCTCTGATTTTGGGTTATCCGTGGCTCCGCCGCCACAACCCGAACATTGACTGGGCAACTGGGTCCATCCTAGGTTGGAGTTCTTCCTGTCATCAGGTTTGTCTCAAGCAGGCCGCCGCACCTCAACTATCTGTGGATATGAACCTGGTTCCGGATGTCACAGGGGTTCCGGCGGAGTATTTGGACTTTAAGGAGGTGTTTAGCAAGGCTAAGGCGACATCTCTCCCACCTCATCGGCCCTATGACTGCGCCATTGAGCTACATCCAGGCGCAGTCCCACCCAAGGCCCGGTTGTACTCGCTTTCGGCACCGGAGAGGAAGGCCATGGAGACCTACGTCAATGACTCTCTGGCTGCGGGAATTATTCGTCCTTCCACATCACCCGCCGGAGCAGGGTTTTTTTTTGTGGCGAAGAAGGACAAGACCCTGAGACCCTGCATTGACTATCGGGGTCTGAACGACGTCACGGTGAAGAATCGTTATCCCTTGCCACTCATCTCGTCAGCATTTGAGTTACTACAGGGGGCTACAATCTTCACTAAGCTGGATCTACGAAACGCTTATCACCTGGTACGAATCCGGGAGGGGGACGAATGGAAGACCGCCTTCAACACCTCTTCGGGACATTACGAGTACCTGGTGATGCCATTTGGACTTACCAACGCCCCTGCAGTTTTCCAGGCGTTGGTGAACGACGTACTCCGAGACATGTTGGATCGTTATGTTTTTGTCTATCTGGACGACATCTTGATTTTTTCTAAGAACCTCAAGGAGCACGTCCATCATGTCCAGACAGTCCTCCAGAGACTTCTGGAGAACTCACTGTTCGTCAAGACGGAGAAGTGCGAGTTTCACACTTCTTCGGTCGCCTTTCTTGGCTACATCGTGGGTCAAGGAAGTGTGGAGATGGATCCTTCTAAGGTCTCAGCAGTTACCTCGTGGCGGGTCCCTGATTCCCGGAAGGAGCTGCAGCGTTTCCTGGGATTCGCCAACTTTTACAGACGGTTCATCCGTGGCTACAGCACCGTGGCCGCCCCGCTCACCGCCCTGACCTCATCCAAGGTGACGTTCCGATGGTCCCCTGCAGCCGAGGAGGCTTTTCAGGACCTCAAGGGCCGGTTTACGTCAGCTCCTATCCTTCAAGTACCAGACACCGCTGGTCAGTTGGTGGTGGAGGTGGATGCTTCTGACGTAGGGGTGGGGGCCATCCTGTCGCAACGTTCTGGTGAGAACCAGAAGCTCCACCCCTGTGCTTTCTTTTCGAGGAGATTGAGTCCGGCGGAGAGAAACTATGACGTGGGGAATCGAGAGCTTCTAGCAGTCAAGTTGGCGTTGGAGGAGTGGCGACACTGGCTTGAGGGGACAGAACAACCATTTCAGGTATGGACTGACCATAAGAACCTGGAATACATCAGGTCGGCACAGAGACTGAATTCTCGGCAAGCCAGGTGGTCGTTATTTTTCACCCGGTTTAATTTTTTTCTCTCCTACCGCCCGGGCTCCCGCAACGTGAAGGCCGACGCTTTGTCCCGGCAGTTCGGGAGGGAGGGAGACACCCGGGGTATTCCGGACACTATTCTTCCTGCTCCTCGAGTGACCGGCGTCCTCGCTTGGGAGATTGAGGAGAGGGTTAAGACCGCTTTGGTGGACCAACCCGGTCCTAGTTCTTGTCCTCTTAACCGCTTGTTTGTGCCTCAGGTTTTGAGGGCCGAGGTGCTTCAGTGGGCTCATAGCTCCAGACTTTCCTGCCACCCTGGAATTCAACGTACCAAGGGGATGGTCCTACAATGGTTCTGGTGGGCCACGCTGGAGGCTGACACCCGGGAGTTTGTGAACGCCTGTCCTGTGTGCAATCGGCACAAACCATCTCACCAAGCGCCAGCTGGCCTCCTTCATCCATTACCGGTCCCACGTCGCCCTTGGTCACATATTTCATTGGACTTTGTGACTGGTCTACCACCGTCCCACGGACATACTGCCATCTTGACGGTGGTAGATCGGTTTAGTAAGATGGCTCATTTCATACCCCTGCCTAAGATCCCGTCAGCTAAGGAGACGGCAGAACTGATTCTGCTCCACGTGTTTCGCATTCACGGACTGGCGACTGATGTGGTTTCCGACCGGGGGCCCCAATTCACCTCTGTGTTTTGGAGGGAGTTTTGTGAACTGATCGGGGCGACGGTTAGTCTCACCTCCGGTTTCCACCCACAGGCCAATGGCCAGACTGAACGGAAGAATCAGGAGATGGAGACCACTCTCCGCTGCATGGCTTCCGATCATCCCACGACCTGGTCAAAACAACTCCTGTGGGTGGAGTATGCCCACAACACCCTCATCAGTTCCGCTACTGGTTTTTCCCCTTTTCAGTGTGCATACGGTTTTCAACCCCCATTGTTCTCTGCATTGGAGAAGGAGGTTACCTGTCCGTCTGTCCAGGCTTTCATCCGACGTTGTCGGAGGACTTGGAGGCAGGCTCGTACGACTCTGCTTCAGTCTGCTAACCGGTACGCCACATCAGCGAACCGCCGACGAACCAAGGCACCTGTGTACCAGGTAGGCCAGAGGGTGTGGCTTTCCACCCAGAACATTCCCCTTCGGATGGAGTCTAAAAAGTTAGCGCCCAGGTTTATTGGACCCTTCGAGATTGTCAAGGTCATTAATCCTGCAGCAGTTCGACTGAGTTTGCCCCGGAACATGAAAATCCATCCCACCTTCCACGTCTCTAGGATTAAACCTGTCCGGGAGAGCCCTATGGTTTCCGCCGCCCCTCCACCACCACCCCCTAGGATGATCGATGGGGGCCCTACCTACACCCTTCGTCGTTTACTCCGTTCCCGTCTCAGAGGAAGGGGGGTTCAATATTTGGTGGACTGGGAGGGCTATGGTCCTGAGGAGAGGCAGTGGGTTCCGGCTCGTCATATCCTCAACCCTCAGCTCATCCGAGACTTCCACCTGCGTTACCCGGAGCAGCCGTCTAGGACCCACGCTCGACCAGGCGTTAAGCCAGGGAGTACTCGTCCGCTACGGACCAGAGGCTTCGTCGAGGAGGAGGGGGAGTCGTCATCGGGCGAGGAGGACGAGGATTTCCAGGAGGGAGAGGCCGAGAGAGCAGTCTCAGACGAGTACTAACCTTTCCCATACCTCCACCTTCCACCCGGTGTCTGTAGGGTTTTTTTTTTCTTGGGTCTCTTTTGTTGGTTTTTTTAGTATTGTTTAGACGTCTGGAGCCGTCCATTAAGGGGGGGGTTCTGTCACAGTCTGCTTTCTCACTCACCTATTTTCTGCATTATCATTCCGTAGTCACCTGGTAGTCACACCCTGTCTCTCTCTCTCTCACTCTGTTACACCCATCAGCTCCATTAGTATTTAGGCCCACTTCACCTTCACCTCAGTGCCAGATCGTACTTCGCAGCATGCTTGTCTTTCCCGCACTACTCCTCAGATTGCTCTCCCGGTTTCGACCCTGCCTGTTCCTGACCAGCCTGCCTCGCCTGCTCCCTGACCCGTTCTGTGCCTACGACTCCCGTCCTGCTGTCTCCTGGAACCCTCGCCTGTCCCCGACCAGCCCTTTGCCTACTATCTGCCGTGTTGTCTCCTACCAGCCTATTGCCTCTAATAAAGCTGGTTACCGACTATCTCTGGTTTCCCGTGTTCTGCATTTTGGTCCTCAGCTCGTTTGTGACAGGAAATGATGGATACACGGATCGTGTTCAAATCAATAGGCACCCAATGACTCTAAATAATAATGATCACGCATCAAACACACATTCAAACTAAAGGAACCAGCTGTTTGGGAAATGTGAGAAGTAGAAAGTTCAGGTGTTTGGGTTCAACATGTAAGAAGTAGAAAGTACAGGTATTTGTGTTCAACATGTAAGAAGTAGAAAGTACAGGTATTTGTGTTCAACATGTAAGAAGTCAAAGTAAAAAGTCGTCAGAAAAATAAGTAGTGGATTAAAGCACTGATACCAGAAACATGTACTTAAGTACAGCATCGAAGTATTTTTACTCCACTTCTTCCCACCTCTGAATATATACAAATACAAACATCTTGTATAAGAGTTTTAGAAACAGCTGAGATCTTCATTAACATTTAGCTTTTGTCAAACAAGTTCATCCACAAACAACAGATCTGACCTTGTGTTAATCTAGTCATTCATTTCCATTTTAAAGCTTCAGATCTAACAAATCTTATGTGTCATAAACGTATGACCGCATTACTCCACCTCCTCCACCCACTGTATCAGAAGCTTTTATTTCTGCGGTTAAGATTGAAACCCTGCTCAGACGGTCGTTTATATTCCAGAGAAGAGAGAACAGAAGGTGAGCGTGAATGTGTTTGAATTTTGATTTGAACAGTCACATAGTAAGTGATGGAGAATTGACTTCAAATCACATCGCGGCTCTCCGGGGGTCTCTCTTTGAACGATGGGATGTGATTATAATTCAAACTCACCTTTGAATTATTGTTCAAAGGTGAGCTTATTCCATGGTCAGTGTGATGAAGGTAACTTTGTCACTGATGGCTTCGGGCCTTGCATATGTGCACATGTTTATACAGTTTATATTATTTATTGATGTAGTGTTGTATTTTATTTTGAAATGTGTTCCCCTTTCCCCTTGTCTGTTGCCATTGATTGTGTGCACCTGGTGCTCTGTGGTGTCTCCTGCCCCCTCACCTGTGTCCTGTTGGGTTGGGCATTTAGGCTCTGGGGTTTTGCTGTTTGGGAGAGAGTGTGTGTGAGATCCTTGTGGCTGCAGGCTGTGGTCAGGGAGAAACAGCAGGATTGAGGCTGTGTGTCATGTGTTCCTGACTGAATAAATGCCCACACCGGGTTGTATTTTGGACGTTCTGCCTCCTTGCTTGGTCGGGCCGCTCAATTGTCAGCTTCACAGTCAGATTAGTGTTTTGGATGTGATGCATCGGTCACACCAATGTTAAGCAGTCACATTTCTCTGTTGTTATTCAAACCACAGCGCCCACATGGATGCTTGAAGCTTCTACACTTCTTTCCACAAATATATTCCAAGCTTGTATCCTCTTTTGACTAATTGAAAAAAATGTGCAATTGCTACGGTAGTTTAAAAATCAAGACATATCCTGACATAGAACTTTTCCAGTCAAATGACAAATAGCAATATGGTAAAACAGAATAGGAAATACAATGTTACACAAGGAGTGACATCTTTAGCAGAGCAGGTTCGGTTACCCGGTTACACGGGGAAGAACACTAATTTAACCCCAATTTTAATATTAGCAACAGGGTTGGGAGGGTTACTTTAAGACTTTTGACCACCACATTAAAATCAGTTCGTCTATGAGTTCAAGTGGAGGCTTGTAACAAATGTGAAAAAATTCCCCCCAGGCGTTCACAAGAATGGGACAGATGGAAAAACACAATGCCTTCATTCAGGGTCAGAAAGAGACTCTGATAAGGGAGGAGAATATCTGTGTGTGAGCATCAACAGGGACTCAGCAGATAGAGCATTGTGTTTGATTGGACACTTTGTCAGTGTCTTTTAAAAGAACATGATTGTCCTTCATGAGGCATTGTGATTACAAAAAATCAACAACTACTTACAAAAAAGGTGATTTCTCTTCAATTCAAAGCAGAAGCGCATGAAGAGTCGATCAGATGCTTTGACAGACAGCAGCCTGCGCTCAATAAAAGATTGAACAGATCTTCAACTTCAGGTCTTATCCTTGAATTCTTATGGTGGAAAAATGTATACTTTACAAAGGGCATACTGTAGTAAGAGCCATCCACGCATGATTTAATAAGAATTGTCCTTGTCCATTGATTGTCAGAGTGGTTAAGAAACACTTAGAGGTGGCAGACACAGAGGGGGGAAATTGCAAAGCATATAGAAAATATATTTTTAGTCAAATACAAAGAATAGTTGCATACTTACATTGGAGCATATTTTGCCCATTGAATTGGAGGTTGTTGTTTTTGCCATTTTTCGACCCTATAAAAACAGTAGTACGACTTGCCAGTCACTATACAGAGGTGGGAAGTAGCGGAGTACAAATGCTTTGTTACTGTACTTAAGTACATTTTTCTGGTATCAGTACTTTACTCCACTACTTATTTTTCTGACGACTTTTGACTTTGACTTCTTACATTTTGAACACAAATACCTGTACTTTCTACTTCTTACATGTTGAACACAAATACCTGTACTTTCTACTTCTTACATGTTGAACTCAAATACCTGTACTTTCTACTTCTCACATTTTCCAAACAGCTGGTTCCTTTAGTCTGAATGTGTGTTTGATGGCATGATCATTATTCTTTAGAGTCATTGCGTGCCTATTGATTTGAACACGATCCGTGTATCCATCATTTCCTGGTCTTCTCTAAAGAAGAGGGATCAATGGAAACGTTGTCATGTTGCCGTTGTTCAGCATGGAAACATTCATTAGCTAACAATGACATTATTGTTCTATTAATATAAAGGGAGGTCAGGTACTCTTTAAAACAGCTGCTAGTTATGGGCACTTTTACTTAAGTACATTTCAAAGCCCATACTTACTATACTTCTACTTGAGTAAAGAAGTTTAGCCAGTACTTCTACTTTTACCAGAGTATTTGTAAACACGAGTATCTGTACTTCTACTTGAGTAAAGGATGTGTCACGATCTGTCTGTGTTTTGTTTTGTCTTTTTCTGTCTTTGATTTCCCGTTTTATTTTTGAAAAGTGTTCACCCCCTGTCTTGTCTGTTGATTCCTGTCTCTGTGTTTGCCCTCCTGTGTCTGATTTCCTGATTGTGTTCTTCTTCTTTTTCTCTTGCTTTTGGCGGATTGCAAACAACTTAAAAGGTGCCCCTGATTGTGTTCACCTTGTGTCCCCGTGTTTTCTCCTCCCTCGTCACCTGTGTCTTGTTTGTGTGATTAGTCTTGTGTGCATTTAAGTTCTGGTTTTTCTGTCTGTCTTTGTTGGATTGTTGTTTGTCTGAGACTGTGTTCATGGGGTAGTGTTCTGTTTGGCCGTGTAAACCTTGAAATAAAGGTTTTTTCTGTGTAATCTGCATTTGGGTCCTGTCTGCTTCACTCAACCCTGACAGGATGTGTGTACTTTTGCCATCTCTGCATATATACATACAAAGATATGTACATATAAGTATATACACTGTAAGTATACATTGAATATGACTTTATACACATGCAAAGATGTGTGGTGACACGTTATTGGACATAATTCACCTTCAGGCTTGTGTTGCAACACGGACCCGTTAGAGTGGGACACCGGAAGTTAGATTCATTCAGGCTAGCATGACAATGAGTAGCAACAAGTGTATTCCAGTCTTGCGTTTGAATGTATAATAAAGTGTGGAGTTCCATACTGAACACATCGCCTCCGACTCCCATTCATCGGCTCTACAGATGTTTGTTTGTCATGTAAAGGAGTCTTTTTGCCTCACAACATCACCTAAATAAATGTCTCCCAACTAAATGTAAGTGTGTGATAACTAAACAAATCATTACCACATTAACATTAAAAGAAAAACATTTAGACCCCGTTTAGACGAGGACGATACGGGTTGTATCCGCATTAGGGGTGTAATGGTATACGGTATACTCCCTTCGGTTCGGTACATGTGTTTACCGAAGTGTACCGAACGAATATAACGTTAAACGTAAAAAATTGAGAACGTGAACAACTTTTTGGAAGTAATCTCAGGGGCTGCGTCGCAGCATTCACAGTAATTTGCTCACATTGGCTTCAACGCGTCATAGAGCGAGCAAGTCATTTCATTGTACGAGAGGCATACTATGAGAGCTGGTCACAGGGATGCGTTCATATTTAGTCAGTCATTTGAGGAACTGTCGAAATTGCGAACGCAGATAAAGTTGAGCTCGAAAATCCTCCAGCATTATTGAAGTCTCCGGTTTGGGAACATTTTGGTTTCGCAGTTACGTACAAGGATGACGGACAAAGACAGGTGGACCGAACCAAAGCTGTTTGTCGGCATTGTTCAACTAAAATTAGTTACACGGCTGGCAATACATCAAACTTGCACACTCATTTGAAAAGGCATCACCCGAACGTGAATATCACCAGTACCAAAAGACTGAAGTGCAAACCCAACTCCCACTAGCATTTAAACCTCCACCACTCGCAAAAAGTTCAGACCGAGCCAAAGCTATTACCAACGCCAAATATCCTATGTTGCCATGTTAGCAAAGCGCTACCTGGCTGTATCTGCTACCTCTGTCCCTAGCGAGAGGGTGTTCTCCACAGCAGGAGACATTGTTAGTGCCAGCAGATCTGCCCTTTCGGCAAGCAATGAAGACAAGTTAATTTTTCTTTAAAAAAACTTGAAAATACACTGACAAGCAAGTCATAATATCAAACTGGCTGCTTAGGTACGAGTACAGTACAGTTCAAATACAGATTATTTCAGTTAATCGAAATGCTGCACCTTAATGTTTATTTTTGTTATATTTTGAGTGAATACATTATTCACAGTTTAATAATAATTACAAAAAGAAATGTATGTGATCATATTTTCTGCGGTAGCAAAAACGTACCGAACCGAACCGTGACCTAAAAACCAAGGTCCTTACCGAAATGTTTGTGAACCGTTACACCCCTAATCCGCATAGTTTCTCTTGCGTATAGCCCTTTCGTTTACACAAGGCCGTAACAAAACGATAGAAAGGGACCCCGCAAGCGATAACGGGTCCCAAGGTGGATAGATCTGCAAACGGAACTCTCTGGGGGGGCAAACGGCTCCGTGTGAACGCCCTATACGACCATTTTCTGACAACGATGAAATAGCCCCGTCTCCCTCTCCCCACGTCTCCTGCTCAGAGATCAGCTGCTGGACTGTCAGAAGAGGGGGAGGAAAAGAGAGGCTCCGTTTATTATTCTCATATTATTATATAGAGTCGTTATCAATTTGTTTTAAAGCTCAATAAATAACAAAGAAGACCTGTTAACGGCACTTCAGACATGTCAAAAAAATGTTAGCGGAAACTCTGCCGCACGGTCCCCTCGTCCCTTAGAAGAGGCGGAAAGGTGGGTGTGTTTCATCTGCTGGTGGACTACTGGAGAGAATTACAGCAGGAGCACACGCCGTCCACCGCGGAGAATAAACAGAAGGGCAACCATGGCAACCATGCTCCGGCATATGTACTACAGCGTTTCCAGCGTATCCAGCGTGCTCGTGTGAACGGACACGTTAATTGAGCTGAATGCGTGTGAACGGAATACTTTTTTGAAACGCATACGGTGCGTAAACGTTCCCATGTAAATGGGGTCTAAATTATCCTAAACAAGCTGAAACATGGTCACACGTGCGAGGTGAGATCACACGCCAGCTTTCATTACACTATGAAACCTCCAGCTTTATGGGAAATGATGTTAGATCTCTGAAAGTGCCACATAACAAACTCGTCTCCTAGAAAATGAAATGTTCTATACCGCAGTACTGCCACTTACATTTTGCAGGAAACATGCTGCCTTAGATTTTTCCCCATTAATGTTTTTTACGAGTTAATTCTACTACAAAGAAGGTGTTAGCAGGAGCATGGTGGTGCTCATAATGTATTATAAGCACCATCAGTCAACCTTTGTAGTATAAAACTAGTCAAGAGCACCCATTAGACACCTTTAAGTCATTATAAGTCGTATCTTAAATGTTTATGACTTAGGATATTGCGTCAGAAATCATTATGGTATAGTCATAAAGCATCACAACTGCATTTAAATGCACTAGGAGGCCCTCAAAATGCGCTATAATGTCTTTATATAAGTGTTATTATGTTCAATGATGATGACATCCACCACCATGACCTCTACTCCCTTAATGTTAACGTTTTTTAAATACAATGATCACAGTACTTTCTGCATTTCGCACTAGATTTAGGATTTACAGAATCATATGAACAGAAATGTGCTAAATCGTCTAAAAAAAACCTCCAGAAATGTTTGGTAAAGCCCACAGAGGACGGAGCATGATGACAACAATGTTTGACACTTTGGGTTGGAAATCCTTCATTTGGTCTTCAAAAGATTAGATTAGGTCTTAAATGTTTGTTCTAGATATTTCTTTAAACCCTCAATACTTGTTTGCCCACTACAGGCGGCAACACAAGCTACAAACGCAATTTATTATCACCTTTTATGGTGATATATACTTAATTTGTCGGCAACATCCATCAAATATGAGCAGCATTAGCATTAATTCAGTCTCTGCACACCTGATGATTCAATCAAATATTGACTTTTAGCTCCGTTTTGGTCTCCTCCAGAGGAAACTATCCGGCTCTTTAGCTTCTATATTACATTACATTACATGTTACTTCTTACATACTCAATACTGTGGCCAATCCCCACAGGAGCAATTTGGCACAACCCACTGCGCCACACATCGCCATATATAACCAATATGTTCAAGAGTAGAGGTTCTTTTTCTTCAACGAAAAATAGTTTTCTTTGGCTGCAGAAAACGACACCAATGAGAACGCTGCAGGTAAAAAAATAACTTAAATTGATGGATATTGCATCAGAAAGTGTTATGATATAGTTACAAAGCATCACCAAGGCTTTCTAACTCATTAGGAATGCCCTCAAAATGAGTGTTAATGAGTGTATAAGTGTTACTTTTATGTTCAATGACATCCACCACCCTGACCTCTACTCCCTTTATTTTAACCCTTTTACATCAAGAACACACTACTGTCTATATTTGGCAATGGATTTGTGATGTACAGAACAAGACAGAATAAAACAGAGCTCATGATTGTGGCTGCCAAGGCGCAGCTGCAGAAGGTTGGAGACCCGCTTCTCTCCATTGACGGCTGCTCCATCTCCCCGTCCACTGAAGTCCGCAACCTGGGAGTCATCCTGGACACCACCCACTCTTTCCAGGCGCACATCAAATCTGTTACCAAATCCGCCTTCTACCATCTCAAAAACATTGCCAGACTCCGGCCTTCACTCTCTGACTCTGTGGCAGAAACACTTGTACACGCCTTCATCACATCCCGTCTGGACTACTGCAATGGAGTCCTGTCCGGGGTTCCCAGCAAAACCCTGGACAGGCTCCAATACGTCCAGAACTCTGCCGCCAGCCTTCTCACCCGCACCAAGCCATGGCAACATATCACCCCCACCCTCATCCACCTACATTGGCTGCCGGTCAAGTCCCGGATTCAGTACAAAACACAACTCCTCACGTACAAGTCCCTCCATACACTCGCCCCCCAGTACTTATCGCACCTCCTCCATCCCTACACCCCTTCTCGGAGTCTGCGGTCCTCAGACTCGGGCCTGCTCTCCATCCCCAGCTCTCGCATCCGAACAGTTGGTGACAGGGCGTTCAGTGTTGCGGCCCCCACCCTCTGGAATGCACTTCCTGCCGAGATCTTCAAATCATCATTAAAAACACACCTGATCACCCTGGCCTTCGGGCCCGAGCCCTTTCTAGGTCCCCCGGCTTCCTTTATTTTTTGTTTGCCCTTTGATTGTCTGTTTGTTTGTTTGTCCACCATGTACAGCGACCTTGGGTCCCTTGAAAGGCGCTATATAAATATCATTTATTATTATTATTATTACAGAATCATATGAACAGAAATGATGTCCAACTAGCAAGTTCAAAAGTTCACCTCCATAAAATGTTCAAGACCATTGCAGTCGAACTACACACATACTGACCTGTACTGTAGTTATCTAATCTCAGTATGTTCTTTATGAAAGTACAAGACTGAACCATGTGTTCAATTACACAGCTACTTAAGATTTGATGGCTGCAATTAGCCCAAGTTGAACAGGTCTATTGTCGGCGTTGTGAATGTGTCTGTACACTCAGAGCTCATCTTGTGAAGAACGTCAAGTGACAGGACGTTAAAACACACTTAAAGGGCGAGAAATATTTTCTGTCTGAGCTTCACTTTAGTAGAATAAATGCTCTTTAAATGGCAGATTCAGTTTTCAAAGGGTAATAATGTCTCAGTGGATGATTTTAGGCACCATATACTGTATGCTATGAAGGAAGATCAGCAGAGATGAGTAAACCTCCACCTGGGTATTATTGGCCACATGTGAGTGCGGAAAGTCAAAGAGTCACATGTCAAGACAAATTAAATGCATAGTAGATTTCAACCAAAGTGCAAACAAAGCTGTACTTCTAGAAAATAAAAGCCTATTTGCCTATTTTTTTAAAACTTTTTGTCCTAAAATAACTACGCAATACTTAAACTTAGGCAATACTTAAAATTAGGTTTTTTCCTCCGACACACTCCCTCCCTCTTAAATTTTGTTTGAGATATTTCAATACTTTTAAACTCATGTACAGTGAATATAGTTTTCTAAAGACCCACTTATATTATTAGGATGTCATTTGTAGATCTGTAAATAAAGACAAAGTTAGATCAAACACAAAGTGGCAAATTCTGGTTTCTGTTCATGGCCCAAGAGGCAACTTAAAAGATTACTATGCAAAGGTCAACTTAATTCATATATCAGTTTAAAATAAGAACAGGCAGAAACATTAACATATTGGTTTCCTTGCCAAGAGGTTGAAACGTAGATACAGTAAATCCAGGAAATGTAGTCGACATCTAACAATAAATTCAAGGATTGTTAGATGTCGACTACATTTTGTATTGTAATTGTTGCGCAATTTAATTTAAATATGCTCAAACATGCTTTTGATAATTCATGTTCCCATGCCAGGTTGAGACAGTTATGATCAGCTGTTTGAGAACCCTACTCAGCTCAGTTTACCCTCAGGAAAGTCTTAAAGGTCATCGGTCAGCGCTATTGCTATTCACTCTCATATCCATTGTCAGACTGTCTTTCTTTCAGACTGGGAGTCTCTTTATATATTCACCCCCCTTCAAAAACCTACATGCTTATAGTCCATCAAAACCACTAATGCACTTTTGATTTGAGTCATTTTTGAGCTTCCTTGCCAGTTAAGTACCCCGCTCACCCCCTCCTTTTCTTTGCTTCAGGGTTTCACAGCAGACAGATGACAAGACAATGGCAATTCATCTTCATCACGGCGTCCGCATCACGGCGTCCGCATCATCACTAACGCTCATCTCTCTCTCCCTTACATAATGCAGCTCACTCAGGGATGCAGTCAAAGGAAAAGTACAATTTCCTGAGAGCCGAGCATGTCATTTGTGGTTAATATCATTAGGAAGAGTTGAGGAAGAGTCGAGGGGAAGACGTCGGGCTGCTTTGCTAATTAAAAGCTATATCTAAATTAAGATTTGGAAGTTTAATTTCAAAATACCCAAGTGAAGTGTTTATATGAGCAGCTGATCCCTCAGGTGTAAGGTAAGGTAAGTTTATTTATAACACACATTTTCAGACACAGAGGCAATTCAGAGTGCTTTACATCATCATTAACACTTAACAAGAAGACAACAGAAAGGAACACAATGAATACACATAATGGAATAACAGATTTATAACAACCATGCATAAAAGAGATACAGAATAGTTTAACAACAACATTGTAAAACAAGTTAAAAGACTTCTGGGTAAGCAGAAATAATATGTTGTTTTAAGCCGCGACTTAACCCTCCTATTGCCTTAGTTTCCCCCCCTTACTTTGGTGTTTGCGGTCAAATTTGACCGGTCCTGTTTTAACTGCTATTACATTAACACCATCCATCCATCCATCCATCCATCTTCTTCCGCTTATCCGTGGTCGGGTCGCGGGGGTAGCAGTTCCAGCAGAGAGCCCCAAACTTCCTTTTCCCTGGCGACATCAACCAGCTCTGACTGGGGGATCCCAAGGCGCTCCCAGGCCAGCGAAGAGATATAATCCCTCCACCTGGTCCTAGGTCTACCCCTTGGTCTCTTCCCAGCTGGACGTGCCTGGAACACCTCCCTAGGGAGGCGCCCAGGTGGCATCCTAACTAGGTGCCCGAACCACCTCAACTGGCTCCTTTCGACGCGAAGGAGGAGCGGCTCAACTCCGAGTCCCTCCCGAATGACCGAACTTCGCACCTTATCCCTAAGGGAGACGCCAGCCACCCTGCGGAGAAAACCCATCTCGGCCGCTTGTATCCGCGATCTCGTTCTTTCGGTCATGACCCATCCTTCATGACCATAGGTGAGGGTAGGAACGAAAATGGCCCGGTAGACAGAGAGCTTTGCCTTCTGGCTCAGCTCCCTTTTCGTCACAACGGTGCGGTAAAGCGACTGCAGTACCGCTCCCGCTGCTCCGATTCTCCGGCCCATCTCACGCTCCATTGTTCCCTCACTCGAGAACAAAACCCCGAGATACTTGAACTCCTTCACTTGGGGTAAGGACTCATTCCCTACTTGGAGTGGACAATCCATCGGTTTCCTGCTGAGAACCATGGCCTCAGATTTGGAGGTGCTGATCCTCATCCCAGCCGCTTCACACTCGGTTGCGAACCGATCCAGTGAGTGCTGAAGGTCGCAGACCGATGAAGCCATCAGAACCACATCATCTGCAAAAAGCAGTGGTGCAATCCTTAGCCCACCGAACTGCAGACCCCCCCCCCTACGCCTCGAAATCCGATCCATGTATATTACAAACAGGATTGGTGACAAAGCGCAGCCCTGGCGGAGGCCAACCCTCACCGGAAATGGGTACGACTTACTGCCGAGGAGCCGGACACAGCTCTCGCTTTGGGAGTACAGAGATTGGATGGCCCTGAGTAGAGACCCCCTCACCCCATACTCCCGCAGCACCTCCCACAGTAACTCCCTGGGAACCCGGTCATACGCCTTCTCCAAGTCCACAAAACACATGTAGACCGGATAAGCGTACTCCCAAGCCCCCTCCAGGATCCTTGCGAGAGTAAAAAGCTGATCCGTCGTTCCACGACCAGGACGGAATCCGCATTGTTCCTCCTCAATCTGAGGTTCGACAATCGGCCTGACCCTCCTTTCGAGTACCTTAGAGTAAACTTTCCCGGGGAGGCTGAGTAGTGTGATGCCTCTGTAATTGGCACACACCCTCTGGTCCCCCTTTTTAAAAAGGGGAACCACCACCCCGGTCTGCCACTCCTTCGGTACCGTTTCCGACTTCCACGCAATGTTGATGAGACGTGTCAACCAAGACAGTCCCTCAACACCCAGAGCCTTCAGCATTTCTGGGCGGATCTCATCCACCCCCGGGGCTTTGCCACTGTGGAGTTGTTTAACAACCTCAGTGACCTCCCCCCGGGAGATTGGTGTCGATCCCCCGTCATACTCCAGCTCTGCCTCTAACATAGAGGACGGAGTTGTCGGGTTGAGGAGTTCCTCAAAGTGCTCCTTCCAACGCCCTAACACTCCATCAGTTGAGGTCAACAACGTCCCATCCTTACTGTACACAGCTTGGATGGTTCCCTGCTTCCCCCTCCTGAGGTGTCGGACAGTTTTCCAGAACAACTTTGGTGCCGCCCGAAAGTCCTTTTCCATGTCCTCTCCGAACTTCTCCCACACCCACTGCTTTGCCTCGGCCACGGCTGAGGCTGCTGCCCTTCGGGCCTGTCGGTACCTTGCAACTGCCTCGGGAGTCCCCCGGGATAACAAATCCCTGAAGGCCTCCTTCTTCAGTCGGACGGCTTCCCTGACCACCGGTGTCCACCAGGAGGTTCGAGGGTTACCGCCCCTTGAGGCACCTAGGACCTTGAGACCACAGCTCCCCGCCGCGGCTTCGGCAATAGAGGCTTTGAACACCGACCACTCTGGTTCAATGTCCCCAACCTCCACAGGAATGCCCGAAAAGCTCTGCCGGAGGTGTGAGTTGAAGACCTCCTGAACCTGGGCCTCCTCCAGACGTTCCCAGTTCACCCGAACTACACGTTTGGTCTTACCAGGTCTATCCAGAGGCTTCCCCTGCCACTCGACCCAACTCACCACCAGATGGTGATCAGTTGACAACTCCGCCCCTCTCTTTACCCGAGTGTCCAAAACATACGGCCTCAGGTCCGATGATACGATAACGAAATCGATCATGGACCTTCTGCCTAGGGTGCTCTGGTACCACGTACACTTATGAGCATCCCTATAGGCGCATTCACACCGCAGTACTTTTCCCACAAAGGTTCATGCGAACTTAGTTCATGCAAACTCTTTAGTTCGCATGAACTAAGTACAGATCGCGTTCACACCGGAAAAAGTCTCTGGGGGTGGATTAGGCAAATGAAGCCGCTGACTTCACTTCTTCTTCTTCTGCTTTGGGTTTACTGGCAGGCTACAAACAACTTCACGGCGGATACTGCCGCCCGGAGTCCCCGGCCGGAAGTCCCCGGAGTTGTAAGAGGACTTCAGTAGAAGCTGCTGGGACTCCCAGCAGCTTCTACTGAAGCCTTCCGAGTAAATCGCCAGAACGCCGACACCTCCTCATCTCCACCACTCCCATGTTTTATTTTGTGTTGCCATAAGTTAGTCTCTCTGCGTTTCTGCGCTGGGCTAATGCTAATGCTAATAATGCTAATGCGAGGATAATAAAATGGCGGCTTCACAAAACTTTTTGGAAGTTTTACGGGGCGTGGTTTGCAATCCGCCCAGCCAATCAGAAATATAGCTCTTTTCTCACAAAAGAGCCGCTCGAAAGTCCCTGCTCTCTAGCAGGGACTTACGAGCGGCTCTTTTGTGAGAAAAGAGCTATATTTAGTACCGGCTCTTTTTGGTGTGAACGCGATAAAAGAGTTCACTGAACTAAGTTCGCATGAACCTTTGTGGGAAAAGTACCGCAGTGTGAATGCGCCTTATGTTCGAACATGGTGTTTGTTATGGCCAATCCATGACTAGCACAGAAGTCCAGTAACAAACCACCACTCCGGTTCAGATTAGGGGGGCCGTTCCTCCCAATCACTCCCCTCCAAGTGTCTCCATCATTGCCCACATGTGCGTTGAAGTCTCCCAGCAAGACTAAAGAGTCCCCTTCAGGAGCCCCATACAGGAGTCTTTCCAGGGTCTCCAAGAAGGCCGTATACTCTGAACTGCTGTTGGGTGCATAAGCACACACAACAGTCAGAGTTTTCCCCCCCATAACCCGCAGGCGTAGGGAGGCAACCCTCTCGTCCACTGGGGTAGACTCCAACAACGAAGCACCCAACCGGGGACTTGTGAGTATCCCCACACCCGCCCGGCGCCTCACACCTTGAGCAACTCCGGAGAAGAATAGAGTCCAACCCCTATCCAGAAGTAAGGTTCCAGAGCCGACGCTGTGCGTAGAGGTGAGCCCAACCAGATCCAACTGGTACCGCTCCACCTCCCGCACAAGCTCCGACTCCTTCCCCCCCAGAGAGGTGAAGTTCCACGTCCCCAAAGCCAGCTTCTGTCGCCCGGGTCTGGTCCGTCGAGACCCTCCGCTTTCACTGCCACCCTTCTGGCAGCGCACCCGACCCCATCGTTGTTTCCCGTAGGTGGTGGGCCCGCGGGATGGAGAAGCGGAGGTGTTGCCCACGTTGCCTTTTCGGGCTGGGCCCGGCCGGGCTCCGTGGCAAGCCCGGCCACCAGACGCTCGCCGACGAGTCCTCCTTCTGGGCCTGGCTCCAGAAAGGGACCCCGGGCTTCCTCCGGGCCGGGTATCCTCACTCCTTGTGTCGTCTTTCATGAGGTCTTTTTGAACCAATCTTAGTCTGGCCCCTTGCCTGAGACCAATTTGCCATGGGAGACCCTACCAGGAACACAAGGTTCCAGACAACACAGCCCCCAGGTTCATCAGGGCACACAAACCTCTCTACCACGGTAAGGTGCTGGTTCTTCAGAGAGGATACATACATTAATATACATTAACACACCAAATTTAATTTAACACCCTTTCAAACTGTAAATATTGTATCAGACTACTGGTATACATGAAAAACTGCAGTTAATATACAAAGAACATAAGAGCGGGAAATGTGTCAAATTGTCTGTGTGTGTTTGTGAGTGCCAGGTGTGATTCATTACATTACATTACATTGCATTTAGCAGACGCTTTTGTCCAAAGCGACTTACAATAAGTACATACGACCAGGAAGACACAGCCCAGAAGAAAAACAGAATCATATAAGTACAACAGGTATCATAGAGCCACACATTTCAAGTGCTACTCAGCTGGCTATAGATAGGCCAGTCCTATGTTAGTATATAAGTGCTTTGTCAGCTGGCTATAGATAAGCCAGTCCTATGTTAGTATATAAGTGCTTTGATAGTAATTCTATCGCTCGAAGTGGAATCTAAAGAGATGAGTTTTCAGTCTGCGCCGGAAGATGTGCAGGCTTTCTGCCGTCCTGATGTCAATGGGGAGCTCATTCCACCATCTTGGAGCCAGGATAGCAAACCCACGTGTTTTTGCTGATGGGAACTTGGGTCCACCTCGCAGCGAGGGTGCAGCGAGTCGTTTGGCTGATGCCGAGCGGAGTGCACGCGCTGGGGTGTACAGTTTAACCATGTCCTGGATGTAGGAAGGGCCAGATCCATTCGCAGCATGGTATGCAAGTACTAGTGTCTTGAAGTGGATTCTAGCAGTTACCGGGAGCCAGTGAAGGGAGCGAAGGAGCGGAGTGGTGTGGGAAAATTTTGGAAGGTTGAAGACCAGACGAGCCGCTGCATTCTGGATGAGCTGCAGAGGTCGGATGGCACATGCAGGTAGACCAGCCAGGAGGGAGTTGCAGTAGTCTAGGCGTGAGATGACGAGAGCCTGGACCAGAACCTGGGTGGCTTTCTGGGTCAGCTGGGGACGAATCTTCCTTATGTTGTACAGCGTATATCTGCAGCAACGAGTTGTAGCAGCGATGTTTGCAGTGAAGGAGAGGTTGTTATCCAGGGTCACACCCAGATTCCTTGCGGTCAGAGTCGGGGAAACAACAGAGGTGCCGATGTTGATCGTCAGGTCAAGAGTAGGACAATCTTTTCCCGGAAGGAAAAGCAGTTCAGTCTTGTCAAGGTTGAGCTTGAGGTGATGAGCAGACATCCACTGAGAGATGTCAGCTAGACAAGCAGAGATGCGTGCGACGACCTGGGTCTCTGAGCGGGGAAAGGACAGAATCAATTGGGTGTCGTCAGCATAGCAGTGGTAAGAAAAACCATGCGGGCTAATGACCGAGCCGAGCGAGTTTGTGTACAGAGAGAAAAGGAGGGGACCAAGAACAGAGCCCTGAGGGACCCCTGTAGTTAATTGACAAGGGTCAGACTCAGACCCTCTCCAAGTTACCCTGTAGGTACGGTCTTTGAGGTATGAGGCGAGGAGGGAGAGTGCAGAGCCTGAAACTCCAAGTTCTTGGAGAGTGCGAAGGAGGATCTGATGGTTCACCCTGTCGAATGCAGCTGACAGGTCCAACATAATGATGACAGAGGAGAGGGATGCAGCTTTAGCAGTGTGCAGTTCCTCAGTGACAGCTAGGAGGGCCGTTTCTGTGGAGTGACCTGCCTTGAAACCAGACTGGTGCGGATCCAGGAGGTTGTTCTGGTGGAGATAACAGGAGAGTTGTTTAAAGACAGCGCGTTCAAGTGTTTTAGACAGGAACGGGAGGAGAGAGACAGGCCTGTAGTTTATAACATCGGACGGGTTGAGAGTGGGTTTCTTTAGGAGAGGGTTTACTCTCGCCTCCTTGAGACTGTTTGGAAAGTGACCAGAAGTTAGAGAAGTGTTAATGAAATGGGTGAGAAACGGTAGAATATCAGGAGCGATAGTCTGAAGGAGGTTTGAAGGGATGGGGTCCAGAGGACAGGTGGTAGGGCGGGCAGAGGTAATGAGGGTAAGAACCTCACTTGGAGAGAGAGGGGAAAAGGAGGTTAGTGAGTGGTTGAAAAGAGGGTCTGGTGACCCAGCGGTCAGTAAAGGTGAGTCAGAAAAAGAAGAGCGAATATCATCAACCTTTTTTTCGAAATGGTTAACAAAGTCGCTTGACAGAAGTGAGGAGGGGGGAGGGGCTTTGGGAGGGTCCAAGAGGGTGGAGAAGATGGAAAATAGTTTTTTGGGATTGGAATAGGAAGATTGGATCTTATCTTGAAAGAAAGTGCTCTTTGCCTGAGAGATGGAGGCAGAGAAAGAGGAGAGGAGAGCCTGATAGGTTAGGAGGTCGTCACGGTGTCTGGATTTCCACCATTTCCGCTCTGCTGCCCGAAGGACGGTTCTATTAGCACGCATTCACATGGGGGGGATTGGGCACATAAGGGGGGGGGGGACATCTAGAGTATGTGTGTGATGTGTTTGTGTGGGTGTTTTATCTGATCCGGATGGTTACTAATTCCTTTTCTTTATGGCGGTCATTTTAGACCGGGAACACCATGTTGTTGACTAAATCATCCAAAACTCAATGAAAGTGGTGATCAGCAATTGTATATGTTCAAATGTCTACTGTGAAGGATATCATAATGCCTTAAAAGTGGGGTAGGTAATTTTGGAGAAACCAGCTCGAGTGCGCTAGAATTTGAAAATACACAACCGGAAAAAATCTGCCACTTCCTCACAGAGCCCCTCCTCCAACACACACGGACGTGCACATGACCAATGAGGGCACGAGATAAGTTTGTGCACAGATGGAAGGCTGACAGGCAGGTAGGCCATCCAGTTACTTTAGCCGGGCCGGCTCAGATGATTGGTCGTGCTTTTTACAGCGCTACGGCTTCCACAGATTACATCTTTGTATGGATTTTTTGTCAAAGCACTTCAGATATTCATTGCTATCGGGATGTTAAGAGCATTCCATGGAATATAACAACAAGTGTATCTCGAGCCGGTTCCTCAAACTTACCTACCCCACCTTTAATGCAATCGAATGTAAAACAAAAAAGTTATGATTGATGAAAGTAGTAAATCGGTCAGAATTGACCCGAAGACAACAGGAGGGTTAAAAGAACTCAGCGTTGGTAAAGACCTCGGGTTTTCTGGAAGTTTGTTCCATTTGTGAGGAGCTCAAAAAAACTAAAAGCAGCTTAAAGTGTAATAATACAACATGTATTCTTTGGGGAACCCCTTCTGTGGTTGCAATCTATTTTTAAAGCCTTTCACTGCACCAAATGCACAACCTGGACTTTAAATCAAATAAATACAAAGTCCAGGTTGTATTCGAAAATCAAGCTGGCTTCTAATCATATCCAATCTTTTAACCAAATAAATTGGGTTTTGATCAGTAGATATTAGGATGATAATTCCTTATTATGTGTGTGCTGAGTTCAGTGACCAGGGAAATTGCACTGTTCTCACGCAGTGTTTACCTCCACAGCCACACATACCCAGGGTTTCTGATAACCTCCACCTGGATTTGATGAGTATATTGTGATTTCTATCCTTGCTTTTCGCTTCCTGAGGGAGGCTTTGCCAACAATATAGTTTCCTCTCCCCGGCACTCAGTCTCTCTGGAGACTGACTGACAGCAGCCTGCATTACAAAGATGTGAGTAATTGAAATCTCATCATAGAGAAAGTTCCCCCGAGCAGCCTCTCTGACCCTAACTCCTGCCTCTGTGTCTCGCCATCGGATCTTTCCATTTACTATCCACAGATCAGGATGAGACATGTTGCGGGCGCAGAGGTGCCGTGAAGAACCGCGCTGCATGCAAACGGGGTTTTGCCATCCTTAAACCCAACAAATCAGAGAGTCTGTTCCAAGCTCATCTGCATACAGCACTCACATATTCTGAGTATGTGCACAGCATGAAAGTACGATTTCCACAGCAGCACGGTTAAACGCTCATTAAATTGTTAAGAACCCAGAAGTTGGATACATGCTTTCATGCATTTCTTATCTGGGTTTCTGTGAAAGCAAAACATGTTATTAATGAATGGCCCATGCTTTGATCTGGCTGATGTATAATGCACCGGTATTAAAAGCCAAGTTTAGCAGAGATGATGAGAATTGTGATATCAAAATTGTCAAATTATTTTAGTACAAATGCCCTGAAAAGATGCCAAAGAGAATCCCCTTGAGCATAGAGTACCATATGGTATGCAGTTTGTATAAAGGTGGTAACTATTCAGTACAACATCCTCTAATAGGAAGCGAACGATCAAGGGAATTGTGTAATTAACACATCATTTCTTCTGTGCTTATAATATCTACTGAAGCTCCAGGAATAAAGTCCAGCAATGTATAGTACAGCCCACAGAGGAGGGACTATGATTACTATCTTTTGTTTGACACTGTGGATTTGAAAACCCTATAATCGGTCTTCAAAAGATTAAGTGTCAGATTATGTCTCAAGTTTTTGTTCGAGATATTTCTTTAATATTGCGAACAAAACAGTTTTGAGGACTTGGAGGCAAAGCAAGCTTCTATAGGGTCATATGGCTAACTTTGATAGCAAACAGCTGCCTCTTTGCACATCCAGCAGATATAAGCAACGTTAGCATTCATTTAACCTCGGCAAACCTGGTGACATATTATCTTTAAGCTCAGTTCTTGGTCTCCTTCAGAGGAAAGTATCTGGCTCTTTCGCTTCAATATGCTCCATATTCCCCATCTAGTTGCTTACTTTGTCAGTCAGTAGTGTGTCTTTGCGATTCGTCCCTAAATCCAAACTTAATTAATTATCTGGGGTTTAATCACTTTGATATACTGTGCAAATGGTCATGTGATTCATTGTTAAATGACATTTTTTATTAGCTGCTTTAAATCTTGCTCACCCCTCTGTATTACATACAGTTGCATGTGAACCCTTTGGATTCTCCACACATAGCGTTGTGTGTTCCTTCCAAACAACTCAGCTTTGGTTTCATCTGTCCACAGAATATTTTGCCAGTAGTGCTGTGGAACATCCAGGTGCTCTTTTGCAAACTTCAAACGTGCAGCAATGTTTTTTCTGGACAGCAGTGGCTTCCTCTGTGGTGTCCTCCCATGAACTCCATTCTTGTTCAGTGTTTTACGTATCGTAGATTCGTCAACAGAGATGTTAGCATGTGCCAGAGATTTCTTTAAGTCTCTAGCTGACACTCTAGGATTCTTCTTCACCTCATTGAGCATTCTGCGCTGTGCTCTTGCAGTCATCTTTACAGGACGGCCACTCCTAGGGAGAGTAGCAACAGTGCTGAACTTTCTCCATTTATAGACAACTTGTCTTACTGTGGACTAATGAACATCAAGGCTTTCAGAGATACTTCTGTAACCCTTTCCAGCTTTATGCAAGTCAACAATTCTTAACCGTAGGTCTTCTGAGAGCTCTTTTGTGCGAGGCATGGTTCACATCTGGCAATGCTTCTTAAGAATAGCACATTAAAAACTGGTGTGTATTTTTTATAGGGCAGGGCAGCTTTAACCAACACCTCCAATCTCGTCTCATTGATTGGACTCCAGGTTGGCTGACTCCTGACTCCAATTAGCTCTTGAAGAAGTCTTTAGCCTAGGGGTTCACAAACTTGTTCCACCCTGCACTGTGAATGTTTACATGGTGTGTTCAATAAAAACATGAAAACATATAACTGTTTGTGTGGTATTAGTTTAAGCAGACTGTGTTTGTCTATTGTTGTGACTTCGATGAAGATCAGAACACATTTTATGACCAATTTATGCAGGAATCCAGGTAATTCCAAAGGGTTCACATAAGTTTTCTTGCAACTGTAAATGAACGTGCACCTAACGTTTAAGGTCAGGGAATAGTGAAGTTATTCTCCACTGTCTATCGTTCAGATGATGTGCTTCTTCCCAGTGAGTTATCCTACAGGTTGCAGCAGCAGCAGCGGCGGCAGCGGCGACGGCGGCAGCGGCGGCGGCGGCAGCAGCAGCAGCGGCAGCAGCAGCAGCAGCAGTGTAGCGGCGCGTCTTAACTCCACTAAGGAGGAAATCAAAGGCTTCAAAACTCACAGTTGGCCCGGCTCCCTCTCTAACAACCAGCCCAGCCTTTATCACAGAGAAAGGCTGCTGCGCTTGTTTATTTGAAAACAGGTCAATTCTGATATGCTCCAAATGCTTTCTGTAAGACGTGCGGTGAGATTGACACATGGACATAATAACAGGAACACCTCCATAATATAATGCATCACAAACAGCCTCAGACATTACTGTAGAACTGAATCAACACTTTCAGCACACACTGCATTACATAAGCTTCACAGATGTAGTGTTTATTGCAGAGCTGTAAGTATGTTTCTATTTTCCCTTATCATTAAAAAGATTGATATGTTGTCCATCTCTCCCTGTATGTGGCTGCAAACATCTTTCAGAGGCAATGACAAATTCAGATCCTATGAGTCATGTTAATTCATCTTTGGTTACCTTAAGCACGTAGCTGTCTTATCTGAAAATATGTGTTCTTATTCAAGCCCAGACTCACACCTGCAGGCAGAGGAGAAGATTATGAGGAAATAACACTTTTTGAAAAACAGTCGGCATTGTCCTTATTTGATTCAGTTGTTTGAAGAGACAGAAAGTGAACGTCTTAAAGAGGACATATTGTGCTAATCTTCAAGTTCATATCAGTATGTAGTGTCTCTCCTGTGACATGTCTCCATGCTTTAATGTTCAAAAAGCTCTTTCTCTCATACTGTCTGTGCTGCAGCACCTCTTTTCACCCTCTGTCTGAAACCAGAGCCCAGTGTGCTCTGATTGGTTAGCTGGCCGGCTCTGTTGTGATTGGTCAACAGCTTAGAGATGTCCCGCTACTTAGCATATCATGTCAAATGTGTTAGAGCGATAGCCAATAGAAGCACAAGTGTTACATAGTGATGTCACTTTGTTCAGGAAGTAAACAAAGGAGTCATTTCAGGCAACAATACTGGAAAGGGAAAACAGCCAAAAAGCACAACAGGGCCCCTTTAAGACGTAGCTATACAGAAAGCAAACTGCCACTGTCTCAACATATGCAGTATAAACACATCTCAAGGTGTTTTTTATAACAGTATTGTGGAAACCTCTCAATGAATGATTTTTATGTTTAGAGAAGTCTCTTGCTTTTAGTTTTTCCTGTATTAATGCAGAGTTATAATTCAGTTCAGGGGTTATGACTCCCACCAGATGCACTCAAATTGAACAGTGCTCTGAATATCTCAAAACAAGTGCTGGAAACCATCAGTGCTACACAGTTTAGAGACCATATATTCAGCTTTGATATTCTCTCCTGAAATGCCCCGACAAAGGTCAGATTTAAGTTTGAAATTCAACACAGCAATCATAAAGCCGAGAGGACAGTAGGAGCTCGTTCATAAAATACCCTTTTCTGCAGCCACTCGTCCATAAAATCACTGAGCGTAGCGTTTTCAGGATGACCTTGTGTTTGCTCTCTAATAAAATGCATGTAGTGTCGAGAGATGCTCACTTTACTTAAAATGACTTTCTCGCTGGATCTTCCTTATCTCGTAAACAGTCAGTCTGACAGCGTGAACACACACGGGAACAAATCAAGCTCCGGCGCCAGATAATCTCCCAGAAAATGATTTTAGGATCAGATTCATTAACAGAGGGTATTATTGCTTTTTAAGATACAACACAAACATCAGGATTTCACACATTTACTGCCTTTTTAATCCCAAAAAGATACAATATGTTGGATAGAAGGCCACTAGAAACCTCTGTGTATTCTTTAATGGCAACATGAAACAACTAACGACACGGATTGCATGTGTTTTCATTCCAAATAATTCACACGCTGGTTATTAATGGATGTTAATCTTGCATTACAACATGACTGATTATTGAGTTGGATCCATGGATTGATTTCATTAGAGATAGGTACAGTAATATTTCAGAACACATTTTCAGACCAAAAGGGTCGTTTTGAACGGTTGTGGAAAGTAACTAAGTACATTTAGTCGAGTACTGTTAAGTAAACATTGAGTATTGTCTTAAGTAAACATTGAGTATTGTCTATCTATCTATATCTATTTTACAGCTCTAGTTACTTTGCAGATTGAGATTATTACAAGTGATAAATCAACTAATAAATAATGCCATATTATATTAAGCTTAACTACCCAACAGTTTATAAATTAACATAAATAAACACCAGCTTTACCAGTTGCAACATTAAAGTGATGAGCACATTAATGCGGTTATGATTATGACACAATAACATATCATGTATTTTTCTGAAATGGGTCATACTCCATGAGTAGTTTTACTTTTGCTACTTTAAGTAGGTATGTATTTATAATAATAATAATGATATATATGTACAGAGTCACATTTATTTCACATGCAGGATGATTAAGAGGTATGACTCTCAGATGTTAAGGGCACTGGTCTTTATGGGGGTCTGACCAAATGTGATTTTTTTTATATAGTTCTGATAAAAAAGTCATAAAAGCTGTCTTTCAATCTCAGGAAAAAACCACATCTGGACCTAATCGTCTCCGGTAGCTCTGAACTTCCCATCGGGCTAAGAATGATTCTGAGCCTTTTTTGTGCTTCTGATGATTTCCATTGAAAAAGAGCATTACGTTCAAAAGTCAATGTCCATATAATCACAACATACAACTGTAAACATGTAAGGTTCACTCTTTATTCACACTATTCTGTGCATTTGAAATACAACATCACATGTCTCTCCCAAGAGGACAACCTGCTCAAAGGAACTTCCAGTTCCTTCTGAAGGCCCTTTGCACTTTGATGTAATCAGATCTCTGTGGTGTGGACGGCTCTGTTCCCACAGAGGCTGAGCTGGAGGACTCGCTCAGTACATTCAATGTAATGCAATGATTTAGGACATTTCTCAGAGCCCCACCTCGACTTATTACAGATTGATTTGAAAGGAGGCAGAAATGAAAGGGCCAAAAACAGAAAGAGGAAAATAATGTATTTTCTGACAAACTGAAAACACAATAACAGACATGATTATATAATGTGTGTAGATAGAACCTTCCAAAAAATACATTTCAATGTATCACCAGACACTAAAGGATATGTTGCACATTTAAACCAATTTGTTTCCAGCAGAGATATTTTCTGAATGATCCTGTCAAATGAAACTGTAAGAAGATGTTGTTGTTTTTTGATATAGTGTTCAGCTGCAGTATCTGAATCCTCAACCATCCCAATCACTTTTCACAGACTCCTATTTATTTTTCTCACACTGCCAGCCCCTCCTTTCACCCTCTGTCTGAAACCAGAGCCCAGTCTGCTGTAATTGGTTAGCTGGCCGGATCTGTTGTGATTGGTCAACCGTTTAGATATGTCCCGCCCCTTAGCCGATCACGTACAGTGCACAAACACCTATATAACGCACTACAGGAAACCCACTAAAAGCATAGACAAGTTTTAAGGTTTTAAATGAACATTAATAACATGGTTTGTTCAAAAATGGTTAATACATTAATTTATCTTAAAATAATGTTTCATTTTTTATGTGTTTTTGTTCATCAGTTTTTCACTCTTTAAATCACTAAAGTTCTGCTAATTGGTTCTACCAAAAAAGTTAAAGAGGGTCCATCCAAAAACAGCAGCAGGAGCTCTGAGTTGCTGCATAAAAAATATAAAATGTTCTTGCAAAATGTTGACTGGCCAATGCAACTTTTTAAAAAAATCCTCTGAAAACAATACTTTATAAAAATCACGATTTTAATTGATCATTTATCACCATATTTCTTCAATACATTAGTTATTGGAACATTTAATGATGACATTAAAACCTTTGAACCATTAGATTTACATTGGCATCATTTAGGTTGAGCAATAATTGAATAACGTTCTGACACTATCATCATACGGAGCCACAGTCCAGCTTCCATATCTGTCCGTTTGCACTTTTACACCACAGAGTCCTTTCCTTGAGCATTTTAAGTATGGAGTGCGACTACACTGTAAATCTTCAGAGCCTTTTGAGCTGCACACGCATTCCTACCTCTGCCTCTTTATTCGTCGTAACAGAGAACTGTAGCAATCACCTTCATCAAACGTTTTCTTGGCAACAACAAAAAAATGTCATTGATGCCAAGAGCAACATTCTCTCACTGACAAAAAAAGATGTCAGTAAACAACATACATTTGATCAGCAAAAGTAAACGTTAAAACCACTCAACCTGACGAGGGTGCAGACGATTTAAATACGCTCTGCAGGAAAGCCTTTGAGGTTTATTTTAACACACTGCAGAAAGGCAAACATGAACTCCTCTGTAGACATGAAGGGAAGTGCCGTGGAGCTCCAGAGCAGCTATTAAGGAGTTTATTAATTCATCATTTATTCAGGCGGCTCAGTGGAAGCTGTTTATGCTCACCAGCAGTGACAGGAACCTGTTTATTATCTACATGTCAACTAATTAACGTCCTTAGAGGTCCATTAAACTTGATTAACATCCATAAACCACAACTTGGCTTGTGGTCTATTGTGAATACACAAGTTACACTTACTGGTTTTCAACAGCAGATACATTTTGGGGAAATGTATGATGTATTATTTTATCAATATATTGACAACATATTTGAATGAACGTATCAACGACAAAATCTTCAATGGCATCCTTTTTATTCGCTTTCCCAACAATATGCGCTTTGACTGTAAAAACTAAAGCAGGATAACCCTTTCTATGGTTACCATTAGGCACTCACGTTTGGTTAAGTTCAGGGAAAGATGGCGGAATTGGTTAAACAAAAAATAAAAAAGCTGTAGTACTCTGCCGAATCCTCAACCTGCAATGACCTGTTTTGGTCACATGGGGGCAGCAGAAACAAGCGAGCACTGACATATTGTTGGCTTATTTGGCTAGTTTTGATAGCACACATTTGTTAGTTTGCACATCCGGCAGATATGAAGCAGTATGAAAACACTTTTGGAGTCATGTTTGTGTCCCTCTGTTGAATTTAAGTTAAATATTTCAGTGTTGGCTTCCGCTATTGGAACATATCCCGGTCTTTTGCTGCAGAATGCCCAAGTATTTTCAATAGCTAGTTGCTAACTTTGTCTTTGTGCTTTGAGGCAGCTCCATAATCAGCGTTTAGTGAAATTATCTATGCTTTTATAAAGAATAATAGCTGCCTGCCTGCCTGAACAAAAATGGTGAGCTGTAAAACCAAAAATAATTGGCTGAAAAAATTAAGCTTTCCAAATATCTAAAGGGAACTACAAAGTTGGTGATGATTATTCTCTGCGAGATCATCATGGAGCACATTTCACATCCATTGATCAATTGTTCTAATGGAAATATTGATTACAGCAGCTTTTGTTGACTAAACCTTACTATACGTGCAGTGGCGGCGCCAGAGTATTTTTGTTGGGTAATCTATGGTAGGGGCTCAAGTCAGTATTTGCAATGTAATTACATACACGCTATATCGCCCGCCTTGACAGTGAAACGCCACACTTGAGGTTTAGATTATTGTCTCAATCAAAATGGAACTGTATGAAATAAAACGGCACATTTGTGTTGTAGTAAATAAAAAGAGATCACTGTGAACATGACGTATGATACATGGTACACGTTGAAGATCCAATGGGGATACTGAATGGTGGTTCCGATCAGTAATGCATGACGCAGACCCAACGTTTCGTTGCTCTGATTGGCAGTAGGTCTGACTCTATTCAAATTGCATTCGGAGGCATTATGTTCTGACCGCGCTGATATTATAACGCCAGAGAATTTCCACACCTTTAGTGTATAAAACTCCCCCACTACTTAGACTATTCCTTGCACCCCTCTTCTAGCATAAGCCCGAATGGTCTCCATATTGCATCAGTAACGTGCACTTGTTGTAACAGCAGGATCAGTTTGTGTGTTGTGGACACGACCCGTATATTTTCGCAAGCCGTGTTCTCAACATTTAGCATTTTGCTTATTATTTAATTTGCTTACTCTAACATCATTTTTCATGGTGGGGCTAAGGTGGGGCTAAGGTGGGGCTAAGCCATTTCTTGGTATGGCTGTAGCCTACCCCAGCCATACACTGGCGCCACCACTGTATACGTGGGATCAGGATGCTAACTCAAATCTCCAGATTTAGAATCCATTACAAAAACACCAATTGAAGAAAACATGTCCACTGATAATAATCCCTCCAAAGCATCTTTGCAAAATCAAATTGATGGAATATAAATGTGATTTCTGGGCGACTGGGTTGACCAGTAAACTGAAATAAACAAACAACCTTCATTCATTATTCACCAAAAGCAAAATATCCGTATCAGCAGTGATACTTAATAATCAGATAAATATGAAATGTGGACTCTGATAATGGACGGATAAGCACATTATGGGTTCCTGTGCACAGACTTTTGAATGAGCGACAACCATACTGAAATAGCAGACCAGAGGAATTAAAGAGTCATTAGTGGTTTTGCCTCAAATTGTGGTGGTTTTGAGTCTCTTTGTGGTATTTTTGAGCGTCTATGTGTAATTGTGTCTTGTGTTTGTGTGATTTTAAGGTTGTTTTATGTCTCTTTGAGTGTCTTTGAAGTCTTTTTTGTGGCACCTCGTGGTTTTGTAGTCTGGAGTTGTGCTTTTGACCCAGTAGGCCTTTTAAGTATATTAATTCCTCTGATCACTAAACGCGCATTGCAATAAGCATTGATCTCTTTTTTTAAAGTGGCACCACCGTCATGTCTTGACCAGAGTAGATACCCCCCAAAAATACTTACAATTTGATTACTTTGATGATTCCTTACACAAGTAACACAAGCATATACAGTTTACACCCAAAGGGCAGATGTACTTGAATGCAACAGTTGCCATGTTGAACTGGGAAAAGTATTTTTTTGATTTTGAGTCTTCCTCTCTGAGGTTGCTTGATTGGCAGAAACATCTAATAGCTCATCGAGTCTCTTTCATCTGGACGTGAACTCACATCCAGAGAACGTGAATGATTTCCAAAGTCTTGTGTCTTCTCTCTGTTTGGATCCTTTCCCATCTATCTCCTTTCAACATTTTGGCAAGATGGAGCAGCAATGTTTTGATTATACAGTGACTTCACTTTATGAAGAAGTCAGGATGCTTACAATCTTCTTTCCTTTCATTTTTTCTCACAGCGGGAACACAAGAAAGCCAGAAAATGTTGAATACTGCCATCCGCCAACTAGGTTTCCCTTCTCCAGCTTTAAGTAGACTTTGTCTTCCTTTTCTAGATAAAGCAGAACTCCATTGGTGGCCGCTTCACGAGTTACGTCTTTGTCACCCGCAAAGGCAGAGATGACTGGTTTCCCATTCAACATCAAGTTCACCTGGTTAACAGAAATAACAGTTAGAAACCTTAACATACTGAATAGCTTAAACTGTGTTGGCACAGTTTACATCTTATTTGTAACACCTTAACCTCTTGTGCAAAACTCACCTACACAGTCACAGCTACTCATTATAACAAATACCTTTAAGGGGGCCATAGTTTGCTTGTGGGTGTTTTTCCTTTCCTGTAGTATGTTATATCGTTGTTTGTGTATGTAAATGGTTTGCATTGGACTCCTTTGTTTACTTCAGTAACATAGTGACATCACTATGGAACACTCGCCCTAATATTGGCTAACGCTCCAACACATTGTGATAAGGGACAGGACAACTCTAAGTGGTGGATCAATCACAACAGAGGCAGCCAGCTAACCAGTCAGAGCAGACTGGGCTCTGGTTTCAGACAGAGGGTGAAAAGAGGTGCTGCAGCACAGGCAGTATGAGAAACATAAAGAGCTTTTTGAACATTAAAGCATGGAGACATGTCACTGGAGAGACACTACATACTAATATGAACCTGAACATGAGCAAAATATGTCCTCTTTAACGTATATCAGATTAAAAATGAGGTGTGTAGGGGTCATTACTTTTTTTTATTGAACGTAATGTTAAACCCACGCCAAAATGTCCAAACAGTACCTAACAAATACATGTTATCCCTCTCTAATACTAAAACAGGTTAACAATGTAAACAATAACACATATTTGCGACAAAATAATGTTTTCTTACCTGTATAGTTTGGCTCTGGTACACTTTAATAACATGGAAGTTAAAACTGTAGATTCCTGTTCTAGGGGACAAAAATACTGACTCAAATGTGAAGTAGTTTCCTATATTCACCAGAACCTGAGAAAGAGAGAGGATGTAAGAAAAGATTATGACAAAGGAGTTTATATAGCCAGCATTTCAGCAAAGGATTGTATTCAAAGAGGCTTTAGGATTACATTTGTTCATGAACACAGGTTTCACAACGCTGCACACACACACCCTGAATGCAACACACTTCAAATGACATTACATTTTTCCTCTCAATGGATCAAAACCCCGCTTTGAACTTTCATACATACTCACACAAAAAACTCTAAATGATGCTCAATGACATTATTTAATAAAAATGTTCCAGTTCGGTGCAAGGAGAGGATTTTTCTCCTAAATCTGTTCAGGCTCTGTCTCATCAGTGTCAGCACTGATGAGACAGAGCCTGAACAGATGTAGAAGCTATTTGATCACTGCTTTTTCATCTAACCGAATTCATATTTGAGTGTTATGATATAATACATAAATAAATAAATGTTTCTTACTGTTGCTTGCAAACACACTCTGAATATGTCACTCAGCATTAAATGCTCTCTGAATGTCACTAAAAGGTTTTAAGCACCTATTAGATGACATACAGGATTTAAATGAACTCCTTTGTGTCCTGATTGATGGAGGCAGGCACTCCTCTACCTGCACATCTGAAGCACACCTGATAAAGTCACCACCGCAGCCTCCACCTTTGACAGGTGCTGCTTTCATAGCAACAGCGTGATGTGCAGCAATCAGGTGACATGCACTGTGTCGACAGCAGGAGATATTATAAGGCTACAAATGAGAGGGCACTGCAGGGGATCAGGCAGTGATATTGTTACTAACACCTAACTCTGCCCACCGCTGTGTGACTAATCACATTCTTGTTGGTTGTGTTGGCATGATTCTTTTGGGGTGAGGGAGGGAGGGAGGAGGGAGTGTTGAAATGGATGCTGTGTGTGTGTGTGTGTGTGTGTGTGTGTGTGTGTGTGTGTGTGTGTGTGTGTGTGTGTGTGTGTGTGTGTGTGTGTGTGTGTGTGTGTGTGTGTGTGTGTGTGTGTGTGTGTGTGTGTGTGTGTGGTAGCTTGAAACAAACTGGCTCTGCAGGATGCCAGCTCTCCAACATAATCCAGACACTTTCCAACATGCAAACTACAAGCAGCCTACAACTGAGGTGCAGATATTCCACTCACATCAGCATGAATCAAAATGGTTCTCCAGGATGAAGGTTTAGGACAAAACACACTAGACAACAATAAGGGTTTTGACAGATGGTAAATTATAGGGGAGTTGGGGTGTGTTTGTTTTGCAAGTATGTGGGGATGCAATTGTTTTTGATGACAGCCATGTTCATCAAACTTGTGAATTGTTAACATTAATGGATTTATAGTGGGGGGCTTTCTGCACATTTTTCGATTGCTTTATTATTATTTATTTAGTATTCCTCTTTATTTATTTGTATTATTGCATTTTTTTGTTGTTGGAGGAAGTGACATTTGGTGTCATGTTGAAATGTTGAATGCAGAGTATTCATATCCTCACTCATTCAGTAAAGAAAAGGGGGGGGGGGGGGGGATTAAGTGCTAAAAGCCAATTGAACCACTTTCTGACATTATAATGATAAAATCGTCCTAACCTGGTCGAAGTAGATTATTCTCGTTTTGTTGCTCATCTCCGACGGCTCGTGGTTATTGCTCCGGACTGCAGAGAAAGCCACCTTGGAGTTGGCCGCGCGCACAGAGATGCCGAGCGGAGAGGACGAAGCCTTCCAGTCCGCGGTGGGGTTAGAGTCGCACACCACCAGACATTTCCCCTCCAGGACAATAGGCTCCGTGTCATTCTGAGCTGTGGCCCCCTCAGAGAGCACAGTCCAGCTGAGCACCAGTATGAAATAGTTCACCATGGCTCCCTCTGCGCCTGATTCCGAAAAGAAAGAGCGTCTCATGTGCCACGCAAAGTTCCGAGTCCCTCCGGCTGGTTTCCCCCGCAGCAGACGCGTCTGACGCTGTGAAATTCTCTTACTGGATCCAAATGTGTGCCATATCCAAATGAGACAAAAAAAAGAATAACTCTAAGCCTTCTTTTGCAGAAAAAAGGGAATCAGAAATCACAGATTGTTGTCTATGCGTCTCATTTTTAGGTAGACTTTATTTTAAGCTAGTGACAAAAGTAGATAAATGTTTTGGAGAAGACTGCTCCAGTGTGAGAGGCGAATCTGTCCATAGCTCAGTCCCTCTCCGAATAACGCGTCTGACAGCAGCTGTTCCCCGCAGTGATGTGATGCGTGTGTGCGCGCACAGCCATCCACTTTACGCGCGCACATGTAGAAATTGCCACTAATTGCGTAATTCCCTCAAAGCCATATTTATCCTAAAAAACTTCAATTTTGGTATAGACTCATTAATTGTCGGTGCTCAGACTGGATATGATACAGGGGATATTCAGTTCTAACTGTCTTTTTTTTCTCGGATGCAGCAAATCCACTAAATAATTATCTCCGGATATATTTTTCATGGTTTTCCAGACTGTAATGTAGAAGTATAGAACTGAAAATGCCCTCGAGCAAGAGTTTGATGTTTTCTACCACAGCTTCATGTCCACTGTGGCAGCAGGTAGTGACTCATCATAAACTCATTGCACAGGTGGGCAGAAAATGTTTCAGATTTAATTTACAGCTGCACATTCCTGTGGTGCTCAACAGAAGTCAGTGAGGGGAAGCCGTTTGCAACCAACTGCTTTATCTTCAAATTCATTCATTTCATAATTTATTGGAGTATGATACATTTGATGTAGATTGTAATGTCATTGATTTTGGGATCTTTAGTGGATTTATTTCTCAGCATTAACCACTGTAAGCATTTGTTACCTTATACTGAAAGTGTCGTCTTTTACTTTTTAACTTTTCTTGTATCATCTCTGTTTAAATGTTTTATTTATCTGTTAATTTATCTTGGGTTTATTGTCTGAGTAAAGCACTTTATATTTAGTCTACTGCTGACACATTCTGTATATGTTGTATGTATGTGTGTATTTGTGTTCTCTATTACGTAAATACATTCGTGAATCCATGTGAAGTTAGATTCATAACATTGAATAAATACACCATAACTTCCTTGTTTCTGCTTAGTGTTGTGAGCTATTCATTCAATTCAAAGGTTTATTTGGCACATAAACAAGGACCATAAGTATATATTATATGTATGTATATTTATTGCAAGAGCATGACATCCTATCGTGTCATGCTCTTGAGGTACTATAGCTTTGCAATAAATATAAAGAGTACAAAATTAAAGATATACAGACTTCAGAAGTTGTTATTAGGGGTATTGTCTGCTTTGTGCTATTAAACTGAAATAAGCCTGAATCCTGAAAAGCGTATTTGGTGTTAGGGATTAATTTGCTTTCTCATTAAATCCATGCTTATGATTTCAGCTTTTTGATCTTTGTGGCTGAACAACAACAAGTAGGTAGGTAGGTTACTATGATAGTTACTTATAGTAATAATAATAGTTACTAATAGTAATAACTACTCCGTTGAAAGTGATAATATTGTAGAATTTTAAGCAGCCAACAACCAAAAGGGATCTGAACCCATGCCAGCTGATGATGTGAGGAATAGTGTTACACTTTTAAATGTTAAAAGCAAGTTGAGAGCATGGTGTTAACAACAGCGTGTCATTAAAACATTTCTAGGTGGTTTGCATGAATATTGGATATCAGTAAAACACGTGTTTTAAAGGTTCTGTTTTGTATACTACTGGGTCATTTAATAGGCAATTTATCACATTCTTTTAGCTCATCATAAGTTTGTAAGTTTTATGAAAATCATGTATTGGCTGCCCTGTTTTCAGCTTTGTGATGTCTTTTCCAGCCAATCCAACAGGGTTTCCACATATTTTATTTAGAAGAAATATACTTTTCTCAACCCTTTAAGGAACCCTTCATCCTTCAGTTTATCACAAACAAACAAAATCACTAAATTTGGAAATGAAAGTAACTAGTAGGCTAACTGAAGCTGTGAGATAAAGTTAGTAAGGAGTAAAAAAAAGCCCTCCAAGAACATTAGTCAACTGGAGTAAACATTCCACAACTTCTGATTGGTTAGAAGGCGGAGTGAAAGTTACCTGTTGGTGGAATCACGTTAAGTCCCGCCCCCTTGTAGGTAGCATTTGACACTGCAGGAAAAGGTATAAAGTAAACAAGAAAAGACGAGATGGTGAAACCCGGCCGTGTGGAGGACAACAGATAAGAACATTGACCGAGGGGATCAAGGAAGCCTTTTACAAGGTCCCGGTGAGTAAAATACGTTAACGAAATTAAGCTAGCATAACGCAGCTAACTACCGGAGCTGAAGTGTTGTTGCTAGGATACGTTAGCTGCACCTGTTCAGAAGCGGAAAGTAAGGTCGCAAGGTCTCATGAATTATATATAATATTTTTTTAAATTTTCAAGAAAATAATTGACATGACCTTGGACGTTTTGGACCTTTTCACAGGTCTGTAAATCCCTCAAAAAGTTGGACATAGTTTCATAGGCAGTACTTCACCGTCAGCCCTTATTATTAAACCAGAAGCAGGTTTAATTAGTACCCTTAATTGATAAAGTGAGTCATATATTTTATAGAGGCAAACGTTGAATCAACATATTTGAAACATAAATACATTAATGCTGTATGTAAAGTATAAGCCTTTTTCTTTTTATATTAACTGGAGCAGCATTTAGATGGTTATAAATGGGTGTTACAGATTAATTTAAAAGAAAACGTCTGCATTATTTACACTGAATGTACATTGTGGCACTGTAGCGTACAGACAAGAGTGTCATCAATATTTTCATCTGACTTAAAGCAAGAAAGCTAAAATATAGAAAATGGATCAATCCTGGAAATATATGTAGTATTGAATCATTGAGGTGTCTGCGCAGTACAAAGCCACTGTGGCAAGAAAGAAGCTTAATGATGATGCATACTTGTTGTGAGAGTATAATTACAGGACCTCCAAGGTCAAGAGACTCATGGCTTTTTTAAATTTGCTGTCTGTAATTATTTTACGTTTATGATGATCAAAAGCTCTACATATACCATAGCTGTCTTGTGTTGTCTGTAGTCAGTGTCCTTGGTGTGAAAACAAGCTGAACAAAATCGACTGGATGTTGTAAAATGTTGTTGGACATGACCTCATTGTGTTCATTGTTGGTGACAGATGTGATCTTTGGGCTCCTTGTGTTTAAATGACTTCACTTTGGTTCACAAAAAACAATTATCTCAAGCACTCGTGTGTCACGCTGAGTTGAAGTTCAATGACTAGAAAATCAGTAAAAGCTAAAAGTCCTTTCATCCATTTATGTGTGTGTGCTGCTATCTTTGAGGCTGTCAGGTGAGACGGCATCTCGGAAAATGCTTCAACTCGTCATCAGATAGTGAACAAATCAAATGAGTTTTCCCCTTCTTCCTCCAGCAACTATATCCTTTGAAACTAATGCAGACTATAGGGGGGCACGGAGCGTTGTATCACATGAAAGGGGCAAAGAAAAGAAAAGAAACTCAGACCTCCACTGGGTGTTGATAGAAAGAACATGTCTCTAAGGATTTTAATTAGTGGTCAAAAGGAGTTATATGTTCTCTGCATTTAACACACTGAGCACAACAAGCCTTGTAGCATATAATGAGGGGCTTTGGTAATCTTCAAAAAGACTCGAAATTTACAAAGTCATTGTACTTTTACACCTATTAAATAGAAAAGTTGTGCATTTTCCACTTTTCAAAGCAATACAATCTGCTATGTGCTTGAGGCAATCTGAGATATGTGTTCACTACCTGGCGGAGGAAGCTGTTTTCCTCCACAGTGATATTTGTGATTTTTATTTGGGGAGATTTACTTAGAATCAACTCATCAGGAGTAAAATTGTCTTGATTTCTTGTCCTCCTCAGCGCATCACAATAAGCTGTAAACATTGACGTATTATCCTCACTTAAAGTTGACATGTTAGAAACCGCTTGCCTATTTAAATAAGCAGCAGACACGTAGCTACATTAGCATTCATTCGGAGTCTTGTTCGTGGCGATCTGATAAATGTAAGTCCTTCCTCCTCTATTAAGTCTCCACTAAATCCTGAGGAAAATATTAAAATATTAGCTGCTTAAACCACATATATTTCCACGGGCTGGTTGCTGACTTTCTTTGGAGCAGAGCTAGTCATGTAGGGGAGTTCATCACAACTGTCTGCTCCTGCTTGTATCTGTGTTGATGGGAGAACAAAAATAGTAAATTGTAAACAAACAAAAAAGTCTCAAGATGCTAAGAACTCTAAAGCTGAGGTGAACTGCAGATAATGATAGACAATACGACAGTTACAGGATCCAGCCATTGTTCAGAAAAACATTTTGATCACAGCAGCATAACCGTATAAGGCAGGTACATTGGAGCAGTTGCTATGTGTTTATGTGAACTTGTTTTCTCCCCTCAGCTGCCAATTAGGCAGGCAGTACACTCGGAACAAACTCCAACATGAACCCAAATAATACATCTGCAGTAACTGTATGTGCCGTCCTTTAAAAGTGAAGTCTCTGGGCATTCTCAGGTTTTAAAGAGGTGACCCTGTGACTACATTTGTTGGCAGCAACATGAAATCAGGAGGCAGGTTGGATATGTTGAAATGCAATGATAGCAATTAAGAAGAAGCTTTCCTAAATAGAAAATACTAGACTCCACCAGTTCATTCTACCAAGGAAGTATTTGAGTCTTTTACATCTTTGGTTAGCCTTGAAGCTAGCAGCCACAACAGCACATGGTTAAAAGGGAACGCATTCGGTTCATTTTCAGGTTCATATTTGTATCTTGTGCCTCTTCTGTGACGTGTCTCCATGCTTTAATGTTCAAAAAGCTCTTTATTTTGCTCATACTGCCTGTGCTGCAGCACCTCTTTTCACCCTCTGTCTGAGGTACTGTTTACACGGGAACGAAACAGGTTGTATCCGCTACTTTTCTCTTTCGTAAAGCCCGTTTGTTCAAACGAGGCCGTAACGGAACCGTGGAAACGGACCCCTAAAACAATAACGGGTCCCAAGGTGGGTAGATCTACGGACGGAACGCTCTCAGCGCTGCCTTTGCAGGGCTCGACATTATAAATGGCCCGCTGGCCCGGAAGCACTTTTCAGACCCCCCGGGCTAGCATAACGTACTTTCCACTTGCCCGCTCGGGCCACTAAAAATATTGCTTTAAAAAAAAAAAATTGCCCTGTGGTATTGGTATTTTGACTAGCAATTTAGTTAAATTGTTTCGTTTATTAACGTTACAACATAGCGTTTCATGACTCGTGAGTCGGTTGTCGTTGTTGGGTGAAAAGCAAACAGCTGTTTGCTGCGGAGCGCAGCGCGAGCAGGCTCCCGTGAGCGGGAGCGCGCTCCTTCACTACAGAGTATCGCGCCACCTAACCATTCGCCAAAATGTTTTTAATACCAGCGGTAACCGGCCAAGCGCCGTGCAAAAAACAATCTTCAAATAAAAGAAAGTCACCGGAGGAGTTAAAGGAGAGTGACAGGGAGCATGAGAAGAAGAGGGAGAGAAAGTTTCAGCCAGCTTGATCGATGGAGTTGGCTTCTAGTGGTGCAGTGACGAGTCCTAAAACCCTTTTATAATCTATCGATTAGATTTATGATTCGAAAATTATAAAAGTAGGGTAGACATGTGGCCCGGAGGGCCAGTGGCATTTTACCCTTAATGTCTACCCCTGCTTTGATACTGTTGACCACAACATATTGCTTGACCATCTAGAAAACTGGGTGGGAGTTTCAGCAACAGCTCTTAACTGGTTTAGTTCCTACTTAAAGACTTTTGTCTCAATAGGCAATTACAAATCAACCATGACAAATATGTCATGCAGGGTTCCTCAAGGCTCCATAGGACCTTTGCTTTTTAATATCTATATGCTACCACTGGCTCAAATGATTAAAAACAGCGATCTAAGCTATCACATCTATGCAGACGACACCCAGATTTATTTTAAAATTACGCCTTTGATTCATGTATTCTGTGCCTGCTGTGTTGATTGATTTATTTCATTATCTTTGCTTTTTTTATGCCTGTTTTTAAATGCCATTTAATAATGTGTTTATGCTGTATTTATTCTTAAATGTCTTTTGTTTATTATTTTGTAAAGCACTTTGAATTGTCACTTACTGAAAGGTGCTATATAAATAAAATTGCCTTGCCTTGGGGGGCCAAACGGCTCTGTGTGTACGTCCTATATACGATCATTTCCTGATAACGATGAAGCCATAGCCCCGCCTCTCCCCACCTCTGCTCCCCACCTCTGCTGCTCACTGCTGTAGCATGCTACAGATGTTAGTGCAACATCTACAGCTCCTCTACCACAACCATCAGCAACAAGTGGACATGGGCTGCAGTCGAATAGTCCATTTAGCTTAGTAACCTTCCTAACGGAGTGAAATGACCCGGAAGTCCTTCAGTGGCAGCCATGATAAGTGCTGTTCGAATTCTCTAGATGATAGGAAAGGAGGTTTCAAACTTCCTTTATGACCTCCTTTAGCTTAGGAACCACTGGACCTCCCTTACCGAAAGGAGAGGAGAAAATGCTGCCCCACAATGCCTTGCAGCCGCAGCATTTGCGTCACACAACAGTCGGCCGTTCACGGAAACAAACGATTATGACAGAGAAATTATATCATGAAAGTTACGGTGCTTATTAAGCTTTTTAAAACGTATGTGGTAAGTTGCCAAAGTGCTTTGTTTTGAATGTTCATCAGTATTATAATCAAAAAGAGAAATATGAACGTTAGTTTTTACTGAAATGATCAAATAAAGTCAACATTTCAGTCTTTACTGAGCTGTGTGGGGTTTGTTCAACTTTTAAAAGATGTTTGAATGGTGATGTACACACTGATAGATGTTAAGGACTAACTTTTATAATAAATACATTTGTATTTATTTTAAGATCTTTTCATACAATCATACGTATTGGGATCATTTGTATTAATGTGGACCGGAGGGAGAGGGTGACGAGCAGAAGTTTCACTTTCCTTTTTTATTTCAATTCCAACTTTGGTCATGAAGAATATGTTTCTCTGTTGTCCACGTTCACAAAGCAAAGCAACAGCATCAGAGCACGGTGCAGAGTCTCTAGATGAGTTTACAGTAGTCCCTCGTTCTTATTAAACATCCATGTTGTAGTCCGCTAGAAAACTGTAGTTTCCATAGTTTCCCCACAGCAGCAGATGCACATTTATGACGTCCGCTGGCGCATCATAAACACGTCGGATAGTGAAAGTGCAGTCGGATTCTCTAAAGTACCGCAGTCTCTTCTCCTAAATCCTTTTGAATTCTCCTATCCACTATCCCTTAACCCCGTGACGTTTCACTCAGAGGTCAAGAAATAGACGATAGGGTTAGAATTTAGGAGCTGATTTTTGGACTATTCGACTGCAGTCATGGATAACTACATGAACTACATGTTGCTAAATCCACCGCGGAGAATAAACAGAAGGGCAACCATGCTCGGGGGTCATCTTCGCTGCTTACAGGCCCGGCATATGTACTACAGCGTCTCCAGCGGGCGAGCGGTCTCGTGTGAAGGGACATGTTTATTGAGCCGTATCGTGTGAACGGAAGACTTTTTTGATATCAAATTTTGGTTTGTTTGCATTCCCGTGTAAATGGGGCCTGAAACCAGAGCGCAGTCTGCTCTGATTGGTCAGCTTTCAATTTTTTATTTTAGCCATTGCAGACCATTTACATGCAGACAAACCTAAATAAGACACTACAGGAAAGGAAAAACCGTAACAGTGCTATTTAAATTTACAGTTCAAACCTTATTACAGATAAATGAATACAAACAGTATCTGGTATACTCGTGACCTGCTCTCTCCCCCAAAGAACCAACGTGTCTACCCTGTTAAACCCAACCTCACAAAAAAGGAGACAAAATGGTCTATTTGGGACTGAAATAGTGATTGGTTTTTACATAAAGTGATTACCTAAAATCTCAAAATGAATATTAAGCAGCAAATCTTCACATTTGTGAAGCTGGAACCAGGAAATCAGGCCACTAATCTCTTTTTGATTTCGGCTACAATTTTGATATATTGGAGAAAAAAAACCATTTAATGGCAATCTGTTTCCTTCTAATGAATTACCACTGAAGACGCTATGTCCAATTAATGAGGAGTTTCTCCCTTTTACAAGAAAATATGCAGATGTTCCTGCTCAGTAAGGGACCTAGTTCTTTATCACTACAGTTCAAAGTAAGGATCAGTGTTTTTGTTGTTAAAACAGATTAGTGTGTCACACACACACATACCTGTCCAGCACATAATTCAGTTCCAACCCGTGCTTAGAGTATCTTTCTACCTTTTGAAGGTGAATTTAGTCTTTCTCATCATGCCACAGTGCAGATGTGTTTTTTCTAAATCAGAGGCGGCCTTGGAGCTCCCCCTGGATCACTGGGAAAGGAAACGTCCCCGATCACAGAGCGGTTGCATGTTCAGAATAATCTCACAGCCAGAGTACGCCAGCCTCAGTTGCCGTCTGAAGGGAAGTGTGTTTTGTACTTCTGCCAGCAGACAGCTGTGGGTATTAGCAGCACGACACAGCATACACAGCGCTGGATTATCAAAATGCATTCCTGAGTTGTCTGAAAACAACTGTCGGTAAACATCGAATCAACCCAAATCAAACCGACTTCTAGCATAAATGTGACATGGATCAGTTTTATTGTTCACATCGTGATCATCCTTTCATCCAGGTGCATTGTACACACATCACATCCAATGGCCTTTAAAATACATCTGTACAACAACAAAGAAAAATACAAATAGCTTGAACAAATATACATCGATGCAACAGTCTACTTATATCAAACACTGCATTCAAAGTGTTTATTATTTTTATCCCGCTGAAGTGTGACTAAGACCATCAGATCTCTCTTTGGTTTGTTTAATAAGTATCACTGAAGTCTCAGCGGCTACTCTAAACTCATGTCATTTCAGCGTGAGCCCCCCGGAAGTCGTGGACAAACTGACAGATCAGCCCAAAGAGCTCCTGAGAGTCTTGGTCCGCTGGTTCACCGAATTTCACCTTGACAGGAGAAAAAACAGGATTAGTTGAATAGAAATAAAAAACCTTTGGTCAAGTGGGCTTCTTGAGACCCTTTGAGCTTATACAAAGTAGTTTACAATTAGCAACTGCCTTTACTTTCCCGTGGTGCCTGAGTCTAATTCTTCTTACACATAATTACTTCACATACTGCCTCAGCATGCTGTTAATTCCTTGCAGGGTTAGGGTTGTTGAATTAATACTTTCACCTGGGTGATTAAGGTCGCAGAATTAAAAAGGAAGTCAAACTTTATCAGAAAGGGTCACAGAGGCTAAGTGTACTAATTGGCGTATTGCATGCTGTTAAATGTGCAGGTTAAAAGGTCAGACTCAAGATATGCTGCTGTCACTCTTTCAAATTATTTAATTATGTTAAACAGATTAAAAGAAAAACACAAGGTGCTATATTTCCTTATTCTGTTTATATGATTAATGACCAATCGCTTTCACGTCTCTTCCAATGTAACGTCTTATGTGTCATATATTTTGTATTCAACTTAGATTTCATGTTTTATTTATTAAGGGGAATTTGTTCTCATGGCCGTATCCTTCTTCCTGCTTGCATTTATTTATTGAAGAACTCCCTCAAAGGCAAACACTTTTCCACCAAATCTAACAACAACAATTGGATATGAAAGTCCAATTCCTTGGCATGGAACTAAGAATAACTTTATTAAAAGATGGAAAAATGGAACCAAAACCTACATTTGTTTTAATGTATTGAAAGTCTAAACACCATCATTAGAAATATATAGTGAATTATTCATAACACTAAATGACTGATTAAGTCTTTAAATAATATCCCTGGCAGAAAACACTAATATTGTCTAAAACATCCTTATGCTCTTCCAACATCTCAAAAACGTGACCTCTGACAGTGACTCTGTTTACATGCACACTAATATCCAGCTTTTATTCAGAATTTGATTATATATGACAAATTAGTTTGATTATGCTGAAAAGTCCTTATAAGGCCAAATGTTGCCTTTTTCCATCAAGGGATACAACGATACTCAGCACATAGGAGCATTCTTTGGACATGTATATAGGGTTGCATATCGTTGACTTTTTTATGATACAGATACATATCGTGATACTTTCATGTTGCATAAGGGAAAAATTGAATCATCCTGCAATTACTCCCATGAAGCACTTTATGATATAGTTAACATGTCAAATGAATATTAAATTCAATTGTGGGACTTGGACCTTTTAGTACTGAACAAACAATGAAACACACGTTATCTATGAAGAAAACTGATTCTGCAATATCATTTATAACAACCATCAGGCGTGAATAGTACATCTTGTCAATGGAAAAAGAAAATTGCACCAGTATACTGTAATCAATATTCAACCTGAGATTCGACTGACCAGAGAACACATAAAGGATCATGAGATCTCGGCATTGCACATAAAACAAATAGCATCATTAAAATCAACATTTGCCTGATGAAAGAAAACAAATCCCATCACAGTTCAGTTCTGTGCATTCATCTTCAAGAAGGTGAGCATATCGGCTCTCTGGATCCAAACGGGCCCTTTCACAGCGTAGGATATCACCTGCTGAACTGAACACTCTCTCGCTTGGCACGCTGCTTCCCTGAACACAAAGGTACTTGGTTGCCATACGAGACAGCATTGGTTGGAGGTTGGATGTGTTGCCACCTTTCCCAGAAATAAACATCTTGCAGACCCCATCATTCAGACTGGCAGTGGTTACAGACCCCACCATTCAGACTGGCAGTGGTTACAGACCCCATCATTCAGACTGGCAGTGGTTACAGACCCCACCATTCAGACTGGCAGTGGTTACAGACCCCATCATTCAGACTGGCAGTGGTTACAGACCCCATCATTCAGACTGGCAGTGGTTACAGACCCCATCATTCAGACTGGCAGTGGTTACAGACCCCATCATTCAGACTGGCAGTGGTTACAGACCCCATCATTCAGACTGGCAGTGGTTACAGACCCCATCATTCAGACTGGCAGTGGTTACAGACCCCATCATTCAGACTGGCAGTGGTTACAGACCCCATCATTCAGACTGGCAGTGGTTACAGACCCCACCATTCAGACTGGCAGTCATATGCAGCCAAACTTTAGATTTTCTAAAGTGACTCGTTTGCGGAGTTTCATGGCGAAATTGACATCGTAATTCCGACGGTTTGGGTGTGGGTTTAAGGATATTACGCCTCACTTTTATAAAAAATAAAAAAAGTATCAAAACCGGAGTTAGTTTCGGTACGGCATACTGTAGCCGCCAGTAACCGGTATTTCGGTAATACTGGGAACCGGTATGCACCCCTACTGTACATGTATACACTACATTTTTAATATGTGTCTCAATTTTACTGCAATTTTCAACATACTGCCTTTTGTCTGTGTTGTGCCAGCTGTGTGTTGTACACAGTCCAACCAATTAACAGTTTCCAAGGCTTGTGTTGAGATGTAACAAAAGATGAAGAAAGATAGAAAAGGAGATACATTTAAGTTATTTAAAGGGCATAGCCGTAGCAGGACGTACATCTAATCTGATCAGCTGCAGTTAAATGGAAATATAATTTTCATTAATAGCCGTGTATACAACTTAGTAGGAATTCTTAGAAGCTGAACATTGGTGCATGAAAACAAACATAGTCAGTCAGCGAGTGAGCCTTCTGATATTTAGACAGAGACGACTGCTTTCAAAAAACTCTCTAATACAGAGAGCCAGATGTCAGTCAATTAGCAACACCTGCACTCTCGCATCAGATATGCAAATCCATCTAATTGCATAATTTTATCACAATATTTTTTACTCAGTTTAGGTAAGTAATCCTCTCTTAAAAGTTGATCAGCCTCAATCATTTTTACAGACGTGCTGTGCTCAGTAAAACTAACAACTCCACAGCTACACTTTAAACTTGCTTTAGGAGAATAAAGGGAGCTGTTAAATGTGATTGACTGATGGCTGCATTGATTATGTTGTGCAACCATTGTAGGGCTCAACAATTCATTAAAACGTTCTCAAAATTGCAACAATATTTCAATTGCAGGAAGCATAATGTATTTTAAAGGTTAAATAAATAAACGTTTAAATAGCATTTTGAATGATCTATTGTGGAGATGCAGAGGTATCGCAGCCTGCAAATCATATTCTACAGATTCCTTTTTCATAATTTCCTAATTGTTGTATTCTATATTGACAATCATGCAGCCATCATATTGAACTGTGGTAAATAATGCTAAACATCCAATTAAAAAATTGGAGCTCCTTCAAATGAATCATTGGTTTACTAAAACCAACAATGTCAGTAATAGACTTTTATTTGACAAGAGTTGACATTCATAATCATCAGTAGTTGCTAAGGCGGACTAGTCTCTCTCAATTGATAATAAAGTATAGAGGCTATGTGATGATAAAGCATGTTACAGAAAAAAACAACCCCTCCAAATTCAAACCCTCAATCATTTCCATGAGCTTCTTCTGTGATTAACACATTTGCATGTTGGTTTTTCATTATGAATTCCCCCAGTGACAAGATCTGACTAAATATGACACCTTTCTCCAAACATGCTGCCCCCCCCCCATCCGTCTCAATCATTTCCTCCAATGATGCACATACAGGAGGGACCACAATAATAAAACAGGGGGTGTTTTCTTTTTCTCAATGTCGAGGACGCTTCCTTCGTAGAACATGTCTTCCGAGTCAGGTCCTTCAGAAGCGAAGCAAGAATCCTTCCTAGCCTCGGAAAACGAAGAATTGTGGAACAGGCTAGCAGGTGTGCGTCAGGCCCCGCCTTAAATGGAGCGCGATTTACGCCAAAGATTTTGGAAATTGGTCCGTGCGCAAAGCATTGTGGGGATTTTAAGACTGGAGGATACACATGTGCAGCCTCAAAATTTCCCGCAACGAAGGACGCCGGCCTCAGTAAAATTCCAAGGATCCTGGACATTGGAACAGTCTTTCGGCGGGACTCGATGACGTAGCATCCTTGAAATAGTGGCTCTGGAGGAGCCTTCCTCGACATTGAGAAACACCCAGGGTCCCCACAGTGAAACTAGAGGCCATACTGCATACTGGGCTCAAAGTTTCGGCGCCCATGACCCTTTTTGGGCCAACCTCCCATTTTTGAACACAGCCTTTATTTTGATCTTAACTAAGCAATATTGCATTCACACACAACGCAAGGCAATTATTAGCCTCGCGTTAGTTTGACTGCAGCATCGTTTGCGTTTACTAGCGTCATTCAGACAAGACGTGTCGTTGCCATGTAGTTACCAACAACATTTGATAAGCCATGACCGAAATCAACACTTTTGCTGCCTTGATCATAGTGTAGAAGTCACAGATATGCCTGGATGCCAAAACACCATATAAATATAAGGGGGGGGCGGCGGCGGGGGGTGTGTGTGTCTACCGAAGGTCCAGTTGTGATAGACACGGTTCGCCACTGACACACACAGACTCACAAGGTCGTGACTAATAAATATATCCTCTGGTGCAAATTTCGAACATGCAGGAATAATGGTGTTTTTTGGCTCCGCAGCCAGATGATTAAAAACAACTCCTGGCCAGAAGGAAAGGGGACAGTTAAAGGTCAAATTGTTGAATTTTATAAGGCCAATACCATTACACCACCAGACCATTTTCAATTATACATAGAGTGATTTATGTTGAATAATAGGAAATAATAATGAAATATTTAGGATTTTACTGTAAGAATGCTTCACTTTCAAGAATTAGTTTGACACTTTATCCCCAAACCCACGATATGTTGTTTTAGATGGGATTTTTTAAAACATTTGTATGATTATCAGTTCAATTTTACAATACTAACGGATACAGTAGATCCACACTAGAAAGTTTTTGTCCCCTATCTCAACCTTAACACAAAGAAAAACGATTTTAAAATGTAGGTAAAACATGGACATCATCTTTACTGACATTTGTTTGGCTCACTCTACGTGTTGCAGTACATTACTGAAAATGTTGTTGGACATCTTCTCTCGTCTTACCCCAAATATGCTTTCTTGCCAAGAATTACATGAGAGAATCAATATACTCATGACTGGAACAATTAGGAAACAGCCCTGCAGTGTCCAAGGCATTTCTAAAGCTCATTAAGTAGCACATTATATCTTGTTTGTCCTGTACAAACATCAACGTTTTAAAATGACGAATAAGGGTGTTGATTTGACACTCCAGGAAGTCACTTAGGTGTTGTTTACACTGGAACGAAACAGGTTGTATCTGCTACTTTTCTCTTTCGTATAGCCCGTTCGTTCACACGAGGCCCGTAATGGAACCGCGGAAACGGACCCCTAAAACGTTAACGGGTCCCAAGGTGGATAGATCTGCAGACGGAACGCTCTGGCGGGCAAAACGGCTCCGTGTGTACGCCCTATACGATAATTTGCCTGATAACGATGAAGCCATAGCACCGCCTCTCCCCACCTCTGCTGCTCACTGCTGTAAAGGGCTGCTCAATTAATCGTATTTGAATCGCAATTACGATTTTGGCTTACAACGATTACGAAAACAACGTAATCGAAATAAAACGATTTTCTTTTTTTAAATTATAATTTTAAAAAAGAAAAATATTTGTATTGGTTTTGCAGTTGAATTATACTTCAAGTTCAGGGTAATCAACTGTTGAAAACATACTGTTCCATTTTTTTTCAATAAATGGATGTTTTCAAAGTAAATGGATAATCTTTTTTAATAATCATGATATCAATTATTGACCCAAATAATCGAGATTATTATTTTTGCCATAATCGAGCAGCCCTACTGCTGTAGCATGGTCAGTAGCTACTGCTACTGCTACTGACCATGCTACAGATGTTAGTGCAAAATCTACAGTTCCTCTACCACAACCATCAGCAACAAGTGGACATGGAGAATTACATGAACTACGTGTTGCTAAATCCACCGCGGTCTTCTTCGCTGCTGTTGGTGTATTTTGTGGCGGAAGTACAGCGCCACTTACAGGCCCGGCATATGTACTACAGCGTCTCCAGCGGGTCGAGCGGTCTCGTGTGAAGGGACACGTTTATTGAGCCGTATGTGTGAACGGAATGCTTTTTTGATATAGAATTCGGTTCGTTTGCGGTTAGTTTGCGTTTCCGTGTAAATGGGGCCTTAGACTAGCTGTTTCACTCTTGTCACAATCTTCATGTCAGCTATAAGCTATAAGCCAAGACATAACATTTAAAAACCATTGCATAAACTCCTTGTCATTTCTCGTATTAAACAGGAAGAGGTGTTGTACGTAGAGCTGCACAATCCAAAATGTTAGTGGAATCGCAATTCAAAAATCAGCAATATCGCAAAACATATTGCAATTGCTCAATCAGTTAAAGGTGGGGTAGGTAAGTTTGAGAAACCGGCTCGAGATACACTTTTTGTTATATTCCATGGAATACTCTTAACATCCCGATAGCAATGAATATCTTAAGTGCTTTGACAAAAAATCCATAAAAAAAGTCATCTGTGGAAGCCGTAATACTGTAAAAAGCACGACCAATCATTTGAGCCGGCCCGGCTAAAGTAACTGGATGGCCTACCTGCCTGTCAGCCTTTCATCTGTGCACACATTTATCTCATGCCCTCATTGGTCATGTGCGAGTTTGTGTGTGTTGGAGGAGGGGCTCTGTAAGGAAGAGGCAGATTTGTTCCGGTTGTGTATTTTCAAAATTCTAGCGCACTCGAGCTGGTTTCTCCAAAATGACCTACCCCACCTTTAACTATCAACATGAGTCCTTTTTTTATAAATCGAGCTTCCCTAGAGATTCTTTAGGTTTGGTTGTGAAAACGCACCCGCTAATGGACTATCAGAGAGATATCCCTATTATTTTGTGCTCTGCTATATACCAATAGCATTGACTGTTTGACTTTGCTTCCTCGTGTATGAGTTATGAAAAAAGTTTGCAGTGCACATGAATCTAATTGTGGTCCTAATCTAACACAATTCTCTACCGGTCCTAAAGCCCAGAGCTCTCGTAATATCACAGTGCTCAAACACAGAGGGAAGGGTAAGTGGACTCTGTACGATGATGGATTGTCCTCAGAGATATGGGAACGCTGAGAAAATAGGCATTACTTTTGTATTGATTGTTTTTGGTGGGGACTCTATAAAAAGAAGACATAGCACCTGTTAAAATGTCAATGGTAGGCTGGAGCTCCATAAACCTAATCTAACCACGTTAGTGAGCAAAGAAGATGTCCTCCTTTTATAGACTGTGAAAAACAATGTACCTCCATTCAATCTGATGATATGTGTGACAGAGACATTTACTTCATGACAGATCTGATGTCCACACACGATTAAAGGCACCTAAAGTTCTCAGACAAACTGAATAAGGAACACAATAATGGGTACCACTTTACAATAAGACTACCCTTATACAGGGTTTACGAATAGTTTGTAATGAATGTATTAATTAGGTTGTGAACACTTTATAAATCCTTAATAAGCTTTTATAAGACATGAGATAAACAGGGCAACTGTGACCGGTTGCTTGCCAAATAGTGAGCCCACATTTATCTGTACTGGTAAGCCTTATATTGGCTACTTAGCTTACTTCGTCTACTTCATCAGCCAGCATCCTTGCTATCTGTTGTTCACTGAGTTGATTCTCGCTAAGTAGCCAATATAAGGCTTAGTCATCTTGCCAAATAGTGAGCTTGTTTTGATGTATGAAAACTGTTAGAATTGGTTTATAAATGGTTCTTAATGATTAATAAAGTGTTTACAACCTGATTCATAACCTAATTCTAAACCCTTTATGAATCCTTTATAAGGGTAGTCTTATTGTAAAGTGGTACCCAATAATGTTTTGTCTCAGAGTCCAGTCAAAATCAGAGATCATAAATAGTTCAAGTATGAATTATTGCATTGTGACATACCAATATCTTATTTTATACTAAAGTGCTGCACAATATATTGCTTCAGATTGCACAAGAGTGATGCATTTTACTTTTGTAGCCTCAAAAATATAGGGTCTGATATTTCTAATATCGTGCAGCCAAGTATACTCCAAAAAAGAACAAATTCACAAAAAGCAATACAACAAATAACTTTGTGGAATGTGTCCTTAAAGGCTTATACATTGCATTAAAAAAACAACACAAAAAAACCCATCAGAAACCCACCACCATGCTCTCACAGCTTGTGAAATATGCAAAAGTCTAAGTGTGGCATCTTCCAAGGCTGAACAATCAGCGGTGCTTTCTGTTAAATGATGTGGAGGCCGCAGCTAACCCCTACATCAGAAGCATTATATCCTGCCGTGAGCCCTGAGCGACACCCAGTGAACAATAAGAAGCCTTGGGGACGTTTTCCTTGTGATTTGTGTTTTGTCCCAGTGTGTTGGGCGGGCAGGTGCTGTTAGATGATAAATAATTGAGTTTGGCCATGTGGACACTGCTAACAGAGCGCTATCTGTCTGTGAGGCTGAACCAGATATTGAAATAATAACTTATGGATTACCAGTATGACAGAGTAGAGTTTCTTCATTTCATCACGCGTCTTCGTCAGTGCTGAGAGACCGGTCTTGTATTTTTCAATCGCCATCTAGGGAATAGAGAAAAAAGAGAAGAAAATCCCTTTGTCAGTTAGTTCACTATTTAGCGAATTGTTAGAAAAACCTTTTCTCTTAGGGTTGAACTCTGAATAGCCCACATTTAGAGCTTGAATGAAAACCGAAATCTAAAAAGAATGAGTCTTGGTTTTTGAAGAATGGGTGTGTGTTTAGAGAATTCATTTGCATAATATGAATACTGGCAAGTAATGTAAAACGTATGCATGGTTTCGGCTCAAATAATACCAACAAAACAAGTTCATATTCATTTTTAAACACCATTATACTAATGTTTTAACTTAAGGAGAGCTGCAGCACAAAATGAACATTTTATGTAGCATGAAGGATGTCATTAAGAGTCATATTTGGTGAGAAAAATAGATGTTTGGAAATGTTTGGATGAAGGTACAAAAATGTTTTAATGTTGGTCAAGTCAATGATATTTGCCTTATAGTGGCTTTATAACATATTTCTATTTGTTTAAATCCCTAGTAGTGGAAATGGTGCATAGCAATCAGCAATGTGCCAAAGAAGGAGGAAGAACACTACTTTTGGATAGAAACAATGCCGATAGCAAACAATTGATTAGTACAAGAAACAATGAATATAATCAATCCCATTTTTGTTGACAAGGAGACAAAGATTACCTTTTTAAATGAATACGTAAATAAATAATAAACACAGGATTTACTGCCTCACCTTCAAGTCTTTGTAGAATTGTGGGTGTTGACCTCCAGCATTTCTCTTCTTGAAAGTTTTTTCATACTGAATGACTTTCTGCAATTCATTCTTCAGCACTGTAGCAACACGCAACACACACACAACACATGCAAAACACACACACACACACACACACACACACACACACTTTGGTTACCATCCATCATATTTCACCACTGAAGCAAATGGCTGCTTTAAATCAGATGCCGTGTCCTGTGGGATCCTATTTGTGCTTGTGGCAAATGTTAGTGATCATAAAGGCAATATATTGCTTTCAGCACAGTGAGATTATAGTGTTTCCACAATGTATACTGAAACTACATTTACAGGAAGATATAGTAAATGTTACTATCACACTTCCTTGCAAATAACTTGCGTCGGCACAAAAATGTAGGGTCAGTATTACAGTAATCTCAGCAAATTTGAGAACAACGGTCTTTGGACGCGGTAGTAAAATGTGATCTACTCACCGTCAACTTCTGCGGTCAAGCCTTTAATGGAAGCTATCCAACAGAGAGACAAAAAAAAAGCAGTGACACACACAGTAAATACGCATTTCACTTAACAGACCTCAATTGGAAATGTAAGACACAGAATTTGTTCAGCTTTGAGGAAATCTTGATTGGCGAATACCTCCCGGGACAGTTTCAAATTCTGCCAAGTCCTCTGTAAAAGCAGCCAGGGAAGGTTCATGCAACATGATCTGCTCCACAAGGGCATGCAGCAAGGTGAACTTCCTGTCGTTCCCCCGGAGCTGAGAGAGCTGTGAAGGGAAGTTAGAAAAGGTCAAGGCGTGTACAAACGTTAAGTTCCCTGCCACACAGAACAATATTGAAGGAAACGGTACATGTATGAAATATAGCATCTTTTGTGTGTTTGTTGCTACAACATTGTTACCTGAAGGTTAGAGAAAGAATAGGATGGCAGAGCATGGATTCTCTCTGTGCTACATTCACCTCCACACTAGTCTATTATGTTGTGTATTTGTATACAACAAAGGTGTATAATGACCTTGCTAACACCTGGCATGTGCTTCCAGATTATGCATTTAGTGCAAGAGTAGTGTTTTTGTCATTTTTGATTATTAGTCATAGTTAGCAGGGTAGGAAGAATTACTCCGATCTTTGACTTAAGTAAAAGTAACAATGCCAAATAGTAAAAATACTCTTACAAGTTGTGCACTTAAATCTTAGTTAAGTATAAGTACAAATGTATCGACATTCAACTATACTTAAAGTACCAACATTAGACTAGAATTTAAGACATAATGCACTTCATGGTGAAATAAGTGAAATGCAAGATGTTCCTTTCTAACCTCGTGATAGGTAATTGTAGTTTTTTTTCTAGGTTGTTTATTAGCAGTTTAAGGCCATGGCAAGTTTCTAAGGGCAACATAAACAATTAAGAAATCATGTATTGATGCTCATAAGGACCAAAAATGCGATCTTAGATAACCTTGATGCGTTTTTCTTGGAAACATTTGGCTATTAATTTGTTGAGAGTCTGTCTCAAGCAGCCACAGTTTACTATTCTCAATTAGACCCGGAAACACCTCTGAGGGAACACGAGGCCTCGGCTTTATTAAAAGGAGCGGAGGACTTTTTACTTCTGTGTCAAGAGCCCTGCCCTTAAACCTTCCCAGTTGTGAGACATGCACACAAAACAGAGGCTCAAACTAAACTTTCCATTTAAACCCGTAGCCTACATCCAACAACTACTGAACCTTCATAGGAAAAGTTCAACACTTTGATAATATGCTTTTTCTGCTATTTTAAATCACTTGATTAAAAGATTGAGACTACTCTTGTATTTGTACGGTACATTTGAAGCTACAGCCAGCACATGGTTAGCTTAGCATATTAGCATATTAAGCTAGCATGGCTCTGTCTGAAAGTATGAAACCCCAGTAACCAGCACCTCTAAAGCTCACTAAGTAATTTCTTATTTATTTTTTGTTTTGTTCCTAAACACGTTGGGGTTTTATTAAGATTATGTACTGGACTTTTTTCTTGGTTGGACATTTTGATGAATGATTCTAAGGTTGCCACACTTCAGGAAGTCCCTGCTCCATGGCTAAGAATAGGTGTTTTTTTCACACTTTGGTTTCTGTGTGAATAAAAAGAAACTTGGGATATAACAACATTTTAATTTGATTACTTTAGAAACACTGGTATGAAGATTGTGTTATTCTTGGTGTGGAAACGGGCTCAGAAATGTTGTGCTAATGAAAAGATCCACCGTTAATGATGGTTCACTTCTAAGAGATTCAGCCCAAGTGGCCCCACTTTGTTTCTAGTTTAATTTCTCCTGTGATGCCATGTAGTGACACTGTCAGAGTCCAGAGTGAACCTGAGCAAAAGAGGAAGATGATGGAAGATGTAGAGTCGCCCTGCTGTGTATATCAATGAGTAGTCTTATTAGCCTTGTGCTGCAGCTCCATCAAAGGTCAGGCAACAGCAGTGGAGTCATACTTTAGTTAAGGAGGAGAGGCGAAATCCCTTGGCCTTTTCCTTCCTTGCGTTCTCGTTGAGGTAATTGCCAACGGTGAGGAGGTACTCCAGCACGGAAACAAATGACCTGCAGTTGTTTAGCTGCGTGCACATTCTGATCTTCTGGTTAATCAGCTGAAAGACAAACGCAGACAGTCATTTTGTTCTGTATTCTAGCCACATTCATTTTCTTCACACAACATCTTTGTGATATTTTAAGTGGTGTACACCCGGAGCTTGTTTTCGGGCTCCTTGTGCTGACTGTGTCGACAAAAATAACTTGAGGCTTTAGTATTATACATTACAAGGATAAAAATCAATCTCACAACACTTCATTTGACCCCCATACAATGAATAATCAGAGCCTTGTTGTTTGGCGGGATCATTATTTGGTATGCAATTGTGTCAAGTACAAATATCCCTCTAGAATATCACAATTTCCCTGCTTAACCAGCGCTGAACAGATCCTGCTGAATATGGATAGACATTATTATAAAAAGCTGAAAAGAAATGAAGCTGGTATTTTAGGTTTTACCAATGCTGTGTATGGAAGAAAAAAAAGCAGTCGGTGCTATGGGAATCGTAGTTGTTGACAATGAGTCCAAATAAAGTCCATGCCAGACAGCAGCTCCCACCATATGCTCCTGTTTTAAGAATAACTCCCCAGAACTATAGTGGGACACAAAGAATAACACAGGAGAGAAAATGAGTATCCAGCTTCTTCTTATCTACTGGCTTTGCGGAAAACCATCTGTACAATCATAGCAAACTAGTTTGTTTAAAACATAAATAAGCCCATGTTATGTAGCCTGTTTTTAGAGTACAATATATCTAGTTTTAAGGTTAAATGTTTACAAAAAGAAGTAAGAAGTAAATGCATAGGGAAATAGGGATGCTCCGATCGCCAATTTTGGGGCCGATCGCCGGAATCAGTATCTCTCTCTCAGCCTGTCAGTATCTCATGCAGCTCACTGATCCAGTAATGAGTGACCCGACAGTGAAGAATAAATATATTTATAACTAGTTTAGCTAGTTCCAGAGGTAGATAAACTAGCTAAGTGTGTTAGGTCTAACTCTTAGTGTGTGTTTTGCACCGCTCACCGGTCTGTCACAGCGGGTGGAGCTGCAGGATTTCTGCTTCACACACATTGCATACCGCTATTTTACTGTCTTTTTCGGACACCTTAAAATACTGCCAGACCGGTGAAGCCATTTTGGCGAGCTTAGAGAAAAGTGTCATGTGTTTTACGTCATGTGATCGGCTCTCACGATCGGCCTTTATAGAGAGCACCGATCGATCAGCAGAGAGTGAATATCGGCCGATAACGATTGGTGGCCGAACAAATTGCCATAGTTATATTCTATGCAGGTCTTTACTTTAAAGACACAATAAATAATTATTCTATACTAGTAATTCCCTGTGTTAATTGTTTGGTTATCTCTTTTTATTTGACAAACATGTACAACTTTTACTTGAGTTCTTTATATATGTGCTGATGAAGTTATATTTGGTTCTACCAGTCATACCTCCCTGTCCAGAGATCTCTTTGTCTAAGAATCACTCGCTTTGATTTTGCGTCTCTGAATAATATTTGGAAATACTTGCACACCGAGCACAGTTTAAAGAAGAAGCCAGATCCACAATGCAGAAGAAAACATGACATCCTGACAGTGAGGCGAAGCACCAACGAATACATCATAGGTAAAAAACATCCCCCAGATGGGGACTTCTCCATTTTGTCTCCTAAAGCCCTCATGTCTGTCTGCTGGCGAGTAAATCCCCCTTAATGTTCGTGCCTTAAGAAGTCTGCTGTCAGAGAAGTGACCGATTTAGAATCTTCTGCAACAAAGCACCTTCACTTTTTCATGCCTGAACATTGTATTGTGATGCGTATCGTATGTCAGAAAGAAAGATACTTTGTTCCTGCACACAATAACTATGGTTTAATTAAAAGAACAATCTTATTAAATATATATCCAAATCACAACACAGCAGCAAGAGCAATAACATCCGAAAGAAAAAGCCATGCGTAAATTGAAACTTAATGAAAAAGCGAATCTTTCTTGTCAAGTCATCTTACCTGCTCACAGTATGTTGTGTTTAAGACAAAGAGAAACAAAATGACTATCACCTTCAACGGATTACAGTGCCATCATTCTTATCCTTTGTTTCTCTTATTCTCAAACTGTCAGCAGACAAGAAATTAGGACTGAAGCACTGATGCAGAAAGGAACAGGAGGTGGGAGGTACTCTCTCTGGTCTGACTGCAATATCTTCACAGCCTGCAGTCCTCAACGCCAATAAACAACAATCCTCTGTACGAGCGTTAATGATTAGTCTGACTAATGTTGAACTGGAGCAAGCCTTAAAGGGGCCCTTTTGGGGTTGTTCTATAGGTTTGTGTGCATGTAAATGGTCTGCAAAGGCTAAAATCCCAAAGTTCACTCCATTAACCCCCGCCTAAACGCCTCCACTTGACTTCTTTGTTTACTTCACTAACAAAATGACGTCACTACATAACAATTGCGCTTCTATTGGCTAGCGCTCCAACACATTGTACCTGATAGGCTAAGGGGCGGGACATCTCTAAGCGGTTGATCAATCACAACAGAGCCGGCCAGCTAACCAATCAGAGCAGACTGGGCTCTGGTTTCAGACAGAGGGTGAAAAGAGGTGCTGCAGCACAGGCAGTATGAGAAAAATAAAGAGCTTTTTGAACATTAAAGAGTGGAGACATGTCCCAGGAGAGACACTACATACTGATATGAAACAAAAGACAAGTAGAATCTGGCCCTTTTTTAACATTGTTTCAAATTTCAAGTTTAAGAAATCTATTTAAATAACTTGGTGTGTATTTGTTTTATCTGTACTCATGCTTGAGTGATTGTCTTTGAAGAGAGTCCAGAGGTTTGTTGAATAAAGTTAAATTAAGAAATATTTCCACAGCTCTCCCCTGGGAAAACTCCAAAGTGGATTTTTATTGGTTTTTCTGATAACGATAAAAAAAACTATGTATGATTTACAACACCGACAGAAAAGTGAAACTTCGTTTGATTAAGATCCATCTGTTCTTCTCTGTCTAACGAGGAAAGGTGTGCCTTTCCTGCCTTTCTGTTTTCAAGACACTTTACCATCCAGCAAATACAGAAACCACTTCATCCACCACTTCAAACATAAATCTCAAACAGGAGGGAGAAAAGCTTTCATGTATTAATGACAATTTCCACCCAGTTGTTCTTTTCATTTATGTCTATTGCCACGATGTATTTGAACATTAGAATACATTAGCATGTACTTGTTCTCCTCCTGTGCCGTGCGGTTTCACCCAATTTCATCTTGTAGGAAACGAAGCCGACTTTAAAACAGCTCAACCTCTGATTCAACCTTTTGATTTCTCTCCATAGCTGATGGAGTAAACTCACTGGCTGCAGGTCTTTCATGCCGATCGGAAGCTCTCTCAGAGTCAGCAGCAGGTCGAGCTGTGTGCTCAGACACGGGATGTTGCACATCTGTAGCGGGGGAGAAGAAGTGAGTGTAATGAGCTGTGTGCATACAGAACAGAGTGCAATTATCACACAACCTATTTCCATGTGATTATTATCTAAAAAGCAGGGAGATACTGAGAGGAGATGATGTCGCTGCGACTTTTTCAAGAGACTATTTGGTGAGATTACCTCAGACTAAAGTGGAGAGCTGCAGGCCTGTCGAAAGGCTGATTTAACAGAGAAAGTGAAGGCCTGACACCTCGAAGCGATTGGCTGAGCTGCCTAGTCGACCTTTGAGTCAGCGCTAACCTCTAATAAATCATTACACCTTGTCAGAGCATCTCGCTCAAGCTCAGAGAGCCTCTCCTAAAAGCCAAAGGGCACTTTTGATTGACATATTCTCAGGAGAGATATTAGGATGAGTGTGAGGAATCAAGTTCATGTAATCATTTGGCTATTTCCACAAAATAAAATGAAATCCCTGAATGTCATCCTGCTCAATGCTCCTTGTCTTTAAAATGTCTAATTCAGCATTAACTGTTCACATTGACTCCATGCTAAGGCAAACATGTACAGTTTCAAGTGTTCACTCACAAGTCGAGTAGTTTGCATAATTTAACCTGGATCAGAGACTCCTGTTCACTAGATTTGTGATTTCTGCACATGATTGAGGTTTCCAGAGAAAGCATGACAGGCAGGATTAAAGAACAAACAAAGACCTAATACAGTGTAGTGCAATATTCTCAGAGAAGCCTGCAAAGCATTATTAGGATTAGATTTATCTCAGGGAAAAGGTCAGTGCTTCTTTAATGTTACCACATTTGTTCTGAGATGTTACGGTTGTGTCCTCTCTGTGAAAGTGATCACTTAGAATAAAAAAATATGTGTATTCAACTCTACAGCCATGCCAGCAGTGAGGATTCTTTCTTTGGCTTAACCCTGAGGTAAGCATTGTGCTTATATCCCAAAACATCCTAACATGCCATTTATGTTTAGCAGGTATTCTTTTTACCAGGTTCACCATCACAATTTAGCGTGTTAGGGTTCTAACATTTGCTAAAGACTGGGCGCTAGATACAATACTAGACATAGGATCACCTATCAGCCTGATTCATTATCCGGGGGTCATGATTTTCTGTAGAAAATGGTGATCATGTTGGTTATATGACGCACTATCCTATGCAGTGAGAAGCTGAGAGCAGATGAGGATACATGACTCACTTACTCCAAGTGATAAAGATGCTAACACATGTCAATCTTTGATGATTCATAAAAAAAAAAAATTCATCTTTTTTCATTATTCATAGAGTTTTTGGGAGAACATGTGTGAAGCAACTGACAATTATAACGTGGAAAGAAAACCCCCTAAAGGAGTAAGTAATCACCTAAGTTTCAAATGGTAACCATCTTTCTTGCTTTTTAGTGCAACACTTGCATACCTAAGATTATTGATTATTTGGTCTATTTGGTGTAATTCAGGTTGATTGCAGTCCAGCACCAAATTCTTTTGCCTCCGGCCTTACATGAGGTTTCTATAGGCACTGCTTTATGACAAGTGTCAAATATTCCTGAGGCACTGTGGGCTGATCCTGCTGCTCATCTGCCTCCCTCCTGCAGCCTGGATCCGACCACACGGTCAGAAGGCTGCATGCTGGCAGGTGATAACACATGAACGGTAAGAGCTTGTCACGACTCCCACAGAAAAAGAAGGGGCAGGTGCATTGTCGACTCAACCACTCTTTTTTTATAAGAAAGTGCTATAAGAGAAAGAGCTGCTTTAGAGTCAGCCTGTTCATATCAAATCCTGATCATCCTACATTGTTAATTATGGTAATCTTGAGCCTTGTTAATATTCGGAGCTATTAACTGTACCTCCATCATGTACTGGTCCACAATATGCAGCTCTGCCACAGGTCCTTTGTGGGATTTGTACATTTCCACATCATCCAACGTGGGGACGTACCTTGAAACAAAACGTTACAATTTTACTATTCTTGTTAGATTCCATACTAGTTTTTTTAATACCGTAAGGCTCTCTAAATGTTCTTTCTCATTCACTTCTTACTAAGAGTGTCGGCAAATATTTAATTGCTCCATTTTGTTTCCCAACTAGTCTCTTGTTGTCTGTTTATCATAACTTTAAGGGAGTTGGATTTCTACAGCTTGAAGAGATTTAATAGGTTGTAAATATAATAGAACATTTGTTTTTTAATAAGTAATAGTACTACAACCCGTGTACAAAATACACTAATTATTTGATTTGCCTCCCTGATAACCTCTGCATAAAAGGTTTAGCTGTTTTAAAAATGTAGCTAATTTTATATTTATATATGAAGTTTAGTTATTTATCTGCTTGCTATTTTAGGCTGATTAATACATTTAAGCTATGTGGTTCTGAGTCCATGTAAAATATATCACTCATAGTGGGGCGTGATTAAAAGCCAAGTAGTTCTATAAAACAATAAGATGCTGGGAACGGCCATTTACTCACTCGCACTGCCTTTGAACCCCTCTTAAATTGGACTTCCTCCTTCCGACATTTCTGTGCGTTCTGACCTCAAAGCAAAAGGCATTCACTTTTTCATGAGCAACTGGAGTAGCAATGGCCATTAATATTGCAGCACCTGTTGGGAGTGGTTCTTTCAAAATTTTATTCCTCAGGCCCACGCCGAAGCGCATTAAGATATATATTGTGTTTTTATAGAATAAATAAAGCCCCCCACACAGTGCGTTAGATCACTCTCGTCTTCCAGAAGGTCAGCACCCAAAGACGCGGCGGAAACCACAGGTTACAGTCAGGAAGCATTTACCCACTTCCAGTGATATATTCCCGCGGGCATGTCAATAGTTTCCATCTCCGCAAATAACCGGAGATAAAAAATGTATGTATCTGCTCTTTAGTATTAAAACATTGTGGAGACAGCTGTCCTCCTCACATGACCTGCAGTGGTTTCTCACTTTGTCCTGGCTGCACTCACATCCCTTGTTGAGTTGCTAAGCGGCTAGTTTTTCAAAGCTGTTGTCTCTCACACATCAACCGCCCATTAACCGTGTGGCAAAATGTCATTCACCTCTCGGCTCCCGTTGTGACAATATCAGGAATGAATACCAATAAGCGCTTTTTGGCACAAAGTCATACCTCCTCAGAGATGTGATGTGCCCATCAGACAGGCCTCCATCTTCCTCGTTAATGACGAACAGTTTGTCCTTCAGCTCTCCCGGAACCACGGGAAAACTTTTGAGGAAAATGTCTAGAAGAACAATAGATATGGGAAAAAAGTCAACACTCTCAATAGTAGGCTACATGAAAGCTTTCCTCTTGACAGATAGTCTTCTTATCCTGCGATCAAATGACTCAAAAAGCATTCTGAAGACAAAGGAGTCCTTTGCTTAATTACTTTCCCCCAGATGCCTTAAGGGAAATGCAGAAATGTGCATTCTATCTGATTTTTGTATTACAGAAAAAATGCATATTTCAGGAGCTGTGAGAATCGTTCATTAGCCGGCTGCAGGAATTTTAGACATATGTAAAACACATTGGTGAGTTTCACACAGCAGAGATGCTTGAGCCAGATTCAGACACTAGTCCAATTTTCTTTTAATAAGTTGTGAGCTTTATAACTAACTAACTAACTTTGTGTCAAAACTCTTCCTAAAGTAGAGCTTTGTATAGCTGGACTGCACACATTTGCCCCATATTTGATAAGCCTCAAATACTTTACTATACTTTCTTTTATAAAAAATAATACTATTTGTGAATATAAGAGAGTTGATGAGAAAAGCAATACTGCTGTCTATGAAGCTAGCCAGTTAGCTTAGATGACTGAAAATGCTGCAGCTAGCCTGGCTCTGTCATAAATGTAACACCATTATTTTACCACCCTTTTTAAATTCAGTAATTAACATGGAGATGAGGATGTGTTGGCGTTCTGGCGATTTACTCGGAAGGCTTCAGTAGAAGCTGCTGGGAGTCCCAGCAGCTTCTACTGAAGCCAGTTCCCAACTCCGGGGACTTCTGGCCGGGGACTTCGGGTGGCAGTATACGCCGCCCGTGAAGTTGTTTGCAGCCTGCCAGTAAACCCAAAGCAGAAGAAGACGAAGTGACATTTGTGCAATCTTCCCTCAGGGAAAAGTACTCCGGTGTGAACGCGATTGGTACTTATGGCGCATTTCCACTGCAGCGGGTAGCCCCGTTTAAGCGTCCTTAATCATCCTCAAGCGGCCAGGCCAGTTTTTGGTGGCCTTTCCATATAGCGTAGCACCGGCTAGCGGGTACTTTTTCCCTCTTTTTCCAGCCCCATAAAATCGTGGTTCCATCAGGCCAGGGCTGAACTAGTGACGTCAACACTCTCGACTGCTGATTGGTCAGAGAGAATCGTCACAAGATCGCGTGCGAGATCATCCCTAGCGTCGCATATATATCTAGAAGCAAGCTTGCAGCATTTTTATACACAGCATTTTTAAATGAATCGCTTCCACATCGCTTCCACATCCTCCATTGTTGTGTGTGTTTTGTGAGTTGTGTCACATTGAAGATGACGCCACTGCAGTTTTACCTAGCGTCGCTCCGCCCAAAAAGCCCGCCAAAAAGCCGATCGCCCCGCCTACACTGCGTTGCTACCCCAGGTCCTAAACTGTACAGCCTCGGCCGTCAAATTTGAGCGTCCTCGCTCAATTTGGCCTGAGCGAGGACGCTTAAACAGGGCTACCCCGCTGCAGTGGAAATGTGCCATTAGTGCCCTGGGGTAATAAGTGCCGGCACTAAGTACTGCAAAGTACGCCGCGTGAACGGGGCTAATGAACATGGTTTCCTTCTTCTTATCTAACTTTTAACATGAAAAAGGATCGGCATATTTCCCAAACTTATACTTTTTAGGATCAGTAGTTGATGGATACATAAAATCAATCAAATAATCATATTAAATGTTAAGCATTTTGGATGCAGAAATCATCTCGAAAACATGCAATGTTGAGCACTACCTGTGGCCCCAAAAACAATGGCTAGGCTTCTGTCCTCAAAAGTGCAAATCAAGCCCTTTGTTGATTGGCACTCAGACAAGCTGGCCATTGCTCTGGCAAATTAGAGTATGGAGATGGAGAGTGTTCCACACCGGGCACAGGAAGCCACAGGTGTACTTTTAATTAGGAGTGTGACATTTCCAGTCATTAAATAGGCCGTGTGCATGGGGACTCTCAAGGTAAATAACCACATTAGCTGGACATGAATTTGAAACAGGATTGCGCCACAATGGATCTCACCCAGAGGGAGAAAGATTCACTGAACTCTTTTGAACTATTTTTCCTTTTTTTACGCTGTTCTATACTTTTACTCCACAACTTTTGAGAGGAAAATATTGTTCCTTTTAATCCGCTGAAATTAATTACTATATGTATATTAGTTACTTTTTAGATAAAGGGCCACTGGATAGCTTATTGGTTAAAATTAGCTCTACGTTAACCAGCTATAACAATAAAATGCCGCTGTTCACCGATTCATCGATATAACAATGTAAATGAATCACCCTCTATGATACTTTAAGTATCTCGCTAATCATATGTAAATGTTTTAATGCAGGATTGTTTTACCTGTAATGGAGTATTTATTACATAGTATTGTTTTCTTCTAAAATAACAGACCTAGTACTTTACTAGTCTCTGATCTCTTCAAAGAGGGCCAGTGTGATTTCATCAGAATTTCATCATGACTAAAACTGAGTTGAACATTGTGAAGAGACCGTCACGGACATTATTGTTACAGAATCCCATCTCGTACTCATTCACAGGCAAACTGTATAGTACCTTCTCTCTTCTGCTCTGTCGGTATTTTTCTAAAGAAGGCGATAAAAACAATCAATACAAGCAACAATCTTGTTGTCAGAAGTCCTTTGGATTCCTGTCGAGCACTTAAAATACTAAAAATAAGTACATGAATCCTTAGAGCCATTGTCGTATGGATTCTTAACGCGATGTTGTTCTTTCTTGCCCACAAGGGTCAACATGATTACCAGAAGAAAACACTCAAACACCTGCTCAAACTGTCGCATCCAATCTACCTCAGTGTTTAATTGCAACAAACACATTGTTGTTAAAGTCGCTATGTACACAGTAAGAGGTACGGCTTTATGTCTGACGCCAATTAACAGTTCTGACTTATTTGTTTAATTATTGACCACCTGAGGTATCATCTGATGGAGGTGCAGCATGACTATCTGCTGGGATGTTGCTATCTTTGCAACAACAATGCAGAAATGTCACATGCATGGCTCCCAGTGAAATGGGATCAGATGAATAAATAGTGTGGCAAAAAAACAAGATATGCGCTGAATAAACACCACAAGTTTAGGCAGGTTTGTGGTGATACACATGCAAACAAATGCAGGGAGGGGGGATGCCAGGAGATAGAGAGAGAAGACCTATCATTTTATTTGTTGTATAAATATATGGTTTCATTTCAGATCTGAATCCTGAGGAAGTTCTTCTGTTTTTATATTGGATCAAATCAGTTAACTTTACAGGGATGTGTACCCTTCTCTGGTATTAGCATGTTGTGCTATGTCAAACTTTGATGTTACTGCCAGTCAGATGAAAATGTAGCTTCACCATTACCTCTTATTACTATTATTGCATCGGTTATAAATATTCAATAATACATTGTAAAATGTATATTTATTTTATATTTCTCTGTATTATTAAAACTTTATGATAGTTTCAATTTTGTTAATAGTAATCAGGTTTGGGGGATTACATGTAACCAGATTGCGTAATTGGGATACAAAAATAGTCATAGTATTCCCCATTGAGTTACATAAAAAAATATGTAATCTGATAACTGTCCCATTACTAAATAAATGGGATTACTATCAGGATTATAATGTTACAATAAAAAAAAATGTATGTGTTTTTTTAATGTTAAATAGTGATATTTTAGCTCTATGCAATTAAACAACATTTTCTCTCAGATTTTATTCTTATTTATTTTTATTATGTGCTCATGTGCACTTTCATTATTCTATTGGCTACTGCCTGAATAAAATCCAAGTTTACATTGCTCAGTTGCATTTGACAGATAATCCAAAAGTAACGGAAATAATTACTTTTGTATTGTGATGCTTAGGTTTGGTTACCGATAAAAGTGTTTACAGGTAACTATTAATTGTAATGGATTACAATTTTGAAGCAACTTTCCTGATAGTAATTAGACACTGTTATAATGCAGGACTTACTTTATATTGAGTTGTCTTAACATTACACATTTGCTAATTTCCTTTTAAAAGTGTCCATACTTCTTCCACCACTGCTGAATAGTCACTTTTTCAATCAGTTTTAATAAGACCAAAGAAGAGACAGACAGATCACCTTGTTCTTCAAAAGTCTACCTTTTTCTAAAGCTCCAGCAGAATGTGCATGGCCTCAGGTTGCCTGCATGCTGTCATCTCTCAGCGCCAGCTCCTGACACAACCAACGTTTCCAGGTCAGGCAGGAGCACACACTCTGAAAGCCTGTATTCTGAGCCAGGACAGGAAATCCCTGCCATTGTCGCTCAGATGCCCTTTCCATATGTTATGAACATGTGATTTCTAATTATATTTTCAGCCTGTACACTCGCACCGATTCCATTAAGAAGCTCACCTCCACCACCACATCTGTATCGCCGCACAGAGTCTGTGAGCGGAAGCTTCTGAGATGTTCTCCCCTAACCCCCTGGCTAGGGTCTTGAAATATACAAGCCACGTACACCGAGTTAATCAAAAGTGAAACGCCGTTACAGATGAGATATAGAATATGTTCTACTTTACAAAAGCTCTGCAGATAGCATGGATAGTTGTGTCACTGCAGGATTGATGACATACTGCCCCCTGCAGACACAGAGGAGGAACATCCATCTATCTGCCTTACACACTGTCATTATAGTTTCATTCATCCTTTTAAAAGAGCACATTGGTATCATTTAACAGCCCTCCCTTAATAGATTCAGGTCAGATTCCCCATAATGGGCCGTTTTAGTCTCATTTATGAAAATGAATACTGACATTAACACTGATTCTGCAGAGTTCCTGGTTACTCTTTCTATGTGGTGCTTCCCTCTGCTGGATTCATTTCACAAAACATCTTTTGATTTACTGAAAGTAAAAGGCCCTTTATGTTTATTTGGTGTCTCTTGTGTAATGTGTTGTATAGGTTTGTGCATGCAAAGGGTCTGCAAAGACTAAAATCCCAAAGTTCCCACCAGAGGGAGTTTCTCTGAACCTGAAAATGAGCATAAAAGGGCCCCTTTAAAGCTTATTGATCTGACTAATTCCAGAAGGATTCCCTTTCATTTCAACATGAACATTGTAATTCATGATAAAACACTGCAAATTAATTATAACAGACATTATTCACAATAAGCAACTTCAAATAAGCACTCAGACATTCATTATCAAGCTACTCACTGAAGTTGTGTGCAATCTTCTGGTTGAGCATAATATGCTGCGTGGTCGGCTCAGACGCACAAAACGTCCCCATGTCTTTAACGGCAAATTGCTCGAATAAGCGCGATGTGTCGAGTTCAATCCTCCCGGTGCTTTCTTGTTTCCAAAATGATTTTGCAATCTGCCAAGAAACAAATTGTGTGGAAGTGAGACAACTCCATTATAGGAGGAAATCAATGTTCATATTACAAAAGAGCAACGCTGTGGAAGCAATAAACGACAGATAATACAGACTATAATTCTCAACAATGATGCAATATGAGGTTCTTATGAAGTGAAACCAAGCTGAAACTGACCTTTCAGTGCCACGATAATAAAAACCCTTACAAATACATACAATACACATTTAAATATGAATAATTCACACTGAGTCACTTTGTAATCTTTATACTTAAAATATGGTAATATATAGTCTTCTGATGGATGGAGTTTTAACTGACAAGTGATAGTGTTACCTTATCTGTGCCAACTACGTCCCAGTGGAAGGCTTTGGTACGTGGCTTTTTAAAATTCATGAACTTGAAGGGTAAAGGTGGAGGCGGCGGGATTCTCAGGGGGGGAGGCAGTGGGATGCTCAGGGGGGGAGGCGGCGGGGTGCTCAGGGGGGGAGGCGGCGGGGTGCTCAGGGGGGGAGGCCTTTTCACAACAGGCTCTGGGTTAGGAGACTCTGGGGCTGTGGAGGATGATGTGAGGGCAGGGGTGAGGGGTGAGGGGTGAGGGGGGGTCGTGGGAGATGAGGCAGAGACACTGGGGGATGTGGGTGATGATACGGGAGGCAACATATCAGGCTCTATAACGGCAAGGTTTTTACTGATGCGAGGTTTAGGAACAGGCTTTGTCCCATCAGCTGTGGGATCATCTTTACTCGTGTCTTCAGCTGATAAATGATCTTCACCACAAGGAGGGGGATTTGCATTATTATAATCAACTGGAGGATAAGTGATTATTCCACCAATCGACTGGAGATCTGTGTCCTCTGGCTCCTCTGCTATGCTAAGATGTCGTAGAGCCGGTATTCCCACAAACATGTTTTCGCCCATTGACTTCCTCTTCCACCCTGAGCACAGTTTGTCGATGGCGTGAACCCAGGCGTCTCGTTCGCCCTGAACACCTGCAGGGGCGGAGGTGTAATCTGGCACAGGCACCCGAAACCTGCAAGAGATCAACATAACTTTGCATTTAGCTGACGCTTTTATCCAAAGCGACTTACAATAAGTACATTCGACCAAAAATATACAAACTAGAAGAAAACAGAATGATATAAGTACATCAGGTTTCATAGAGCCAAAACATTTCAAGTGCTACTCAACTAGCTTTAGATAAGCCAGTCCTTTATTAGTATATAAGTGCTTTGTTAGTAATTATTTGTTAGTAATTCTATCGCTCGAAGTGGAGTCGAAAGAGATGAGTTTTCAGTCTGCGCCGGAAGATGTGCAAGCTATCTGCTGTCCTGATTTCAACGTGGAGCTCATTCCACCTTTTTGGAGACAGGATAGCAAACCAACGTCTTTTTGCTGATGGGAACTTGGGTCCCCCTCGCAGTGCGGGTGCAGCGAGCCGTTGATGCAGAGCAGAGTGCACGTGCTGAGGTGTATGGTTTAACCATGTCCTGGATGTAGGAAGGGCCAGATCCATTCGCAGCATGGTACGCAAGTACCATTGTCTTGAAGTGGATTCTAGCAATAACTGGAAGCCAGTGAAGGGAGAGGAAGAGCATCGTGGTGTGGGAAAATGTTGGAAGGTTGAAGACCAGACGAGCCGCTGCATTCTGGATGAGCTGCAGAGGTAGTTGCAGTAGTCTAGGCGTGAGATGACGAGGGCCTGGGCCAGAACCTGCGTCGCTTTCTGGGTCAGGAGGGGATGCGTGCGACGACCTGGGTCTCTGAGCGGGGAAAGGACATAATTAATTGGGTGTCGTCAGCGTAGCAGTGGTATGAAAAACCATGTGGGCTAATGACAGATCCGAGCGAGTTTGTGTACAGGGAGAAGAGGAGGGGACCAAGAACTGAGCCCTGAGGGACCCCTGTAGTTAATTGACAAGGGTCGGACTCGGACCCTCTACAAGTTACCCTGTAGGTGCGGTCTTTGAGGTATGAGGTGAGGAGGGAAAGTGCAGAGCCTGAAACTCCAAGTTCTTGGAGAGTGCGAAGGAGGATCTGATGGTTCACCGTGTCGAATGCAGCAGACAGGTCCAAAAGGATGATGACAGAGGAGAGGGAGGCTGCTTTTGCAGTGTGCAGTTCCTCAGAGACAGCAAGGAGGGCAGTTTATGACCTGACCTGTTTATGAGTGACCTGCCTTGAAACCAGACTGGTGTGTGTCAGAAAAAGAAGAGCGAATATCATCAACCTTTTTTTCAAAGTGGTCAACAAAGTCGCTTGACAGAAGGGAGGAGGGGGAAGGGGCTTTTGGAGGGTCTAAGAGGGTGGAAAAGATGGAAAATAGTTTTTTGGGATTGGAATAGGAAGATTGGATCTTATCTTGAAAGAAAGTGCTTTTTGCCTGAGAGATCGAAGGAGAGGGAGAGGAGAGCCTGATAGGTTAGGAGGTCGTCATGGTGTTTCCACCGTTTCCGCTATGTTGCCCGAAGGATGGTTCTATTAGCACGCAGTGCGTCATTTAGCCAGGGAGCAGGAGCCTGCCGAGATGTGAGATCCAGGTCTCAGTGAGAGCAAGGAAATCCAGAGACTGCAGGGAGGCGTAGCCAGAAATGAAGTCAACCTTAGGAACAGCTGACTGGCAGTTCCACAGGCCACCTGAAACTAGATGTGGGATAGGCGAGAGCTGGCCGGTTATATAGAGTAGGAGATACACGGGGCCAGTGATAATTGCGAAAGATACATGAACAGGAATGGAGAAAATACACATGATTATAGCATGAGGGGCTAAAAAACAAAAGAAAAGAAAACACCAGCGATACTTGGCTCAATCAAAGTAGGATGTGACTCCAACAGGACTCCTTTGTCTTTGTCAGTCTGACGCTGAAGCTGACGCTCCAGGAAAGTGCTACCTAAAATGGACACCTGATTGCTGAGTTCTCACAGCTGTGGGGCCACGCCCCTTTAATTAGTTAACTCTCTGCAGCTGGTGGCCCTTAAAAGGAAATCGAGACTGGCTCCCTCCTGAGTTGTTATTGTTTCTTTTCAGTGGCACAATGGTTTTACAATTACATTAAACCCTAAGTTATAAAGTTATGAGTTTAACCCTTAATACAGTTACACCTACTCAATAAAGCTCTTAGTATTCTACAAATGTTTAAATCAAAGTTAACCCTAGCAGTCAGTTAGTTCAGTTTTAAGGTTTCTGTCATATTACTTGTCCCAAGTTTCTGCCTGACAGATACTGTAGCGGTTTTGAGATTTTTAAAATCACAATTTCAGTCAGATCAACTACAGAGCATTTATATAGAGTACACACACTGAAACAGAGAAGTCTAAAAACAGAATGTTACTCACACAATTCTAGAGGTCATCAGTTGTTATCCTGTCAAAATCGAGTTGCACACTTCCCTTTTTATTTGACCTTTGTCTCGAAGTTAAAAGTTGAGGCCTATATTTATGACATTATAACTCAAACAAGGCTGCATCCTAATACATACTTTTAATGTTTTACATAAAAGAATCCAATGTGTTTTAAATGCATGGCAGAAGAGATTAAAATATTGAGTGGCTGAAGGGAGTAAAGCTACAGAGTAAAGCTCTTGACAGACAAAGATGACATGGCAAGTGCTATGCTAAATGAATGTCAATAAAACAGTGGCTTATCATGCATAATACATCTAAAAGTGTATATATATATATATATATATATATATATATATATATATATATATATATATGTATACTGCGTCACTTCATAATTGTAATCTCTTTCCTTCTATAATGGCTTTTGTTATTCTAGGTGAGCAATTCCTTTAGACACTTGCAGTAAAGTCAGCAGTTGGCTGCTACCCAAACTATTCTACATCTCTTGTTGATGTTGGCTTTACCTCCCCTTTGTAAAATGTCCATGAGGGGAGACATATATTAAACTTAATCCAATGGTCTTTATTTGTTTTTGTTCGCTGGTTGTGAAAATGTTACAGTCAGCTAAACAACAGTGCCTACCGACCATGTTTGTAAAGTTTAATTGAAAGTGTTACTTCTAATGAGCTCGCCGTGAGGTTAGTCAACAAGTTGCTGATGCTGTTATCCTTCAAAGATGGCCGACTTGCTGTTGATAGCATCTCGTTCTTATTAGTATTAAAGTAAAGTATTGGTTTGCTCCCTCTGACTGATTTCTTAGTATATACAGTATGACATGAGATCAGATTTTTTTCTTTCTCTAATCTTTGATATTTGGTGAAATATATGGTCATTATTGACATGTTATCATGTGAAATCTTTAGAGGGAAAAATCAATCATTAGTGGAGGTCGTAGTAAAAAAGGTTGGAATGTTTCCACATCTCAATAATCCTTACTCACTGGTACTGATTCTTGTGTGTGATCAGGGTGAACGTGTCGGAGCCGTGAGGTTTCGGTACGCTGGTGTCTCCGTCCGACAGGTGAACCACGATGGGGACGGTCGGAGTGGACGACCCCTCACCGTCAGCGGGGCCCCGGCGCTTAAAGGGGACCATTGTAAGCTCGCCTGGGCGCAGCTGTACCTTATATCTGGAACAAAAGGGAGAAGGTAAGAAAGAGAGGAACTATACGTATACTATATAACAACTGTATTCAGTATGTATTACAACCCAGTCTCACGGCATTTCGTGTTATAGTCACGACATTTAATCTATTGATTCGTGTTCACCAACACGATTTTCCCCTTTTTTTCGTGTCACACAGAACAATTTTAAAAATTTCGTGCCTGCAGCACGTCTTTTTGTCCGTTCGGGTCTTGGAAGACTGGAAGCTGTGTGGTTCATAAAAACATGTTCTTACTCAATATCAAGCCACGATTATTGTTTTTATTTGAAATCGTATAATGTCGGACTTATTTTCCTCCTTCGCGTCGAAAGGAGCCAGTTGAGGTGGTTTGGGCACCTAGTTAGGATGCCACCTGGGCGCCTCCCTAGGGAGGTGTTCCAGGCACGTCCAGCTGGGAAGAGACCAAGGGGTAGACCTAGGACCAGGTGGAGGGATTATATCTCTTCGCTGGCCTGGGAGCGCCTTGGGATCCCCCAGTCAGAGCTGGTTGATGTCGCCAGGGAAAAGGAAGTTTGGGGCTCTGTGCTGGAACTGCTACCCCCGCGACCCGACCACGGATAAGCGGAAGAAGATGGATGGATGGATAATGTCGGACTTTTTTTGTCGTCTGTGAGGAAAATAAATGGGGCTGAGAGCCTCAGAATACTGAAATCTGTATTTTTTTAAATCTTTTTTTCCTTCTAATTTGTCAAAATAACACACTGTTATTTACTCACCAATAACACACAATTATCCTTGTTTTTATTTATTTGTTTAATTCCATAATCTCTGGCTTTTTTGGCATCCGTCAGGAACTGAATTTCAAATAAAAAATAACCGGAAACAGACGTAGCATGCGATACCTGCGATACACAGCCACTGAACTGATTACCCAAGATCCTCAGCTATGGTTTAAGCTCACTGATTGGATGTTTTAGCCGCAATGCATGTAGGGATATGGTGTTCATGCCATATCAAATCCGAAAAACCTTTTTTTTTAAAGAAAATTAAACAACATCTTCAATTTCTCTTCACACAATACGTCTCCTTGCAGTATCAACACTAATTCGGCTGACTTTTACATTTGATCTAATTCATAGATAGGTTATATTTACACCATAACGGTGCACAGCTGATATAAAAGGACTTGTAGTTTTTAAAGATATTACTGATTTTCTTTGAATATAAGAATGTAAATACTGAGTCTGAAATAGTATAGCAATATGCTGTAAAAGGATGTGAAAACATGAATAAAACTACACATCTTCAGATGTTGTACATACATAAGTGTCCTACACTAATAATACAAAGTTATTATGGCTGTGTACCTTGTGTGCACCGCCTAGTGGTTAAAGCACGTTATTGAATTATTGTTTATTATTCTTTATTAAATATTATGAATATGTCTTTATTATCAGGCTATGTTCCACAATCATTCAAAGTAGCAGTGATAAAACCGCTTCTTAAAAAGCACAACCTCGATCCAGAGGTTTTAGCCAACTATAGACCTATTTCTAATCTTCCGTTCCTCTCAAAAATTCTTGAGAAAGCAGTCGCAAAACAGCTGTGTGATTACTTAAAAAACAATGATTTATTTGAAGATTTTCAGTCTGGCTTTAGAACACATCATAGCACAGAGACAGCTCTGGTCAAAGTCACAAATGATATTCTAATAGCCTCTGACAAAGGACTTGTCTCTATTCTTGTTTTGCTCGATCTCAGTGCTGCATTTGATACTATCGATCATGATATCTTATTGCAAAGACTAGAGCACTTAGTTGGCATACAGGGAACTGCCTTAGGCTGGTTTAGGTCCTATTTATCTGAACGCTCTCAGTTTGTACGTGTCAATGATGAATCTTCCACGCAAACCAAAGTTAGCCACGGAGTGCCACAGGGCTCAGTGCTCGGACCTATTTTGTTCACATTATATATGCTTCCGTTAGGCAATATTATAAGGAATCATTCTGTAAATTTTCATTGTTATGCGGATGATACTCAACTATATTTATCAATCAAGCCTGATGAAATTAATCATCTAAATAAAATTCAAGACTGCCTCAAGGACTTAAAAACGTGGATGACCTTAAACTTTTTGATGTTAAACACGACCAAAACTGAAGTTATTGTACTTGGCCCGAAGAATCTACGAAACAAATTATCTAAAGATATACTAACTATGGATGGCATTAATTTGGCCTCCAGTGAGACTGTAATGAATCTTGGTGTTATATTTGATCAGGATTTATCCTTTAACGCCCACATAAAATCAATTTCAAGGACCGCCTACTTCCATCTACGTAACATTGCAAAAATCAGGCATATCTTGCCTCAAAACGATGCAGAGAAACTAGTCCATGCATTTGTTACTTCAAGGCTGGATTATTGTAACTCTTTATTATCAGGGTGTACCAAGAAGTCAGTCAAGTCGCTTCAGCTAATTCAAAATGCTGCAGCTCGTGTCCTAACCAGAGTTAGGAAAAGGGACCACATTACTCCTGTTCTGGCTGCCTTACACTGGCTCCCTATAGAACACAGGATAGAATTTAAAATTCTTCTTCTCGCCTACAAAGCCCTTAATGGGCAGGCGCCATCTTACCTTAAAGAACTCATTATACCCTATTGTCCTACTAGGGCATTGCGTTCCAAGAATGCAGGGTTGTTGGTTGTTCCTAGAGTCTCTAAAAGTACAATGGGAGCCAGAGCCTTTTCTTATCAAGCTCCACATTTGTGGAATCAGCTTCCAGTTTGTGTTCGGGCGGCAGACACCCTATCCGTTTTTAAGAGTGCGCTTAAGACCTTCCTTTTTGATAAAGCTTATAGTTAGGGCTGATTAGATTCAGCCCCTAGTTTTGCTGATATAGGCTTAGTTTGTCGGGGGACATCTTACTTCTTCCTTCTCTCTGTCTATACCTGTGTACTCCCATGTTCCGATTAACCCAGCTTCCCCAAATTTCTTTCTTTTTGGTGTCTATATACGCTGGGATCCGGAGTCATGGATGATCCTGCGGTCCTGTGTCCGGCATCACGAGCCCTGGATCTTGAGTCGTGGCTGTGGTCCTGGATCATAGGTCCTGGATGGATATCCTCGTGGATCCATCTTCCTATTACACACACATGCATTTCCAAACATTTGGACTACCTATGTTGCAAATGTATTATCTTTTCAATTTACACACGGCATCTATTGCACGACTGTCCGTCCTGGGAGAGGGATCCCTCCTCTGTTGCTCTCCCTGAGGTTTCTCCCATTTTTCCCTTTAAACTGTGGGTTTTCTTCGGAAGTTTTTCCTTGTACGATGTGAGGGTCTAAGGACAGAGGGTGTCTTATTGTCATACTGATATTTTGTACAAACTGTGAAGTCCACTGAGACAAATGTAACATTTGTGATATTGGGCTATATAAATAAACATTGATTGATTGATTGATTTTCATGTGTTATATTTGATGAAAAAAGTACATACTTTCATAGGGGGAAAGTAGAAGGTCTGTGATAGAAATATAGAATATAAAAAATCAAGAGGATACTATAAGTGATCTCTACAATAAAACAGTTTAATGCAGGATGTTCAAAGATATAATAGGAGGAGGTGCAAAACAGAAAAACGAATTAACCTTTATTTATTTAAACATTAAATAATACTTTAGATTAAGGTCTTCTTTTAAATAAGAAAGAAGCTTTGGGGGTATCAAAAGAGAAATATTAAGCCTGACAAAGTACTTAGCGTCTAATATATTGCTTTCCTGCGATGTTAACTATGTTGAAGCACTTATTTTAACTGATATTATACACATTAATTATACTCTTATGTATGTAGATAGAATAAGAAATGTGCAGAATATGACAGTTTAATGGTGGAAGTACACACACATATTGATAGATGTCTTGTAATGCACTGTTGAGGAACCTCAGCTGCGACCCAAGTTTTTCATTCATTGCATAACCGTAGTTGTGTATATGATATGTCAATAAACCTTAGAAAATCTTGGAATCTTGAAAGGGATGTGCAAAATAGCCATAATATACAGTCTTTAATGAACTATTAGTAGAGAATAACGAGTAATGAATATACTTTATTACTCGTTTCCATTCATGTCAATTGCAGATACATGTTTAGTCTTCTCAAGCACCAAATATCAAATATCTCTCCTGATTGTTGGCACTTGACAATCACCTTCCCTGAATTTTACTCAGGTGTAACTAAAGTCTGATTTAAGGGTTGTTTATATTTCACATCATCAATCAGAATCTGCAAAGTAACTCAAATAAGTGTAGTGGAGTAAAAATACCAGGTTAACCTCTGAATTGTAGTGGAGTAGAATTACAAAGTAACAATGAGCTGTCATGTGGGTATATATTAATGCTGCGCATTATGGACACAAGCGATTTTCACCCATTTAGTAATTACATGTTTTACATTTGATAAGACCAATGTGTTTAATACTGCCAACTTCTAATTATGGGAAAACCGAAAACGTTCAGTAGAGACGTCCCATAGAACATTTTGCGAAACACAATAGCCAGCATGTGTAGTTCTGGGGGGGCGTTCGATTCCAGTTTTGGATAGTCTGGCGTGGTTTCGTTCCATTTCAAACAGCTGTTTGACGCTCGGTGTAACCTTGGCGCACTGCCACTCCAACATCCAATCACAGAGCTTGAAGATTAATCACGGGGACAGTAGTCTTAAACGATAGCTGGGGATTATGGGTAGTGTCCTAAACTCAGAAATGTTTTTCGGATTTGATATGTGTCACAGTTCTGTCTAGGTTTGGGTGTTTTCACTGTTCTCTGTCATGTTTTCCTCCTGTCGTTAGTGTCCCTGTGTGTTCTCCTCCCTCCTCACCTGTGTCTCGTTAGCTAATTGTGTTCACCTGTGGCTCTTGTGTTTTTCTCCTCCCTCCTCACCTGTGTCTCGTTAGCCGATTGTGTTCACCTGTGTCTTGTAATTATCCCTCCCTGTATTTAGTCTTGTCTCGTGCTGTGTTCAGTGTCGGTGCTTCTTTTGTTGGTGACGGACTTCACCGGTGAGTGTTCTGTTTTTGTCTGTATTCGTTCCATTTAGCCTTGAAATAAAGGTTTATCAAAGTTATCTGCGCTTGGGTCCTGCTTCCTTCACTCAACCGTGACAGAAAGCACCGACCAGAGATGGACCCAGCAGATGACCCATTTGAGGTGGAATTACAGCATTTTTCCTTTGCTTTGGCTGGCTGCTATGATTGGTGGAGGGGAGCGTCCAGTGTTCGGCAGAAGGAGGCCGCTCTGGTAGAGGCGCACCGGTTGGCTATGGAGAAACCGGACTTGGTGAAGTTCTTACCTGACTGGATGTTGAACTTCATCTGGGTGTGTGATTTCCAGCCTGCGGACTATAAACGTCTCGGTGTGTTCCGTCTGGAGTCAACCAGTGCTTCCGCCCCAGTTCCTGCTCCTGTCCAAGAGGCGTTTTCTGGAACTCGGCTGGCTTTTGGAGGTCCACGGAGCCTTCAGGCGGCTTCTAGGAGAAGGAGTCGCAAGTCCAGGCTAGCAATCCGAGCCCCAAGAGTCATGGTTCCGGCTACAGAACCGGCCCACACAGCCATAGTTCCGGCCCCAGTACAGGCCCCAGCAGCCATGGTTCCGGCCCCAGTTCTGGCCCCAGCAGCCATCATTCCGGCCCCAGTTCTGGCCCCAGCAGCCATGGTTCCAGACCTAGTTCTGGCCCCAGCAGCCATGGTTCCAGCCTTAGCTCTGGCCCCAGCTGTCCTAGTCCCTTCTCTAGTCCCTTCTCCAGTCCCACCTCTAGTCACTTCTCAAGTCCCTCCTCGAGTCACTTCTCTAGTCCCTTCCCTCATCCCATCTCAAGTTCCCTCTCGAGTCTTTTCTCAAGTCCCCTCTCGAGTTCCCTCTCGAGTCTTTTCTCGAGTCCCCTCTCAAGTCAACTCTCCAGTGTCCTCTCGAGTCACCTCCCAAGTCAACTCTCCAGTGTCCTCTCGAGTCACCTCTCAAGTTTCCCCTCAGGTCTCCTCTCGAGTTCCCTCTCAAGTCCCCTCTCTAGTCCCCTCTCGAGTTCCCTCTCGAGTCACCTCTCAAGTTTCCCCTCAGGTCTCCTCTCGAGTTCCCTCTCAAGCCCTCTCTCGAGTCCCCACTCAAGCCCCTACTCATGTCCCGTTGGAGGTCCCGCAGACTAGCCCTCTGCCGGGGGTCCTGCCAACCCCATGTCCTGTCCAGTTGGAGGTCCCGCAGACTAGCCCTCTGCCGGGGGTCCTGCCAACCCCATGTCTTGTCCAGTTGGAGGTCCCGCAGACTAGCCCTCTGCCGGGGGTCCTGCCAACCCCATGTCCTGTCCAGTTGGAGGTCCCGCAGACTAGCCCTCTGCCGGGGGTCCTGCCAACCCCATGTCTTGTCCAGTTGGAGGTCCCGCAGACTAGCCCTCTGCCGGGGGTCCTGCCAACCCCATGTCCTGTCCAGTTGGAGGTCCCGCAGACTAGCCCTCTGTCGGGGGTCCTGCCAACCCCATGTCTTGTCCCGTTGGAGGCCCCGCCGACTACTCTCCTGCCGGGGGTCCTGCCAACCCTATGTCCTGTTCCGTTGGAGGCCCCGCCGACTACTCTCCTGCCGGGGGTCCTGCCAACCCTGTGTCCTGTCCCGTTGGAGGCCCCGCCGACTACTCTCCTGCCGGGGGTCCTGCCAACCCTATGTCCTGTCCCGTTGGAGGCCCCGCCGACTACTCTCCTGCCGGGGGTCCTGCCAACCCGATGTCCTGTCCCGTTGGAGGCCCCGCCGACTACTCTCCTGCCGGGGTTCCTGCCAACCCCATGTCCTGTCCCGTTGGAGGTCCCGCCGACTACTCTCCTGCCGGGGGTCCTGCCAACCCTGTGTCCTGTGCCGTTGGAGGTCCCGCCGTCTACTCTCCTGCCGGGGGTACTGCCAACCTTTTGTCCTGTCTCGTCGGAGGTCCCGCCAACCGCTCTCCTGCTGGGGGTCCTGCCAACTCCTGGTCCTCTTCCGTGGGGGATCCTGCCGAAGCCTGTCCCGCCGGCTCCGGTTCCTGTCCGGCCGACACCGGGTGCTGCCCGGCCTCCGGAGCTGTCTGGTCTTCGCCCTCGATCCCGACCCTCTGTGAGCCGCGGTCTTCGTCCGCGGGCCCGGCCTCCTGACTCTTCCTGCCGCTGCCCTCGTCCTCGGGCCCGGCCCCCTGACTCTTCCTGCCGCTGCCCTCGTCCTCGAGCCCGGCCCCCTGACTCTTCCTGCCGCTGCCTTCGCCCTCATGCTCGGCCCCCTGAGTTCGCCCGCTGTGGCCTTCGCCCCACCATGGACTCTGCCTTGCCCCCAGGCCGTCCGCCCGAGTCCCCCTTCTCGGCTTCTGCCGTGCCCCCGGGCCGTCCGCCCGAGATCCCTTCCTGGTCCCCTACTGGGCTCCTGGGCGGTCAGCTTAGTCCCGTCCTCCGGACCCCCTCCACCCACCCTGGTGGCCTAGGGATACGTCCCTCCTCCGGACCCCCTCCACCCACCCTGCTGGACTTTTTTGGATTTTTGTGTTGGGGTTTAGGGACGTCTGGAATCCGTCCCTTGAGGGGGGGGTTCTGTCACAGTTCTGTCTAGGTTTGGGTGTTTTTCACTGTTCTCTGTCATGTTTTCCTCCTGTCGTTAGTGTCCCTGTGTGTTCTCCTCCCTCCTCACCTGTGTCTCGTTAGCTAATTGTGTTCACCTGTGGCTCTTGTGTTTTTCTCCTCCCTCCTCACCTGTGTCTCGTTAGCCGATTGTGTTCACCTGTGTCTTGTAATTATCCCTCCCTGTATTTAGTCTTGTCTCGTGCTGTGTTCAGTGTCGGTGCTTCTTTTGTTGGTGACGGACTTCACCGGTGAGTGTTCTGTTTTTGTCTGTATTCGTTCCATTTAGCCTTGAAATAAAGGTTTATCAAAGTTATCTGCGCTTGGGTCCTGCTTCCTTCACTCAACCGTGACAATATGGCATAACACCACATCCCTACTGTACATGCATTGCGGCTAAAACATCCAATCAGCGAGCTTAGACCATAGCTGAGGATCTTGGGAAATCAGTTCAGTGGCTGTGTATCGCAATGATGCTCGAAATGTCCCTTATAGGCCTACGTCCGTTTCCGGTTATTTTTATTTTGAAATTCAGTTCCTGACGGACGCCAAAAAAGCCAGAGATTATGGAATTAAACAAATAAATTAAAAAAAGAATAACTGTGTGTTATTTAGAAAAGAATAACAAATTAGAAGGAAAAAATGATTTAAAAAATACAGATTTCAGTATTCTGAGGCTCTCAGCCATTTCTTTTCCTCACAGACGGCAAAAAAAGTCCGACATTATAAGATTTAAAATAAAAACAATAATCGTGGCTTGATATTGAGTAAGAACATGTTTTTATGAACCCCACAGCTTCCGGTCTTCCAAGACCCGAACGGACAGAAAGACGTGCTGCAGGCACGAAACATACTACCAATAGAAATACATTGCTTTTAAAATCGTTCTGTGTGACACGAAAAAAAAGGGGGAAATCGTGTTGGTGAAAACGAATCAATAGATTAAATGTCGTAACTATAACACGAAATGCCGTGAGACTGGGTTGTGTATTATATACTGAACTTCACAAACTGTTTGGCAGGAAGTATACTTGCTGTCCTCTACTATTGAAGAAATAATGAACCCCCTTAAGGGAACATTTTTACTCAATAGGTCGATATGTGTACGCAGTACATATGCACAGGCCCTATAAACATTATAAATAAAATAACTCTTCAAGATTCAGATTCAAATTCAGAAATTCTTGTTTCTAAATCACCAAATACCGTTTATGGCATTTGTATAGTTTTTAATGAATATATTGCTGCATGAGTTGTGTTATCTTTGGGTCAGATTAGCTTCCTGTTTTCTGTATGCTAAGCTATGACCACATGTTGGGTCCACACAATGTGTAGGTTTTTTCAACACATGTCCTCCCGGTCTCAACTTGGGTTAGGGTGCTTGCCAACCTGACATTTCTCATCATTATCATAAATGGTGTTTATCTGTTTTACTAAAGTAGCGTTACAATAACAAAGACACATCCGTACTTCACCCATCTGAATGATGCCAAGCCGCCTCTGTGCAGCAACAAGACGCCTTCACGAAGACTCTGTGAGGCTTCAGGCTGCTGAGGGGTTTCTGCATTACACTCTTCAGGGTCACTGTATATGTTCGCATAAATGATCCGATTCACAAGCTGCATTATCTGAGAAGCACCCGCCGGAAAGTAGTAGAAAACAGGAAAAGGAATTTAAAAATAACATGTTTCGTTCTCTCTGCATGTACATTTTTCAACACAAATTACAGGTTCTTTAGAGATCCCACACATATACATTACCTTGTTTTTTTCTTCCACTGAAGTGGCCTCCAATTCATAATCATGATATCCTTTAAAGGAAATGGAGAACCTGGAACCCACTCCTTCATCACAACTCTTGACAGTCGAAAAGAGAAGTTGCCGCTTGATGATGCCTTTCTCGATGCTGCACAGCATTTTGGTTTTAAAATCAATCTGGGTTGGTCACAATGAGGGGGTTTGAATTGATATATTATTTTCAGTAACACAGTAAAAATGTTATCTTCTGACAGTGTTTTTAACAATACTAGCGGGCTGATACGCATGGTCTCACAAACTAAGGGATGGATTGCCAAGGAAGCTTTTTAATTAATTCATGTTCCTCTGTGGGTGATTCATACTAACATTGTTGACTTGCAAGCAATGACTCCCCCGTTAGCATCAGACAGACTTTGTGTCTCTTGCAAATGCTAGCATGCTAACTTGCTAAACTAAAATGGTAAGCATGGTACACATTATACCCAACCCTGTTATACCAGCTGAACAGCATGTGGGCATTGTTAGCAGCCTTAGTGTGAGTTGCTTTGGCAACAAGCATCCTGCCTCACAGACTTCCCTGATAGCATACCTTTATAATCTTTGTTTTGTTTTGTTCATTTTAACTCACTTGAAGAACCCGCTTCTGCCACCTGTACCGGTTGTGCTTGTGAACACTGAAGTTGTATTGCTGTTCCTGCAACAAAAGCACAACAACTAAACATTAGAAACACGTAGACTTTAAGGAAATAAAAACACATTTTAATGAAAAACAGAAAGTATCAAGATAACTATCTCTATTAAAAAAGGTGTGATATCATCGGCTCTAAACTGTTTCCTGGTAGGTGTAGAACAAGTGCTTCCACATTCCTTCACACATATCTTTGGGCCTATCAAACTGGACATACAATGGTGTGTTTCGAAAAGCTAACCAGCAGGCTAAGCAGCTTATAAGCATTACCATATCTAGAGAGTAGATGATGAAAGATGGGGCAACAGTCTTCCATTTTACAAGACCGTTTTAGATGAGAAGATTTAAACACATGTATGTGTTGGGGAGATGGAAAACGTTGTAAGCAAAACCTCCAGGTCTCTTGTTTTTTACAGGCTCACTGGCCTAGTTCAGTTTCAGCACTTCCAATGTGTTTTTCAGCAGCTCTTTCCATCATTATCTTGTAATGTGTTTATTATATCTTATATATTTTTAAACCAACGTTTAGCCTGATGTATTAAAGGTTTTGGGAACATTAGTTTGGGTAGGATTTTAGGGTATTTGAAAAGGGTTTATTATGTCTTACGATTGTGTTTATAAACTTTTGTGAACTTTAAATCACAGCCAATCGAATGGTAAGGACGCTTGGTTTAAAGGGGCCCTATCATACTAATTGTATAGGTTCATGTTTGTATTTAGTGCCTCTAATGTGACATGTTTACAAGGTCTTATTATTCTATGTCCCCCCTCTGTCTGACATTTAGTAGTTCAAGTTAGATTAGTTTAAGGGTATTTGGTTGGTGTCCATTATGTCTAATAATCGTACTTGTATTTTTGAACTTCTCCTGACAAACTGTGCCATATACTCATCCTCCATGTAAACACTTCAGAAAGACAACCAATGAAATGTTGAGGAAGGTTAAACATGCTGGTACCTCTTCAGTCTGGCTGTTCTGTGTGCACAGCGGCTTATTTTCCTTCCTGGCTTCCTTCAGAGCATCTTCGATGGACCACTCTCCGTTCCTCACCTTGTTCATGATGCTCAGCTGATCCTCATTGCTCAACTGAAAGTACAACAAGCCAGTAAAAAGTATTGTGAGGTTAATTACCCTGTGTGTATAAGAAGTTATCCCTGTTGTAAACTAGTAATGTTGGTTCACATGTCCCTCAATATTCAAGATTGTGATTCTAAATCTAGCGTTCGGTAAACTAACACATAGTGTAGCAGCCATTTTCTCCCTCCTTTATTACTTTCATGCTCTTCTATTTACCATGCAGTATTTTAATCTGGCAATATTTGACCATAGCACTTAATTTCAGCTCACTGAAACTGTAAAGAGGAAGCACTGCGTGGCAAAGTTCAATCAGTATCTGCATCTGTTCATCATGAGATTTACAGGAACAGAATTATCTGTCACATTTCGAGTAACTTGGTGTTCTTTTGTCTGAGCAGCAGGGAAATCAGATTGAATTGAGGAAGTAAGAAATGCTCCAGGGACTTCAATAATACAAAAAGGTTTCTCTTACTGCCCTGAAGTGACGTTAATGAAAGCGAGTGGGTGAGCTTCACAAGTATTGACTTTACATGTACATCACAGCACACTTGCAGTTAATAACATAGTATATTAGCTGAAATCGTACCTGTGGCAGATCCTCAGTGTGTCTGTCCATTCTGGATGGGTTGTCTTTCTTCCTTGATCCTAAATTTGGCATTACAACTTTTTTAGATGACATAAAAATCGATGCAGTCCATTTACTGCCTCTCTCTTATAGCAACGATACGAAAGCTGTTTTGTTTTGTTTGTCACGCAAGTCCCAAATAGTGATCTGCTCCTTTAAACATGGGAAAGGAAAAGGCTGTGATTTGTATGACTATTTCTCTACCACCGCCCTCTTTCAGATCATATTACTGTTCTCTGTAAGGCAGGTACTTGCTGTTTGGCCACACCTACAGCAGCACACATGCTTTCTCTGCAGAACAACAGAAAATTCAAGTCGGTTTACATGTCTCCACTCGCAGCACAATGTGCATTACCTGCTGCTCACCCTGTTTCACCTAGAAAGAGCACTAAGGTACTGCCAGCTCTTTTCCCAGACCCATAGAAGTACAATTTAATACAACATGTATGTCCTATGGATTACTGCTGAGGACTTATTCTTCTATACTCATATGAAATATTACTTTTATTATATTGTTTGTTTGAAAATCAAGTCACCTGTGAACTGAAACGGAAATGTTTATCATATTCTTGGTTTTCCCATGATACCTTTGATTTAAAAGGGTAAGAGCATTTTGTTTTCTTGGTGGAACAACACAGTCCTGACCCTACATATGGTTCAGTAATAATATGTATGTTATTAATTCAAGAGAATGTAAAGTGAGTAGTTGAAAGTCATTTCAAAAATCTATATTTTACCCTTCCTCCTACCATTTTTTCAACCCTTCCTCCAGTCAACATTAAACAGTGTGCATAGCTTTTCTGAACATAGGACAAATTAACCAGGGCCTATACAAGAAAAGGCACACAATTGCCAGTACAAAAGAAGCAGAATAACACTAAGTTTAAAGGTAAAATGGTGTAAATATTCCCATAAAATGCTTTCATTTTCATGAAAAGGATTATAATTCTATATCCATTGGAATTTCCAGCCAGGGAAAGTTTGAGAAAATTCATTGTGCAAGTTTTTCCGGTGCTCCCGGTCAAAGTGCAGTAATTACACGAATACACAGGCAACAACATTTGAACACAGCCGGTTTACTGGCTGTTGCCTAGCAACATATGCATGAGGTGAGGGCCATAGACTGATAGGGGCAGAGATAACGTGGTGGTATTAGACACTGTTACGCCCAGGTCTAGGGGAACCTAGGCGCAGCACAACATTGCACTCTCCCCACTCTTCCCATTCCCAAGAAATGGACAATGAGACAGAAAAATGCCTTTGGTCATTTTAATTACCTTTTTGTTTTTAAAGGAGGTGAGACAACCCTCATAAACAAATAACCCTGGGCATACATAAATCTTGCCTAACAAAAATAAGTAAAATAAAATACAGGCTTCTTACCTACCTAACGAAAAAACAGGAGAAAACGTGATTTGATCAAAAGCAAAGGGTGTCGCACTCCTGGGCAAAGCAAAGAGTGCCTTTCAAGACATATTTTGTGTGCCAATGATGCGGTCATCTTTGTACACGGGAAAAACACTGAAATGATCTCATCCTGTCTCTCAAATGCTTTGGACGAGGTTCAACACTGGCTGAACAACATTTGCTTTCAGTTAACTGCAAACCAGTATGCATGATGCTCAGTAAACGACCAGTCAAATTCGAAGGATCCAACGTGTTTTTAAACGGAGCAGAATTAGAACTAGTCCCCCACTTCAAGTATCTTGGAGTCATACTGGACTCGAACTTGACTTTTAAGAAACATATTAAGAAAGTATCCAATACCGTTAAATTCAACTTGCTACATTTTAAACAAATCAGACCTTTCTTAACTGTCAATGCTGCAAAGTCAGACCTCCACTGTATGATTCTATCCCACATTGAACACTGTTTTACAAACTGGTCGTTTGCTTGGGCCACAAACCCGAAACCCACAGAACAGCTGTACAAGAGAGCTATCAAGGTGTTTGACAGAAAGCCAAGTTCATACCACCACTGTAGCATCCTTGAAAAACCCAATTTCTTGAGTTTGTGTTTTTTTATAAATGTTTACATGGACTGTAATTTTCTTAAATGTTTTATGTGAGGGACTGCGGATGTTACACTTGATACATTTGAATGTTTGAAGTGTTCTTTACTATGCATTGTCCCTGCCAAATAAACGATTATTTGCTGTAAAGTGTCTCTACTGTAGGCTATTTTTATTATATGTACAGCACTTTGGCTCGACCAAAAATCGTTTATAAATGTGCTATATAAATAAAACTTGATTTGATTTGATTAAATACATAAAGATAAGACAGATTAAATTAGCTTATCTTTACAAAGATACCAAAAGTACAAAAGGACCGGTAATCGTTAGATTTAACCACACAGAACAATAGATCAGGTTTTCTACAACAGTCACGGAGTTGGGAGAGGTCGATGAGAGAGAGGGCAGAGGACCTGCGTGGCTGCAGCTTCAATGCTCCAGTCTCTTCAGGTGGACCAATCAGCCTGTCGAAGGCAGCCAATCAGCTAACGGGCACCACCTGCTCACTCACACACACACACGGGCTGTTTCTCAATCTCGAGGATACTGGCTTCCAAGCCAATATTTCAAGGATGCTACGTCATCGAGTGCCGCCGAAGTACTGTTCCAATCTCCAGCATACTTGGAATTCCACCGAGGCTGCGTCCTTGGTTTGGGAGAAATTTCGAGGCTGTACATGGGTAGACTTCGCGTCCTTAAAATCCCCACAATGCTTTGCGCACGGACCAATTTCAAAAACCCTTGCGGAGAATGGCAACTAATTACGCGACTACCAAGCCAGCATCCTCGAGATTGAGAAACGGCCGGTGGGTGTTTCTCAATGTCGAGGACGCTTCCTTGATAGGACATGTCTTCCCTGTCACTTCCTTCAGAAGCGAGGCAAGAATCCTTCTTAGCCTCGGAAAACGAAGAATTGTGGAACAGGCTAGCAGGTGTGTGTCAGGCCCCGCCTTAAATGGAGTGCGATTTCCGCCAAAGATTTGGAAATTGGTCCGTGCGCAAAGCATTGTGGGGATTTTAAGACCGCGGAGGATACACATGTGCAGCCTCGAAATATCCCGCAACGAAAGACGCCAGCCTCGGCAGAATTCCAAGCATCCTGGACATTGGAACAGTCCTTCAGCGGGACTCGATGACGTAGCGTCCTTGAAATAGTGGCTCTGGAGCAGCCTTCCTTGACATTGAGAAACACCCCCTGCCACACAGAGGGTGTTTCTCAATGTCGAGGACGCTTCCTTGGTAGGACATGTCTTCCGTGTCACTTCCTTCCTAGCCTCGGAAAACGAATAATGGTGGAACAGGCTAGCAGGTGTGCGTCAGGCCCCGCCTTAAATGGAGCACAAATTCCGCCAAAGATTTGGAAATTGGTCCGTGCGCAAAGCATTGTGGGGATTTTAAGACCGCGGAGGATACACATGTGCAGCCTCGAAATTTCACGCTACGAAGGACGCCGGGCTCGGTAGAATTCCAAGGAGCCTGGACATTGGAACAGTCCTTCGGCGGGACTCCATGACGTAGCATCCTTGAAATAGTGGCTCTGGAGCAGCCTTCCTTGACATTGAGAAACACCCAGGGGGAGGGGTAAATATCCGCACACAAATGACATAATGACCCAGGGTCATAACAACACACTGAGTATTCAGTCCGTGTGCATATCTGAAAAGGAGAGAAGAGCATTTTTCACTGGCAGTCAACCAGTTGTGGGAATCCCCCCTTCAGAGGGGAGTCTGGGGAATCCCTCAGTGTGTGCAGTGTGCAGGCTACTGAGGAGCAGGTGTTGCCGAGAATTGGGAAAACAACACAGCCCTTTTCCTGTCATAAAATTCATAAGAGGCAATGTAAATTGTGTTTAATTCAAATAGAAACTTGTGTTGCTGTGATAGAGGCCCAGTACAAGCATATTATCCTTGTCAAGACTTACAGCTGCTATAATGTGATTTAGTAAACTGACCTCAGGACTATTCATTTATTGTACTTTACTTTAGTATACCCATTTTTTCGGATTTCTCTAATTACTTGTTTCTGCATTACACTTATTTGCAGCTATACAGTTACTGATTTCTTTGTATTTTAATATTATTTTACTAACAAAACATACACTTAGTTTTTAAGCAACATGTTGATTTAGATTAAACTAGATTAAATTGAGTGAAATAATCCAATAATATAATAGTATATCTTACTTCTTCTAATAAGTAGCCGTCACTTTAACTTATAATAAACAACTTCAAATACAGTTTGCTTATATTTCACCAATTCTAAAATACACAAATATAATTTAAGTTTTTTCCAACACTGATATTTTTTTCTTAAAGTTTAAAATACTTCTCTGGAAAATCACCACTCTGGATTCGCTGTGGATGCCTCTGCATTTACAGGAAATGGTCATCTAGGACCTACAAAAAAAAGTCACGGAGGAAATCCCCTCTCTCAGCTCCACCCTCACCCAAATAGTCTAACCGTTTATAGTTAGGAGGGGAGGACAGAGCAGACACACTGTGACCGTGGAGAGAGACAACATGCTGGGAACTAAGATGCATCTACTGCTGCCGATACTGCTTCTGGGTTTCATGGTGAGTAAGATAAATGATATATGTTATTATAAATATGAAAGATGTTGACTAGAGCTAACTGAATGTAGCTGCGGTTACACTGTATCGCCCAGTCATGTGATTGAAAGCTGTAGGCGAAATGTAGTTAGTCATAAGACTCGTCATAACCATCGTTTACTCTGAAGCACACTATAATATGATATTATGCCCTAATTGTTAATATTATTTCAATGTTTCACCATTTAGATGCTGTTTAGACAGAATGGTGCACATCTTATAAAATGTACTTTCACTTTCGTTTTCGTCGCTGCATTGGGCAGACGAGGTTTTGTTTGAGAATCACGTGTTTTTCTGAATCTTAATATGCAATTCTCTTTAATATTGATAGCGAAAACATGTTAATAAATGAACAAAAGGGCATGTGGCTGTCAGTATCGGGGATACCAGCTTCTTGAATGCTTGGGACTTCCCACCATTAACAGTATGGACTAAGAGGAAGTTAACATACAGTCATTGAAACCACACACTACTAAGGACACAACGCATTAATAAACCTCTGAGTTATTGTATTTTACTTAATTCTATTTGTATTTGAGATTCACATTACCATAATTCCTATGGATTGTTTATCTTGTTATGTTTTTACCCTGTCCTTCATGTTTGATTATCTGTACAAACTGTAAAGCCGTCTGAGAAACATGTGTTTTGTAATATTGGGTTTTATAAATAAATGTGATTTAATTTGTATAAATGACACCCATTTTGTTTTGCAGGTGCTGATCTCTGCTCAGCTACAATGTGACCCACTGACCCAGTATGCGAATGTGAATGGCGATTGCTGCAAAATGTGTGGTCCAGGTATTGAAATCTTTATCATTCTTAATACTGTATTCATCCTCTACAGGGCAGTTAAAGCAAAGCAGGCGTACACAAACACGACATTTAAACAACAAATGTCTACAAATTAAAATATGATAAAGTGTTGAAACAACATCGACAAACACGTTTCCGCCGCTGACTTCCTCACGTGTTAATAAATAATCTAGGACATGTTATTTCTATGTTTGCAGTCACGTAGACACTCACTCACTCACGCAAAATTAACAATTGTGAGTCACTTGTATCTCAGTGTAAATGTTAAAAAACGTCCTCTAATTACTAAATGGGTTAAATGGACATTACATGTAACTAAGCTAGAAACAAAGTGAAAAAGTAGCAGATGGTACGATAAAAGAGGCTGAGGTTATTTCTGCCATAAAGTTCACTGAAGCTTTCGGCACTTCCGCATTAGATTCACTTCTCTGCCCCAGAGATAGCAGCTTGTTCAAAACTGATAAAAATAATATTTATTTTTGCTTTCACTTAGCTTCCTTCTTATCCTTGGGTTCTTTTTCTTTCACTCTCCCCTCAGAAATGTTAAAGGAAAAGTTAAACTTCTTCTTCAGTCTTCTCTACCCCTCTCTTTCTTTTTCTCTCTCACCTCAACCCTTGTTCCCAAGTGGTTGTTGGGTTGGCTCAAGAGATCATTTCTGTATTTATTTAGTGCTATATAAATAAAATGTTATGTCATTGCAAAGACTTGAGGAGAAGGTCGATGCAATACTCATATCAGTAAAACTTCCATGTAGAGCTGAGACAATAAGTTGACTATATTATTTTATTTTTTAAATGCAGGAATGGTAAAAACAAAAAAATACATTATCTGAATCCAGCTTCTCAAATGAGATGATGTGCTTATTTTCACGTGTTTAAATCATTGGGGAAATTGTGAATATATCTGGGTTTTAAACTTTTGATAAAACAATAACTAAGATTGGTCTTTAGGAAGTTGTAAAGGGGATTTTGTCATTAGGTTTTATCAGTTCCTTGACAAAATTGTCATGGGTTGCATTTAATGGACAGTAGGGTGGATTCGCACTTTCATCTTATTCTCAGCAAAAAAGCTGTAACACCTGTTACAGTATAACTAGAGCTTATTTCCTCCCACATAACCTTTCCTTTGAGCCACGGTTCCACATTAACCACATGCACTTGAGACACGTACTATAATACTGCACAGTTCTGCATGTTTCACTAAGAAGCGCCACTCTGTGTTTCAGGGACCAGAATGTCTTCTTCCAGCCTTTGTGAAGATCCTCGATGTGAAGAATGTCTGGAAAATGAATATCAGGATAAACACACACAGAATACCAAGTGTCTCCGTCAGCGCTATTGTGACCCAAGTAAGACCCTGTCCGAAATATTCAAAAAACAGTGACTATACATACTGATATACTTTAGTTTGATGCAGCACAATTTATAACGTGTCTTCATTTCTCTTTCAGATATAAACTTCCAGGTTATTGTCCATAAGAGCAGGAAGGAGCGCAGCACCTGCCTGTGTCAGGAGGGGTTTCACTGCTCCAGTGCTGAGTGCATCACCTGTGTGCCACACACCACCTGTACACCTGGAGATGGGGCTCTATTCAGAGGTATGATGCACCATATTCATTTGTACTGAATATATAGATCAGCACTGTTTTTGTTATGTACTAAATCTATCACTTTCTGCTTTCAGGCAACCATACGCAGGACACAGTTTGTCACAAATGCCCAGAAGGCACATTTTCCAATGACAGCTCTTGGGGTGGTCTCTGTAAGCAATGGACAGAGTAAGTAAAGTAACTCCAATTCCACAAAGAAATCTCCCAGCTTAAACCTCCACTTGCTAATTCATATTTGGCTTTGTGTGGTTAGACCAGGGGTCGGCAACCCCTGGCACGCGTACCACCATTGGCACGCGGCACCGTAACCAGTGGCACACTGAATAAGTGGACAAAATATTTACATGTTATTTTCGGATCCTGAACGAGACCGCCGCCAGAGCGCGTCTCCCCGTTACCCACAGAAGGAAGCCATGCACGCAGCGCAGCCCCGCTCTCTTTAAATCCAGGTGACTTTCTGCCGCTTTCCTCCGTGGTGCTGATCGTTTCACCACGGAGAGGAAAGCACTTCACTAATTGCAGTTCCCTTAAGGAGCTGTACAAATGCCGCCGTTTTTGCGTGGCTGTGTATTTAGTTGAAAGCCCAGTGGCATCTGCTCATCGAAATAATATGCTACAAAGGGGCGCACTGGCCATCTGTGTGTTCTGGAGAATCACAGAACGGACGATCGTCCTTATTATTATGCCGTTTAAACCAATTATTTAAATTAGTTTGTTAAATTCGGCCTCATGTAAGTTGCACTGGCAGGTCCACACACTGTTTCCCCGCAGCGAGGCTCCCCCCGCCCTCCTGTTGACAATTCACAAGCGTCAAACTCCTCCCCCGATCGTCGGCACGCTGATAAAAAAATGGCACTTCATATCAAAAAGGTTGCCGACCCCTGGGTTAGACAAACAAGCCTTTGTTAGAGCACGTTTTCTTACAGGCTGATTCAGAGATACACATTAACAAGGAAGTTAGTTTTCCTCTCTTCAGTTTTGTCTGGTTATTGGCTTCTTCAAATTAATATTTAATCTGAATATAGTTAGTTCACTATTATAGGAAATATTGGAAAGTACACTTGTTAATTAAACAAGTTATATCTCTCTAAATATGTCTGTTAAATGTCAATCTAGAAAGTAGCAGGCCATAAAATCGACCAGCCTGTAAATCTGTTTCATTGTTGTTTCAACAAATAACATATAATAATATAGTAAGTAATTTGTTTAAAAAAGGGGGATAAGTGGACTTTGTTACTTTCAGAGAGAAACAGGATAGCTGTTTCCCCATATTTCCATCAGTTGTAATGCTAAGCTAAGCTAACCAGCAGCTAGCCATACATTTACAGGCCATAATGTGAGAGTGGCTTTTCTCTCTAACTCTTTGTAAGAACACACATTTCTCAAAATATCCTGCAAGTAGACACTCAATTTTGTTTACATACTACATTTGAACATTTCTGAGAAGATATCGTGGTTGTGTGGGTGATTTCCGTGATGAAGAATATTAAACCCATTTGTAAACTGCCGTCATTATGTATTGTAATGTGCTGAAGATGCTGCTAGCACCTTTTTCTAAGTTGCTCTCACGATAGGAGTTCCCAATTCACTGAAGCTTTCAGTGTGCTTGTGAAATATAGAAGTGAAAAAGGGAACATTTGGGCAAATAATGAGAAGCCAGGAATGATCCTTTAACATTGTGACCTTCTTTACAGATGTGAGAGTGGAGACCATATTGAACAAAGTGGAACAGACGTATCTGACAACATCTGTGGTGAGTTTTTGAGTAGGCTGGTGAATTGTAATGTTTCGCTCCTTCAGCTCTCTTACCGTCTGCTGTGTGGTTAGCGGTGACTCGCTCAAAGCGACACCATGTAGGCGACGAGATGTGGTTTTAAGTGTGGGATTAACACACTTCACCTACACCATGGTTACACTACTTTGGTGTAAAGACGCCTCTGTAATTTCATTGTTATAGAATTTTAAAAGTATGTATTGACTTCCTGAACATGTTCACAACTGCATGTGGGCTTCCTCTGATGAAATGCAAATATGTGATATACATGAAGGTAACCCATTTCCTGTTGTGGAGGAGATGTATTAAGACTATTTGTCTCAAATATCGAATGATCCAGTATTCTATGCAATGATAAATTGTGAATTGTGTGTGAAAGGCCTGATATCTGGTTAATGGTTCTCTTGTTTTGGATTTCAGAGGCAAATCGGAATCATCACATTTTGATCGGTGTCATTGTTCTTGTAGTGCTTCTTGCTGCACTTGGAGTTGTGCTTTGTATAGCGTATAAAGGTACGTAACTAAGGCACTTAATGTTCTGTTGTTTAAGGAGTTCTCTGGAAGGCACTGAAGGTGCTCACCTCTCGTTTTGTCTCCCTTCTGTTAGGTCAACGAGATGATGCAAGAGGAAAGGTAAAGGTAAATGTGAATTCTATCTTGCTTGTTACCGAGGAAACCAGAAATATTCTTATCGCACTCTCAAAACGACAATTGACCGTTCAGTGTTGTCATTGTTCCCCAAAATGTGTCTTTTTTTTGTATATCATGTCACTTCCACACTTTATTGTCTTTTGATTCGCTCCATTTGGAGAAACTTTGGCGTCTTACAGAATGCCAGTTGCCTTCTTGAAGATGATTGAATTGGAAGCTTAATACCACTTTAATATCTGTATGCTAAATATGAAGCTCCTCGCATAGTTTCGCTTAACAATAGTTTAGTTTAGCTTTGTTATGGTTATTATAACATCTTGGACAACATTTGAAAAGCTTGTTGTCAATAAGTATATGAATTGTCCAAAGAGGTTGTATTCCACAGTCTGCCTGAATGTAATCATTGCGTAGGTGTGTAGTGTGATTCTGTGTAGTTTATTGATGGCATCCCGTTGGCTTTGAAGTCATCTGAACAGGACATCGCACGCTCACTGCTTGATAGCGCGCGAAGGTCCGTTTACGCCGGTTGTTAAACAACATCGTTATGGGGAAATGCAAGTCTGCGTCCAAATGGTTGGAAGATAAGGAGGAAGGACAATCAATACTGTATATAGTCAATGTGAGGTAAAGTGTGTCGCCAAGGTAACCGGTTAGAACTCCAAGTGGCGATGAGGTCTTAAAATGTACGGAAAGTGTCTTAAAAAAGGTCTTGAAAGGTCTTACATCTGACTTCAGGGTTCCTGCATAGACCCTGTACTAGCTTCATATTTTGCATACAGACATGAGAGTGGTATTATTCCTCTAATACAGCTCTCAAAAACAAAGCTAATCAGTCCAAAGTAGTCAAACTATTATTTTAATTTAGGGTACACAGGGTACTGCAGAACAGATCTAGCGGGAAATGTCCAGCTATTTTCTAATCAATTAACCTGCACAAGTAAAACAGGTTTTCTATTCTTTTGAAATTGGAGTAATCTGATTATTAGGGAGGATTTATACACACTGAGATATACAAACTGTTGATGTGTAATATCCTTTATTAAACAACATTTTACTCTTTTAGGGCTGTTTTCAATCATGTTGGGGAGAAAAGAGGGAGCTGCTGAGAGAGACCACAGTTGACATGACACAGCCGACTGCAGAAGAAGAGCTGCTGTCCCACCCGCAGGAGGAGGGCGCTGGAGTACCCGAGGAAAACGAGGATCATCCGAGCCACGAGAATGCAACAGATGGCCTTTTCTCTGATAATGGAAACGTTGTGACTCAAGACATTGGGATCTCGTCAAAACTCTCCCGACAGGAATCACAACCACACACATTGACATGCGATCCGGCGAGGCTGAACTCAGATAATAGTTGATTATTTGAAGTTAGGATTGTTGAGCATTGTTGCCCCGTTTGCACATAATTCACTCCTCTTCTTAATATCATGTATATAGTTGCCTTTAGTGTTAGAAATAACTTGTAATGTGTTGAAATGATTACATTTTAGTGTCAAAATACTAAAAGTGTGGCACACTACAGTATTTTAATTAACAAAGTAGCCATTTTTTCAAGTGTTGTGGTCATTTCTCTGTCTTTATATTGTGGTGTCATCCGCTTATTTGCAAATTCACATCTTTTTTTTGCACAACTCATTATGATAATAATTGTGCATTGAATCGGCATGTTCTTTTAAGCTTTTTACTTGCATTAAAAATGTGTAAAATGTTTGACACAATCAGAGTTTTACGTTTTGTACAGTTAAGTGTGTCTGGTCTGTCTTATGAATGGGGTCTTAAAAGAAATCCCATAATGCCTTGTGGTGATATAGCCTGTAGCCTATGCTAATTCTATGTGCGACACCTTGAGCCCAATCCTTTTTGCCTAAATGTGTGTGAAGTTCAAAATAATGCTACATTAAAAGTATGCCGAGTCATCTGCAAGCTGTTGCTGTAAGCACCGAATTCATTTATTTACCGTCAACTATTACCGGATTCCTTTGATACAGTATTCAACTTTCAAATGTACAGATTTTTTAGTTGTATTCAGCGTCCATTATTTCAAACCGGATTTTGTGATGGACTTGGGAAAAATGACATCGTCGGAAACTGTAAGTCACGCTGAAACTTAACATTTGTTTACTTTATATGTGTGTCCTCGTTTGACTTGATTATAACACTTTGGAAATATAGTTTAGAAAGGCCTAGTGCGGTTGAATAAATGCTGCTGTAGTTACATCTGATGTCCTCAGGGTGGTGCTACAGCTTCACTTTATTAAAGTTGATCTCAAAGTGTGTTATTACCTTTAATACTTACTCCACTGCTCAACAGAGGTGGGAGAAGTACTCAGATCTGGTACTTAAGTAAAAGTAGAAATACCAGAGTGTAGGAATACTAAAAGTCTGCAATACAAATGTTACTCAAGTAAAGTAGGAGCTTATTGGCATCAAAATAAACCTAAAGTACTAAAAGTTAAAGTACTGGTTATGCAAAGTGGCCCATTTTCCAAGTAATATATTATATGTTTGGATAATAATGATTGATCATTAAAGTGTTCTCAAAGCTGGTAAAGGTGCAGCTAGTTTGAATGCCTTTGTATACTGCAGGGTAGCTTGTGAATTTACTCCAGGTGGAACTAAAGTCTGATTTAAGTGCTGATTCTATTTCACATCATTAATCACAAACTGCAAAGTAATTTAAGGTATTAAATAAATGTAGTGGAGTAGAAGTACACTGTAGCATAACATGGAAATACTCAAGTACTGTACAAGTACCTCAAAATGGTACAGTATGTAAATGTACTTCGTTACTTTAAACCACTGCTCCTCGATGATATTTTAACTGAAGATGTAAATATAACGAGTAGAAAAGGGGTCATTAATCAGGCTAAAACTGTTAATATCAAATGTAAAGGGGAACGTTTCATCATTAGGCCTAACTCTTAACATGTTGAGCTTTCATTACATGCTATTCTATTATTCATCTGTTTCCTGGGAGAGAAGAGGCTCAAATGAGAGCTAATCTGTCCTCTGTGTGTTCCTGTTTGTAGGGATTTGCATGGAGAGGTGCAGCAGCGCTCCCAGGGGCTTTCTCATTATCCCCGGATTATTGGAGGTACAGCCCTTTGAATTTACATGAAACCCACATGTGCGATTGACAGTGAAGAAGAATGCCTCTGCCAAAACTTTAAAAGACCTGTGAACCTGCTGCTGCCTAATCTAAAATCAATTGTAGAATAGCTGTGAATAAAATGGCTGAAATAAATACACCAAGTAGGGTAACACGATCATTTAAAGAAAATGTGAGGTCTGAAAATGTGAGGTTCAAAGTGTAATGGCTGGGACTCAAACCTATTCGAGAAGATTAAAATGCTTTGGTTTGATGTGCATATTAAGGCAACAACTCTTTCCGATTTACATAAATAATCCCAATCATTGTTATTTAAATTGTATATGCGAATTTAAATTGATCTTAAAGAAAATGCTACCTTCTGTGCGAAACCGTTAACACAAATTACATGTAAAAAAAATGTAGTTTCATATTTGATCATCACTGTTTATGTAAAAGAAGGAATGAAAGCTGCAAGTGAATTTTTCAATCATTGCAAAATCACCAGAAACACACGTCAGAATTTCACTAGAAGCTGAATTTTATTTAAGCAAAAATATTTCTTCATGAATAGACAAAGGACATTTAATTTACATGTTTGTTGTGGAAAAATACATCTACATTTATTTACAATAACATGTGTAATCTTTGGTCTCAGAGCAGATTTATTTCACTGCAAACTTCAGGTATAAGCGACCAAATCCCTGAGGTTTGAAAGTTTAAAGTGCAATAGGAGGTGGAAAAATGTCTCTTAATGTGTGTCTAAATACTTTCTTAGACAACTTCATGAGTGTTGTAGCATGACGGAACAAACAGCCCGTTTCTTGAAGCCCACTCTGCCCACAGTTTTCCTGCCGGGTTGTAAAAACTGTCCAGGGGTTTCTTCACAGTCTCCGAGGTGGCGGTCTCAGCTAAAGACCAGATTTTAGGTTTCTGGCTGATTTCTTTACTCTCCAAAGCGGATATCGTGTGATCAGAGTCACTTTTCTCAACTTTCTTGACAAGTGCAAGTTCTCTCCTGTCTTCCTGCTCGCTGCTTGGCTCCAGACGCGCGTCCACAGAGGCCGGGCTCTCCAACAGCTTCTCCTTGGTGTCTGCAGGGTCGATCTGAGCCTCTTCCTCCTCCAGGTTCTGCATTGAACTATCCGCATCGTCGCTCTCTCCCTCCAGCTCATCATCCTCCTCCTCCTCGTCTGATTTCCCCTTATTACACGCCCAGCTCACCCGGTTCTCCTTCTTCAGGCGTCGCCGTGCGTTAGCGAACCAGGTGGAGACCTGCGTGAGGCTCATCTTGGTGATGATGGCTAGCATGATCTTCTCGCCTTTAGTGGGGTACGGGTTTTTCAAGTGCTCGTTCAGCCAGGCCTTCAGCGCCCCGGTGCTCTCTCTTGTGGCCACTTTGGCGACTCTACCGGGATCCTCGGCCGCTCCGGGGCGGTACGGAGTGTAGAAAGCCCCCCCACGAGCCAGGAGAGCGGGGTGGTATGGAGAAGCGGCCTTCAAGTCGAACCCGTTGTTCTGGAAAACAGAGAGAAGGAACGTAAGGACGAGGAAAGGAGTCTTGATGCGTAATTACGCACGGATGTGGCGTCTATTGACTTTAATGAGTGACGTTTTACACCATAATATGGGGAACGCATGATCATGCGGAGAAAAAAAAAAGTGTTTAAGTTCTAACATTTCACAACAATAGAATCTTGAAGAAGCTTTTTCGGGAAAATGCTGGTTCAGCTTCTCCAAATCAGATTTTACGCACGTTTTTGTTAAAACTAAGTTGTTATGACTCTACTTTATATATTTGTGAATGCTTTCTCAACTCACCATGTGTGTGATGTGCCTGTGGTGCGGGTAGGGGATGAAGTTGTATCCCTGTAGTCCTGAGTAAGTTAGAGGAATCCCAGCTGCCATGGCGGCCAGGTGCTGAGCCTGCTGCTGCTGCTGCTGCTGCTGCTGCTGCTGCAGACCCAGGATCTGATATCCAGTCGGCATGCTGATGTTCCTCTCCAAGAAAAAGCTGCCAATTCCACTTTGCGATGCGGGCATCTTTCCTGCGTCCCTGCTATTTGAGTTTGAGTGGCAACTAGCCTCCTGGATCTATTTATATCAAGCCAGCTGCCAGCGTGTGTTTGCAGGGGGGAGGAAGGGGGGAGGTCCCACTGGTAGTGACTGACAGCTCCGTTCAAAAGACCCACAGCTTTCACTAGCAACAAATCCCATCAAAGAAGCCCTCCGCTGTTCCTTTTAGCGTTTTCGCGGAGAGGCTAAACATGTGCTACTTATCGCGCCACAGAGACTTTTTTAGAAGAAGTTTCAATTCAAATGCTTTACTAAGGAATAAAGAAGGACAACTAACTTCACGTAAAAACATCTTAAACATCTTATATATTTTTTTTATAGAAAAGGTCTTTAGGTTTTCCTCGTTATTTTCTAACGGCACAAAATAAAAATAAAATGTTATTTCCCAGCCCACCGATAACTAAAAGTTTAAATAGCCTACTAAGCCAATCTTATGGGAACATGATGTTTTCATATATTACAATCCTTTTTATTCTGTTAATTACATTTTGATTTAGCAGCACACCACTCACACCATGTTTGATGTCGTTTAAATGACGAATTTAACACTTTGGCATGTCTAGCACCAATTTGCAGAGCTACGAAAATCACCTGAACTCAGTTAACAACATCCCGCCAGTCTGCTGCCTCTCACACTTCATCACCTACAGATCTGTACTTATTGTGAATCAAATGAACCATCTCAATAACTATGAAGTATACGCGAATAAACGCCAGAAAAATACGTGTCGCCAAGCAAGTTTGTGGCAGTCTCCGAAACTTCTCAAAGTTATTCCACTGAATAGTTAACACGATTAATGCAACCATAACATCTACCATCAAGCCTGCAGCCATACCTTTTTATTTGTAAATGTCATTGAGTGAACAAGCTGCCTTTACATGTCGGATGGTTTTGTTTTGAGTGCATCGTCTCAATGGCCCTAATTAAAGCAGGTTAAGTGAAACAGGTGTTGACTAATGTATATGATAATTGTGAGATAACAGAGTGTGTGTGTGTGTGTGTGTGTGTGTGTGTGTGTGTGTGTGTGTGTGTGAGATAAGAGGAGAAGATTACACTTCTTATTCCCCCCCCCCCTCCCCCTTCAAAGAGCCTCTAAACTCAGTGTTTGGGTTCAAGGGACTCACCTCTCTTATCTTGCATAATTGTGATTATTATATTAACAGTTTCAGGAGGTGTAGAGCTGGGGGGGGGGGGGGCTTTTAAGTGACAACAGAGAAGCATCTAAACATGCAGCAGTGATACCTAAACATACTTTACACATATTCCATTTGAAATCTTTGTGTTTTAATACATGATCCTTATGTTGCAGTTTAGCTTGTACCTTCTTTGGATGCCTCTTTAAATGCAGTGCGCTGTAACTCGCTTATTTTTACAGTTCTTATTTACTATAACTGTTTTCGATTAGCCTCAATAAGTTGCTTTATTTCTATTATATTTTAAAGCTAAACAGAATCATTACACATGCTCTTCATAACTCGTCTCACATAACTTGTTACTCATTTTAAGAGATGTATCGGCCCTCACTGTCACCCGTAGCACATGCTTTGAGCTCCAGGAAAGCGCTATAAAAATGACATGTATTATTATTTGTATTATTATGTATGAGTAAATTGCATTCTTACAAACTCAAAACTATTTATATTTTTAATATTTAGGCTTCACATTTCGCACAACACTTATCAATTATAAATCTGAGCATGAGTCTGACTTTATATGTGACACCAGCCTTTCTCACAATGACTTTGAATTGTAATGAAAACTAAGCTTGGCGATATAAAAGGGGAAGCAGTCTGGATGTCTGATGTGTATACATGTATCTGACGTGTATATATGTATCTGATGTGTGTACATGTATCTGATGTGTGTACATGTATCTGATGTGTGTACATGTATCTGATGCATATTGGGGCTTTGGCAGCAGGTCTTATCCACTTGAAGTCATTTGCTTATTTGAAATCTTAGCGGCCATCAATTAGAGCCATGTAACGTCACACAATGTGATTTCTACCGGTGTGAATTCTGTCATGTACTTAAAGGCAACATCAGAGACTCAGGTGGCTCTGGAGGAAAGGCTGCAGACTAGCAATGATTAGGCGTTATTTCATTAGGCGATCAGCAGAAATGCAATATGCAAGTTTTTAAATGAAATGGTTAAATAAAAGGTTGAAGCTTCTCAAATGGCCAGATGTTTTAATGCATTAAATGATAATATTAATAATAATAATTATAGTAGTAGTAATATAAGAATACATAATAGTTCAATTAATTAAATAATAATAATACAATAATAATATAAATCAAATAAATATATGTATACAAATATCTGTAGACCAAACATTTAATCATAAAAAATAAAAATAGGGACAGGATAATTAAAAATGAGAATAATAGTTTGAGCTGCTACACCATCGGTACAGTGCAGTTTGTTTAATGTGTTTTATGTTTATTTAGGATCCCAGTGGCTTTTGCTCTCGACAAAAGCTACTCTTCCTGGGGTCCGGCACTTAAAACAATAATACAACATTCAAGACATCATTCCTGTCATCATCAACAACATCAACAACAACATCAACAATATCATCAACAATCTCATCCACTTTCAATATCAATCTCAGCCAAGGATGAGTGCACGAGACACCCACCAGTACAAAGCATGAGATCAAATGAAATTAGGGTTCACAGCTCAGTGCAGCTTTAAGTGAGAAGAGTTTGCCAAAGAAGAGGCACGCACAAGGTATTAATAATAAGTCAAACAAATAACATAATTGTATACTAGTATAAAAACATGGCAGTATTTGTTTTTAAATTGAACATATATACACATATTGAAGTAGCTGGTAATGTTGAAACTGGAGCATCCTCAGATAAAAAGGTGCTAAAGGTGGGAGGGAGAGGAGGAATGTATTTGGGTGGGGTCCAAAGAACCTAAAGCAAATTTGAACAAGAGCAACAATGGAGTGCAAAGAGAAGGAGGCTTATGGCATCAGGAGTAACATCTCACAACACAAACGGCTCAGGGCAGCGGCCTTTGTCCTTCTTCTAGGACTCCTTTTCAATCTCTTCCTCTTCGGGCCACAATGCAGGTGTGGGTCCTGCTCTGACAGGTCCAGTTTGGGCTGTTTGCCGTTAGGATGTCGCTCGTTTACAGGAGAAGGGACCAAATGGAAGACGATTGTCCTCGGTGCTCACAGAGATAGCAGAGAGGATGAAGGTATCTCTCTCTGTGATAACGCCCAGGCCATTCCTCTGTATTGGAATAGACTGTGAACATTCCTTTATCTACAGACCCTCTGCATATTCCACATTTGAACTCACAACACAGACAGCTTAGGGAAGCAAGACCCTAGTTTGAGAAAATGCAGAACGACGACGCAACGGGCTAATGAACAGGTCGGGACAAAAGGCTTAGGTGTGACCTCAATTACAGGCTGTCCCCTACCTGCAGGCGGACAAAGGGACTAAGGAGGCGAGGAGGAGGCAAGGTGTGAACGGGACTACAAAAGCCTGGAGGGAATCCACAGTCTTCGACACCTAGCGCTTGTTAGTTTATTTATGTGTAGCGGATACTGAAGGAGGAGAACATTGACTCAGGCTCATTGAAACTGAGGAGGGGGAAGAGGTAACGTTCATAATGAAATGAGCTGAGACGTATTAAGAGAAATGAGAGGTTACAAAATGTAGATTTTCACCATGTTTCAACTCAAGATTCAAAGGGCTTTGTTGTCATGTTCACAATAGCTGGAGTAAGACGTAAAATACATAAAAACAGTGCAAGAAGAAATAGAAGTAAAAAAGTGCGAGAGTACAAATATAATATGTCTTTATTGAACAAGGACAACATATATTTATCTCACAGAAGAAGAGATGGTTGATGCCAGATTTGAGCTTTAAAATTAAACAATAAATAGTCCAATAACAATTTGAAAAGAGATCATAGTACAGATATATCAAATATAAATACCAGCACATTTGCACAACTATCAATTCATTACAGCTACATTTAAAATGAAGTACTCTACAGTGGAATACAAATAGAAATAAAATAGTGCCACAAATCAAAATCCCACATGCTAAGCTAACGTTGAAGCGTTAGCATAGTGAGGAGATGACCAGTGACTCCCAGCAGAAGCCCCTAATGAGATTTCCTGGGGCACAAATGGAGAGATGTATCAGAGTGTGAATGTTATCAAGCTCTCCCACCTCCTCACTATCTGACCCCCTCTCCCCCAGACCCCCTTCCCCTCTTTGTCCTTTGTCATCACTCTTATCAGGACCACTCTATCATTCTCTCAAAACGGTAGTGGCGCTCAAACCGCTTGCAAATGTAAGTATGTCTTTGTTTAGGGCCGGAGCGGGTCCCGCCCCCCAGCTCCCTCCTGGGCGCAGCTTGATTGACGGCCCTCCGCTGGGTGATTGACAGGTGGCGTTGGTGAGAGCCCTGATGGCCTGTGTGACAGCTGCTGGGTGTCTCCCTGTGTTGGGCCCCGCTGGGTGGGTGCGAGGCCCCCAGGATCCCTCAGTTAGCTGGGGCCCGGTCCCCCCCAGTGGGCTCGTTGTTGCAGATCAGCTTGTTAGCTCGCTGCACGCTGTCCTACACATCTGCCTTCGGCCCTAGTGTATTTGTTGCTTGTCTGACTGTCTTTCTGTAAAGCGACCTTGGGCCCCCTGAAAGGCGCTATATAAATGTAAGTTTAACTCACTCCCACAGCCCATCAGAGACTGACCTCACCTCCTTCAAACACCGTACACAAACTCACCTCCTTCAAACTGCCTTTTAATGTGTGGTTGTTGTTTTATTGCTCGATGTGACTTTTACTATATTTAATTGTTGTCCTTTTTCACCACCTCTGTAAAGCGACTTTGAGCACCTGTAAAGCACTTAGGAAATACATGTATTATCATTACTGCTGTGAGGGTCCCTGCACATCGAGGGCGTCACACTGAGATACTCACTCGCTTTCTAAATCACTAACATCGTTATCGTGCCACTTGCCCTTTCTCCTCTGAGTTTAAATAAGTGTCCTCGTGTTACAAAGTGAGATGAACAGTTCTCATAGTACTCGTAGGTCATAGTTTAGTTTTTTCTGCATGGGCCTTGTTTGTTGAAGACATAATAACTAACTTCTCCACCGTTAGCACTTTATGAGTCTGCAGTTGTAGTATTGAGACAATTCACGTATACTCCATAGCACACGGCAGTAAGATAAGTATCTATTACAGATGTGGAGGCTGTGGCTCAGTGGATAGTGTGCTAGACTTCGAATCAGGGGATAGCAAGTTCGAGTCGCTTTGGATAAAAGCGTCTAACAAATGACATGTAATGTAATGAAGCTCAGAAAAACAATTATAACAAACATATTTTTGTATTACTTAGGTATTTAGCTTATACTCAAAGTCACTTCCAATAAGTGCAATAAACCAAAACGCTACAAAGAACAACAAGAAACATGCAGGTACTATTTAAGTGCATTAGTTTCAATGAGCGAGAGCCTTCAAGAACGAGTTGTCTTTCTGTTCCATTCATTTATTTAACGGCCAAGTGAAACAGGAAGGTCTGTGACGGAGGATGTGAAGATTTTACATTATTACAACTTAGTTATATTGTCATTTATATCTGTTTAACGCCAGCCTTGACGGTTTGGATGCACAGGACGAGTTGTCGTCAAATGCATTATAAACACTTTTATCAGAATACAACTTAATTCTGGTTTGTTTTTAAAGTGTATGAATGCTGGTTAGGAAGTCAGAAATAGAGGAACTTAAAGTAATGTATTGCCTTTTTATCGTATTTCTAATAGTGTTAAACTCAGTTGAGAGTTTCCCATGCCTTTACAGTACATCTATTAACTCTCTAGAATCGCTAGAAACGGTTTAATTTCCAACAAATGGATTTATGAGTCGTATTGTTATTTGAATTTGACGCAGAATCTGCATACAGTTGAACAAACTGAAGTTCATGCATCCATTATTTGGCCTCTAAAGCCTCACAGAGAGCAGCTAATGAGGTTATTGGGCATCTGTGACGTGACATCTACATTTTGGCCTATTTGTGAAACAATGGTAACAAGGAAGCCCGGGACATTGGGCTCTGTGTTTTCCAACTCAAAATAACAAAGGCGAGCAGCCGCTGGTGGGAGGCTGTGCTCTCATGGAAATGAGCAACTGAACCAACAATGTAGCGCCTAATCTCTTCAGAGAGAGGAATCAGTTACACAGCAGTATGCACCCCTCAATGCTTTTCATTAGAGTCAGCGTGCTATTGAAGCAGTCACTCCACCCCCCTGACTCGCACACACACACACACACACACACACACACACACACACACACACACACACAGCCCTCGTGTGTAGCCACAGGCCCTACTCATACATGCACCAGATACAAGGTAGCCCCCCAACAACAGAAGGGTTGGAATAAGTGGGGCAGAGGGTGGTATGGGGGTGCGAGGCCTCAAAGCATGGGATTAGAGTTAATGTGCCCTCCCTGGGTTATAATCTCTTCAGAGGGGGACTTTGTTTGAGGGGCTTGAGGGCAGTAAGATAAGTATCTATTACAGAAACTCCCTCTTATCCCCCAAACATCCTCGCTTCAAAAATGAAGCACAAAAACACTTGCCTCTGTGTCGTCTGATATCCAAGACCCAGAAGCAAGTGCTGCCCTTTTCAGCTAATCAGGAATTAAGGTCTAAAGCCGTATGGAGAGTTAGAGGGAGCCATATTTACTCCATCTGCAGCCCGCAAAGTCAGGTAGGTAAAGTAAGATCAAAGGCAGCTTAAGAAACCGGGGTTATTGTGTCGAGAGAAAGAAGAGAAAGGCATTATCACAAGTTGTTCTTCTTCTCTGCTTCGTCTAAGGAGAGAAGAAGAAGCCCAGTCACTCAGTGTTATGGAGAGAAGTGGATATGTGCAATAGGGAAAGTTCTGTACCTGTATGTGTCTTGTTTGTTTCTTTGCCATGTGATGTGTTCTGTATCTATGACTGATGGTCCTAAATGTGTGTATTATCTCGAGGCCAAAGACACATTTCTCCAGATCTAAATCTAATCCTTGAAGTTAATGCATACACATATAAAAAGGCACTGAAATAAAAATCCCGGATATAAAATACAGTTTATTTCAAAATAACTTCATCATATAAATATTGTGCAAAAGATGTAATGGAGGCAGTTTAGATACAATGATGGCACCAAATTATAAACACATACCTGTTTTTTTACAACCGATGAAAACGTGTGGAAATGCAAAAGCCCGAGCAGAAGAATTCAGAACACACTGATTTCCGTAGCAAAAGTTAATGCAGCACTTTAAATGCAGGAGGAGGGGGAGGGGGGGGGGGGGCATCAATAAAGAACAGTCCTGTGACAATCACCTCTCTGACAAAAGAGTTTATCAGATTATCAATCAGATTATCTGCTCAAACTGCAACGGGCAAAACACTGTTATCAGCAGAAAACCTCTTGAACGACGACAACAAATGGCAAGCAGCGACATGCTTCCTGCTTCACGACAAACACACAGCTTCACACTGGAGGCAGCTGACAACCAATCACAACTGCAGGCTGTGTTAGCGTTAGCCATGGTGATGAACATGTCCTCCTCCTGGTCATCTGGGAGGTCTCTGAAAGAAACACACTGATGCTTCTGTATGTTTAAGCCCACTAACTGCTACTCATTTAAACACTAGTGCCAAACAAACTGTAACCTTTGAGACTCGTGCTTCCGTCCAAGAAGCATCTGGCTCCAGTACAGATGTTGTATTGACATTAGGGAGTGTGCTTAAATGATTAGGGAGGACTATTTATTTTTCTTACTGTTGGTATTGACTTTCCTTTAGAGAGTAAGGGAGGATTTGACCTTACAAAGGATTCATATTTTATTAGAACCTTTCCTTGCAAATTAATTGTAGGAAAAAGTAGTTCAATAAATAGAAATGGCTTGTAGTGTTTCAGCCAGTTGATTTGATACTGCTGTGTAAAATCACTCGTACACCTTGTAGATAGTTCTGGAGGTTCAGCATAGCGTCGAGAACATACCAACGTAGTAACCCAAACAGACAAACCACCGGTGTGCTCCGATTAAAAGGTTTATTTGAATACAGGACACCTTTCCCTTTAATTCCTCACAGAGTGAAAGTGAGTCAGAGGCCGTTTCTCAATGTGGAGTACACCGTCTGCAGAGCACACCGTCTGCAGAGCACACCGTCTGCAGAGCCACTATGTCAAGTATACGATGTCATCGAGTGGCGCCGAATGCTGGGCATTTAAACAGTCCTTCGGCGCCACTCGATGACGTCGTATACTTGACATAGTGGCTCTGCAGCAGCTCTACTCCACATTGAGAAACGGCCAGTATCTTTTGCTCAACTTGTCAAGAGTTGCTCACTTGAACACAATCAGAGGTCAACGACGAGCTAAAGCGATGAGGCCTGAGCTCATTTGAAATGCTAAGGCATTAAGCAACATTCCTTCAAATGTAAAGGCTTCAAGAAATACTTTTAAGGTACACATATAAGTAAAGCATCCCCTGGGTTAGGGTTACATCTCCTCTTCAATGATAAGCTTCTGTGGGAGCGACCGTGTCTGTAACGTTATGAACTGTTTGTCGTGTACACAACAAAAGACACATATTCACACGAGTATATACAAGTAGGTTTACAATATGTGTGCAACTGTGGAATAAGAACATTCTTGTGAACAACTGTGTCATCCAAATGGATCTGATCTGTTGCTACGAGTTGGATTTGTAACTGCTGCCCCGGAAAAGACTTTGAATGCCACTTAAAAGGGCGATGTGTTGGCATCAGTAATCTCCAGACTTTGTGGAATATGTAGAATTAAACAATGGAAAAATCAGTTTGCGATATCTGATATATGCACGTAGGCATCAGGTGGTTGCGAGCGTAGGAGAGCGAGCAGAAAGGGTCTCTGGTTTATCTTCCTCTCAGCGTGAGAACTTCCGGGGTCTGAAGGCAGGCAGGATGAGCTGGTGAGACGCCGTCCGCTCCTCCTCGATCGGAGCTAGCTCCTCCGCTGAGCCCCACCTCTTCTTGGAGTGAAACAACGACGCCAACTTCCTGTTCCTGTTTCGTTCCCTGGCCTGAGTGACTTGAAACTCTGAGATCACAAGAAAGATCATTTCAAAGGTTAGGGAGAAGCTCCAGGTCTGAAAGGTTGGAGAACGCAGAAGTGCTTCAACGTGCGTCCTCTTTTAGAGACAGCAGTGAGTTTTATAGAGAAAATGAAACTTCAAACTTGATTTATTACCACAGCAAAGATGATCCTAACAAGTTTATGGTCTCAATCCTTTCAACCCAATCAAGTTCTTCAAGGCCCTTAGAACGCTTAAACAGTGTGTTTTCGGTTCATGAAAAGTCAATTGTTTTATATTCGGATAGCCAAAAATGTCTCTTCAAACCAAATGACAAGATGCTCTAGGGCAGTGATTCTCAAATGGGGGTACGCAGACCCCTAGGGGTACGTTGGGGTACTGCAGGGGGTACGTGAGGTAAACAAAATAAAAAGGTTAATTAACAAAAATAATCTTAGTACAATAAGTTAAATAGAAAACACAATTTTATATAAAATATTCCTAGAACCACTAAGGGGGTCCTCATATAAACATGTTACCTTTATGTATTGTATTTATAGTTTTTATTAATATATCATTTTGTTCATTGGTTTGTTAAACATATATTAATTCAATTGAAAAACTCAATTGCTTTAAGGAGTTAATAAATCACACACTAAGGGAACATCACTATATTGTAATTATTTATATGGCTTTTTCTGTCAAAGATGTCCGGGGTCGGTCAGGGGGTACTTGGCTGAGAAAATGTTTCAAAGGGGCTACATTACTGACACAAGTTTGAGAAGCACTGATCTAGGGAAGGCCAAACAGAAATACAACAACATATTAAAAGAAATTGATAAATGCAGCTGTTAGTAATATTAAAAGCTATTTTGGATCATGTAATTGTAGTAGCAAAATGACTCACGCAGCTCGCACTCTTCCTCCGGACCCTCAGGTTCTCCGATGTTCAAATAATGGCCGGCAAGATGGCCGCTGTAGTCCCTTAAGTTTTCTTTGGCCCCTGATCAGAGCGAAAGAGAAAAAGATGTCTGTTAACCAAGGGGAATCAGCGAGGCTAGTTTACTGACACTTTAAGCTTTAAGAACCAACCCATGACCCCCAGGGGCTCTCCCCACTGTCAAGCTGAGGAACTGTACTTATGTTGCATCATGGAGTTTACTTTAGACTAGGGTTGAATAAAGATGCTTAAATTGTTTTATCATGTTTCAGTGTGTCCTTGTACGATGTGAGGGTCTAAGGACAGAGGGTCTAAGGACAGAGGGTCTAAGGACAGAGGGTGTCGTTTTTCTCATACTGATATTCTGAACAATCTGTGTTGTTGTATTTGCTGTAAAGTGTCTCTACTGTAGGCTATTTTTATTTTATGTACAGCACTTTGGCTCGACCAAAAATTGTTTATAAATGTGCTATATAAAATAAAACTTGATTTGATTTGATTTAAAATATGATTGTTCATATAGTAATTCAAATTATTTAATTAATCTCAATTTGAAGCGTGTGCAACATTGCTATTAATGGCTGTGTCAAAATAAAATGTCTTACCGTAGGTCACGATGAGGAGGTCTAGGATGTGCCGATGACCGTGTAACGCTGCAATGTGTAAAGGTGTGTATCCCTGCAGCACAAAGAGTAAGACAATGGAACAGCTTGCTCAATGTGTATGGTAGAGTTACTCTCTTTTCTTTAAGGTGATGAAATGATGCAAACACACACAGTCATGTTCACATGAAAGGGGGGTTCAAAGTGACATTTGTTCAGGGGTCTTTACTGTGGCAAAGTGCTGGAAGAGTTTAGTACCTACCCCCTAGGTTCCCAGGCCCGAAAGGCAGCCAATGAAAACAGCGTGGAAAAAAATATACAAATTAAGCAAAGGTTATGGAAACATAAGATAATGATAAAAACATAATTGCTTCGTAATTCGCTGAAAATTGCAGAGTTGAGCGTTCTGGCTCAGACGCTCTGCTCTGGGAAACAATTAACGTGACATGACTTGATTTATGAACTGAGCACTACAACACGAGCTGTGATGCATTTACACAGCTGGAGCTTTCAGCATTACATCACGGAGGAGGAGGGGGGGAGGAGGAGGGGGAGGAGGAGGAGAAGGAGGAGGAGGAGGAGGAGGAGGAGGAGGAGGAGGGAGGGGGGGAGGAGGAGGGGGAGGAGGAGGAGGAGGAGGAAGGGGGAGGAGGAGGAGGAGGAGGAGGAGGAGGAGGAGGGGAGGAGGAGGAAGGAGGGGAGGGGGAGGAGGAGGAGGGGAGGAGGAGGAGGAGGAGGGGGCAGGAGGAGGGGGGAGAGAGGGGAGGAGGAGGAGGAGGAGGAGGAGGAGGAGGAGGGGAGGAGGAGGAGGAGGAGGGAGGGGAGGAGGAGGAAGAGGGGGGGGAGGAGGAGGGGGCGAGGAGGAGGAGGAGGAGGAGGAGGGAGAGAGGAGGGGGGGAGGAGGAGGACGAGGGGGGGAGGAGGGAGGAGGAGGAGGAGGGGGGGAGGACGAGGACGACAAGGAGGACGAGGGGGAGGACGAGGAGGAGGAAGGGAGGAAGGGAGGAGGAGGAGGAGGGGGAGGGGGAGGGGGGGGGGACAGACCAGCGGCCATGATGCTGTTGTTTTCTATCCAAACCACTCACTGCTCCACCTCCTGAGTAACCTGGATACTCACGTGCTGCAAGAAGAAGAAAGAAGGAATGAATCAGTGACACCATTTGACCCTAAAGCGGCTCTCCACGGAGTTCAGTTCACTTCACACAGAGTGCTAAAGTTCTGAAATGTGAGATATATAAGTACGTGCAGAAAACGTTCGGCATAAAGGGTGAAAAGGAAGCAAATCCAAAATATATTTTAATTATACAAATAATAAACGTTCTAGTCATCGAGCCTTGAAACATGTCAAGCAAGTAAAACCTTACTATTTCAGTTTTTTGCAGCATTTAATGAACTCCATTTCCCATAAGCCCTAGATGAATGTATGTTACACGTCAATAAGAGACAAGTATATTGGCTATATGAGATGACTGAACGAGTTTTTGGAAAGCAAATCAATTACTTCAAAAGTAAATTGAAGAATTAAAGGGATAAAGAAAACGTTATTAGTGCCTGTGCTGAGAAATGTCATGGGATTTGTAGTTTTCTGCACGCTTACACGTTGTAGTTGATGAAATAAATGCTTAATGAGAGATTGCAGAAGCCAGTGGAACAGTATGTGACTGAATGGCTCTATTTGAAAAATATCGAGTTGCATTGTGGGAAATGTAGGATATAGGTTTTTCGGAGCGGTGTGACTAAATGTCTTGATATCTTTGCTTGAATTATGACGGTTTCATCTCTGCCTAAAAAACCCTAATGTATTAAACGACAGTAAGGTAACTCCAGTCATTGCAATTTAAATTTAAATGTAGCCTTCAATGTCCAATAATACTACATGTTAGGAGTGCCCCTTTAAAATAAATCTCAAATTAGACTCACTGATTTGGTGTTGACGTCAGCGCCTGCGTTAGCCACCAGAGCCGCCATGTCCTGGTTGCCATGTTTGGCGGCCCAGTGCAGAGCCGTCTGAGTGCAGACAGAAAGGAGTCATCTAAAAACACACTTCTACAATATTCTGCAGTATTGTCAGGCATGGTAATTGCTGTATCATCATTACAAGTTGTCTAAGCAGCACAGCCTCCTATTGGCTGTGTGAGTGCAGAGGGCCAGCTGGAGTGGATGGATGGAGGGATGGGGAGAAGGAGGGATAGAGAGATGGTTTCCTGCCATCTAACAGAGCCTAATTACAAAACAACACAGCCCTGTGCCCACGGTTGGGGGGCCTGTCAGCGGGGGGAAGATTGATGATGTTAGTGTGACCTGCAGAGCGGAGACCCACCCAGACATCAGCACTACTGTCAGCACACGTCAGGAAACACGGGCCCCAACACTCAGAGATACGCCGCACGCTAAGATGTGTGTGGAAATAATAGACAGATGTATGTAGGAACACACACTGAAAACACACGCGCAAACCACATCCACCTGTTGGAGTGGAGCTGTGATCTCCGCAGCCGCTCCTACACCCTTTAAGCTGTGTAATTATGGGCTATCAGCAGGTGAAAGCCCGCTGCAGATGTTTCAGTTACTGCCTCCAGTGTTTCTGAGTCTGACCCTTAACACAGGGAAGCACACAGTAACCGTTTAGTTACACACTGACTGGGTGCAAACCGTATGACCACTTTTTTTGATGTCTTTTATTTTCTGAGTTGAGGAGATAAAAAACACATTTTGTTAAGATTCCATCTAAATGTATATAATTAAATAAATGTATTATATATAAGGACAAATTCAAACACGTCTTTTTACCCATTACATTTTCTGAATTTATCCTTACGAAAAATCTTTCTGTCTTGGTCTTAAAGTCAGTCAAACTAAATGTGTTAAAAACAGTCCAGGCTTTTATAGCTTAGCTAGCATAGTTTGACTTGGAGAGTTTGCTGACACAGAATGTTTGGATAGCCTTAGTTTTTGCCTGTGTTAGCATTACATCTAATCTGCACTGGCGATCTTTGACAGAGAAGTCATTGAACAAACTTCTACAAGTGTGTCCAAAATCCTCAAAGGCTCTTCAAACCATATGTGTAGAACGATAATGCAACTTTTCGCTAATATTCAAACTAAAACGCACTTGGAAATGACCCAATGTCTTTGTTTTAGTATTACCCAGAAGCATGTTGGGGGTTTCTTTGGGGACAGAAGGAATACTTTTTTCAACCCGAAGGTTAAAAACGTCTTTAAGGAGTCTGCAAGTGCCCTCACCCCAGCTGTAAGTGTTGTTAAACGACATCAGCGTTCGTTTATTTAGCACAGAAACAGATGTTAGGCTCTGTGACTCGAATGCAACGATGCTCAGGCACAACACAGCACACAGGTCCTTTTGTGTTTAGAGGCTACGACGCTAATTGTGCTAATCGTTGCACAACAAGCCTGTGCAACAGCTGGCCAGAGGAACATGTCTGCTTGTGTCCCCTGAAGGGAGCGATGGGTAGCTCCAGCTCTGCGTGTCAGGCGTCTGAGAGACAGATTGTGATGGATGCTGTCTGGCTGGAGTATCTCCAACTCTTTTGTCCGTCCCCTGTCACACGTTAAGACAGATTGACCTAAGGGCCGTTTGACAGGCGGCTCGGCGGGTCTCCCGGTGTGCGGGGGTGATGGACGAGGACGGACAGGATGCAGCGTCTTCCCTTCCTGCGCGGCTCGTTCCTCTTCCTGCCCGCGGGGGTGCCTCCACCTGTCCAATCACTCAGGACGTCCCACCAGTCCCCACCGAGGGAAGTGGTGGCCAGAGAGACGCTCACTTCAACAATGACCTGTGACACTTGATGTGGAGGAAGGCAGAGAGGAGTGATGGGAGAATGATGGACTTACAAACTGTGTGGCAGAGGAAGTCGGTCCCAGCGGGAAACGGGGTCCACGTCACGAGGAGAAAAGGAAATAGAGAGAAAGAGTTAGAGAGAGATAGTGTTTTTTTGTTGTTGTAGTAACTTGTTGATACGGTCATGCCAGTAAAGCTCCTTTGAATTGAATTGGAGTAAGAGGTTTTTAACTTAGGTGAGATGTGGGTGTTCTAATAATAATACATCATATTTATTGAGCGCTTTTCCCACAGCTTGAAGACTCTTTAATACAAGAAGAAATCAAGCAGTCCTGAGCTAAGTCAAAAAGGGGGGTGGGTTAGAGGCTGAACGGGTGAGTTTTAAGGGCTTTTTTGAAGCTTGTGAGAGTGTCTATGTTGTTAATGTATTATCTTTTTAATTTAGACACGACATCTACGACACGTCTGTTCGGGTTTCTTCCATTTTTTCCCATTTACTGAGGGGTTCCTTTGGAGGCTTTTCCTTGTCCGATGTGAGGGTCTAAGGACAGAGGGTGTCCTATTCTGTACAAACTCTAAAGCCCCCTGAGACAAATGTCAAATGTGTGATATTGGGCTGTATAAATGAACTTTGATTGATTGATGGAAACTTTGTTGGCACTTTGAATGTGATGGACTTGTTGAAGGCTTTGTAGGTGGTGAGTAATAGAGAGGCGAAGTCCCTCCCCTGCCGGTGGACCTCCACGGGACTTTATTTCGGAAAAAGTTTGAATTGAAGTCAATGGGGAGAGAAAGATTATCTTTCGATCCCGTTTGAATTGTGCCACGAATTACACATATGATGTTTGTCAATCTTAAAAAATCATTTCCATGTCAAAAAAGTCACAGTTTGTCGTGAAACTGTTGAAATATAAGACAATGAAAAATACGCAACTAGAAAGACTACATATCCCAGAATCCCGGTCCCGCATGCAGGCTCTTACGGAACCGACTAACTCCCCTTGTGTGTGTGCACAGCTCTCAACGTGCCCAGAGTTGTAGTGATTTTCACCTCTTTTAATACTTTTCGCCTCGTTCTGAAAGAAAGAGGTGAAATGTCTCAACGTGACGGCCGTCTTGGTGTGTGGTGCGAGACGGGAGTTGTAGTTCATTGAGCGTTTCACACAAAGAAATGTGTTACTTCACAGTTTTACGACACATTTCTTTTTTTTTACTTGCAAAATTATCTTTTAAATTGACAAACATCAAATGTGTAATTCGTGGCACAATTCAAATGGGATCAAAAGATAATCTTTCTCTCTCCATTGACTTCAATACAAACTTTTTCCGAAATAAGGTCCCATGCAGCTCCCCGGAAAGGGAGGGACTTCGCTACTCTATATCTCGAAGTCTATCAGGTGTTTGATTGGCTAGGGGGGGATGTGGTCAGGTTGGGTGGAAGTGAGCGTGCAGACAGAGTTAAGGACGTATTGTCGCTTTTGGAGGATGCTTGGAAGTGAACCATAAAGAGTGCTACTGCAGTAACTACGTCTGGATGTAATGAAGGCATGGATGAGAGTTTCAGGGGCGGTGAAGGAGAGGGAGGGCGATGTTCTTTAGGTGAAAAGGGCAGTATTGTGATTATGGTTCTGTACTGTGTTCACTTTGAAGCAACCTTTCTAAACGGCTGTTTGAACCACCTGATCCCAACAAACATTTGGTCAGAACAGGAAACACTTAAGTCCTCCCGGGATGAAGAGTAATCCCTTCAGTCCTGGTCAAACATGTGATTTTTAGAGGCTGGTGTTTGGTACGCTTAACTTCTTAACAGTAGCTACAGTGTTTTATGGCAGTGCAAATCTGAAGTCCCAGGCTCCTCCAACAACGCAACATAATATATAAGACATTAAACAATAAAGCACATTTAAAAATATAAACAAACACTGAAATAAAACCGTAGAAATGTTGGAGAGGAGCTAGAGACACGGCAGCCATCCACGCTGCCACACTAAGGACATGCAGATACAAAAGTAAAAAGGTTTTGAAGCCTTGGTTCTCATGAGTGTAGGTACGCTATCTCTGGATCTACCTCTGCAGAACAGGGAAAGGCTGAGGGCTAAAGGGAACATCAAAGACGCCTGAGGGGGACTTAGCACCTTCACAGGGACACAACCAGCATTGTTCTACAATTAATCCCAGCCTGCTCTATTACTTTCAGATTATCTTTAAGTGGGTGAAGTCTTTGTGGGGCATTAAGACTCTCCTTAATCTGCCTACACTTCAATGGCGGCCATGCTATCTTGTCCGGGTGGGGATGGCAGAGGCTTAGGGCCGCTCTTAGAAGGTGGTCTGCCTCGGCCGCAGGACAGTGTGAGAACTGTGACACAAGGGGAGGGACAACAAACATGAGCTCAAATCTCTTAAGCGCACAGGGAGACAAATAAAAGGATTTGGGTTGTCAGGGGGGCACAGGAGCTAAAAAGCTATCTTTCATAATCCTTTGATAGTGGACCTTTGAAATGCACGATCTGGATGTTTTAACACTCAAAGCACTATGAAGGGGAAAGGTCCCGGCAGAGTGAGCTTGTGAAAGTTATACAAGAAAAACACAGCGACTATGGCATTCTGGACTACACGATCACAGATGGAGAGTTAGGAGACGCAGGGATAATCAGATTGAATGCAAGTTAAATTAGTTTTCCAGCTGGTTACCGTAGGTGTTTGGAGTTATTGCACACTATTGAAACTTACCCCCTGAGAAGGATGGTCATGGTAACGGAGTCGGGAGCCAGAGCGAGTCAAAGGGAGAAAATAAGAAGCTTTAAGTCAGAGAAAAGTAATGTAACACAAAGCGAACTCCATATATATAATAACAACATGCTACATACAGTCTTTAGGCATATTGAGTACTCACAGAGGTGAAGTCCTGGTTCGACAACCCAAAAAAAGACAAACAAACAAACGTTAGTGACACCATTTATCCAACCACATGAAACACCTTGAGGGTTTTTTTAAATAGTACCTTTTATTCGTTTGTTTCCGTTGGGTAATATCGAAGAAAATATAACGGTTTATTACAACTCAGATCTTACGTGCATGGCTTTGGTTATTATTATGACAGTTTTGTTACAACATAGAGATGGTTGGGATCTGTTAACACGGTGACATCACACTATGGGACACAGGGCTGATTGGAAATCTGCAGAGCATCCCTTTAAAAGCCTGTTTACATAAAGATTAGGCAAATTAGAGCAATGACGAACTTTAAAAATAAAAAACGACTGTGGACAAATGTAATTTCCACACACGACTCAGCGGCGTGTTGTTCTCTATGTGCTGTTGCATGACGCTGCTGTTTGAATGGACGTAATGAAAGGATGAAAGGAGACTGAAAGCTCCTCCAACACAGTAGCAGCGACCCGGTGAGGGTTTGACGTTGTTTGACTCGGTGTACCTCCAGCTTATCTTTCCTTATCTTATTCACTGTCTAGCTTTCTCTGTCACATTCTCTATCTGTCGAGAAGTTGGGACCGCAATCCCTAACCGTGTTTCATGCCAATAGAAGGTGATCCTGACTTTAGAGACACCCAACACTTTCCTATACGATGGATTAAGCTGTAGTTAAGTTGCTTTTGACAAATCAGCGTTCAGCACTGGGAATGAAACCATGATGGTTCTTGAAGTATTTGAAAGTACAATCAATGGTTGAGGCAGACGTAGAAGTCAAATTATATGTTGGTTCTTCTGTAGAATATGGCCTTAACTTGAAAATATAGAAAAAGCGTCAACTGGATATCTAAAACGGTTTATTCGGAGGTTCAATTTAAAGTGAACACACCTGACATGTCGGTAACAAGGTCTCTTGTTGTTTAGGAGTGAACCTGTAAGTATTGGAGGGATAATAGGTAAAGGTCGATGGTCAGGACTGTAGGGTCCAATCATGGACAGGCTGTAGATGTGGTTTTACATTGTTGTAAGTATTTGAATGGATATATATCCCCCTGTTTGAAAAGGGTGCAATCCCCTTGATTACAACTAACTATTCAAAATGGTTGTCAAACACAGCAGGTTGATTAAACCGGTTCAACACGTTTTTGTCTTTGCAGCAGAGTTGTACACATGTTGGCGATGACAGTCTGATGTGTTTTCCATATGGCAAGCTAGCATGGTCACGGAGAATTAGCCTCATGTCTCTGAACCTCACCATGTGGGTCACAGCGCTCCCTCGAGAGACACGGGACCATTTCTTTGTGATCATTTCACAATTGTTTACTATCTCAAATAAGATGGCTACGTCTTGGTGTTTGTTTAGAACGTTCTGATCATTTGACTGCTCCTGTTTCCTGCCCTGGCTGACTTTGTGGTTTGGATGTGGATTCTTTTTGACAGCTGACCATAAGATCCAATCCAGCGCGGCGTTACCTTCTTGTTTGCCAGCGAGGGGTCCTGTCTGAGCAGCTGAGAGAGGTCAGGGACTCGAGCACCTGCAGCCGAGTAGATCCACTCCTTCTCAATGGGATCCAGCTATCATAGAGAGAGAGGAGCGTGAGGTCACACACACACACACACACACACACACACACACACACACACACACACACACACACACACACACACACACACACACACACACACACACACACACACACACACACACACACACACACACACACACACACACACACACACCCACACACACACACACACACACACACACACACACACACATCCTGGTGCTCTATAGATCGTGCTGAGGCCTATAATCCATTTCCTACAAATGAGTGAGTCCCAGCCAACTGACACAGAGAGGGAAACTCCCATGATACACTGCACAGAGTCCAGCAGTTCACACTCTTACTTCTGCTGTTGGTTTAGAGCAGAGCTGGGACCACGTCATTGTTTTGAAAGTCATTTGTCACTCTCAAGTCTTAGCACTCAAAACCCAAGTCAAGAGAGACAAGTCTCAAGTCGTATACTTTGAGTTTGAAATCCCAAACAAGTCAACAAGCAGTTTTAACAAGCAGTCAGTAACTTAACGTTAGTTCTTATCGGTTCTTTCTGCAACTTGTTAGGTTAGGATGATGATTGGATTGGTCTAAACAACGTGGATTTGAGGAGATGTGGACTCAACTCCAAGTTAGGTCCCAAGTCATTCATATTATATTCCAAGTCAAGTTACAAGACTTTTTTCATTCAAACTGTTTACAATTATCCGACTTTTGACTGGAGTTTGAGTCAAATCCACACCTCTGGTTAGAAAGGAAGGAGTAGGGACACCCCGGGAATTGTTGATTACCAGGACTAAACTTCAATGATCATCTTTAAAGCTTTTTCCTTTAACTTCTCTAACCCATTAGGAAACCCTTAAAAGAGGAAGGAAAAGGACTCACAGCGACAGCAGCCGATCCCATACTGCCCGTACTCTCCTCGTCCTGCTCTGACTCCGACTGAAAGACAGAAACACAGGACTGTTACTCAGGGGTGACGGGAAGTAAACTGTAACATATCAGTCATAATGTACTATATCAGACATATTGGTCACACAGCATCGTCATAGGACACAAATACACACACTCTCCATCCACTCCCAGACTGCTGTGATGTTCCTCAGCTGACGAGACGCGACCAAAGGGTGTCAGACAGATCGAGGGGTAACGAGGCAGCGAGACAAAGGTGCCGCTTTCACACATAAGGGGTAATGAATAACAATCCAATTAACAATTAACCAAAAAAACAACACGCCAACAGCCAGGCCGCATCACCATGTAAGTATCAAGGGGCCAAGTGAAAGTATAGAAACAGCAGTGTAGTGTAGCGGTGTATAAAAGTGTCACTGGCTGATTTATGAGAGGGGGTTTCTTTTCCTTCTACTTGACGTGAAATTGTTCTCAGATCTTACGGAGACACGATGTTAAAACACTCGGGCCTTTCAAGTCTCTTGCTCAAACTGTCACACGTCAGCGTGCTGAACATGGAAAGTGGACGATTGTATTTATCCAGCCGACTCCACTCGGGCACAAGAACATTTTTTGGGTTGAGAGAGACAGAAACAAAACACTGTTCAGCATGGAAAAGCTTCATTAATGATACTTTAACTATTATTTTCATTGTTGATTCATCATTCCTTATTTTTAGAATATTCCTCTGGTTTGAATTGGCAGAAAACACTGTAAATTACCCAATTCTCCATCGTTCAAGGTGACGCCTATAAGTTCTATTAATATTCATTTTAAACAGAGAAACCAACAAATGCAATATAAATAAAACCAACGTATCGATTCATGTTGAACTGATTGGAACAGCCCTTTCTGTCTGTCTTGCAGTTGACCTGAGGAGAAGTGAAACTGTATGTTTTATAGCCTAAACTCATTTGAAGAAAGTTTTTAATGTAAAGGGGGCATCAGATGGAGGCGTGTGGCGCAGTGGAGAGTGCGTAGGTGTTCGGATCAGGGAGCACAGGTTCAAACCCCACTGCAGTCAGCATGTCGTTGTGAGACCATTCACCCCAAAGTGCTCCTGTGGGGGTTACCCACAGTATTGAGTAAGGAAGTCGCTTTGGATAAAAGCGTCTAACATGTGACATGTGTAAATATTCTGGAGATTATTATCAGCTGACCAGTAGAAAGGGTCTCTAAACACAGTAAGATATATAACTACAGTTATAATGTTGGATATTTAAACAAAAGTCTGCTGCATCTCTCGCAACCTAGTGAGGCTGGACTGAGCTGAATGCTAACATCAGCACACTAACTAAGCTTTTCTTATATTGATGTGAATCGTCACGCTATCGTTTCTCCTAAAGACACCAACACATTTCTGATAAGGGAAAGTTGTATATGAGCATGACACATGTTTCACTCCAAGATAGACTCTTTCTTTCTGGAGTAAAACGATATAATGGAAAACTATTTCAAACGTACTTTAAAATGTATTTTGCATGCAAGTACTGCAATTTATATGTACTTAACTTACCGATATATTTACACTATCATTTTCTCTATTCTATCCCAGGTTCAGGTTCAGGTTATTTATTTGTACCCGTAGGTCGATTCTGTTTGCAGAGAAAAAGACAAGGGATCCATCCTGACACTAAGAACACAAACAGACACATCTCTAATAAAAGGACTAGTAAAGGTACAAGTATACCCTGCTCATCCAAATCTCAAAATATTTCAAAAACTTTTTAAGAAGGAAAACACTAGTACAAACATGGCCATTCAAAATTCATAATGAAATCAATAAAAATAGGCATCTGTGTGACGCTCCTATATTTGTTAATTTGTGCAATAGCTGCCGGGATAAAACAGTTTTTATACCGCTTCGTTCTACGAAGGAAGAAGCTTGAGTTCTGAGTGCAGAGGGTGGGAGTCATCGTCTAATATGGAGCTGGATAACCGCTGTAACTGCCTGAGGTACAGGGTCTCCAGGTGTAGCTGTGGCTAAAGTCTGCTGGACCCCTTTACGATCCGACAGGTCACCAAACCATGACATTAGTGAAAAAGACAGAATTGACTCATAAAAGCACTAAAATAGGACAGTTTCCTAAGACACTAAACGCTGGTGCCCCCTTTTGCACACAGCTTCACTCCAGAGAGTCCTCCTGCCTGATATCATAAATCCCCTTCTCTTTTAAAGCCTCCAGCCTCATGTGTGATTAAGAATAGTTTATAAAGCCCGCCCGGTAGCTTGTGTAATATGAAGCAACTCTCCACACTGGGTGTCCCAAATATAAACTTCAATGGTGTGACTAATACCTTACGCAAACACACCTAATCTGAATACTGCTGCTGTATTAACACACTCCAACATATTCCGTCTGTCATCAAGGAGCGCCACATGCCTTCCTCTGGGATGCATCTCAATGTCTTTAATGGACACAAATGATTATTATCTTTCTAATGAGTTCCAACATGTTGCTGGTTAACATAACAGAGAGATTCATTTAGATGCTGATTCTCCCCCAATGGGTCCTCCTCCCACTCAGCTCAACATACTGCAGGGTGCACATCTGGGTGATTTACTTAGCTCCCCCTGGTGGCTGAAGGAGGGAAGCAAGAGTGAATTCCTCAGTGAAATGTTCTGTCCAGGTGGTGCTCTTCCTCTGAGCTTATTTAATAAAAACACATTTTAATGATATTTTTCGGAATTTAATTATGATAATGTTTAATTGCTTTAGGTGCTAACCACTAAGATGAGATAAGATGTACTTTATTGATCCCAAATTGGTTGCAGCAGCATAAAAAACATGGCGTTGCACACAAGTAGAAATTAAAAGTGTAGAAATAAACAATGCTAAAATCGAAACATCTCAAAATGGAAATAAAAATGTAAAAAGTAGGAAATATGCAAGTTGACCGTGAAGGTATACACATCTGACAACACAACGCTATTGAAGGGTCAACTTTCAGTTAACACAATATAAAGCAGGATATTATTTAAGTGTGTAAGGAATGGAATATTAAATTAAATGTGTGAGTTAAAGTCCACTTAGCTTACAGTTATAGTGCTAGTTCAATCAATCAATCAATCAATCAATGTTTATTTATATAGCCCAATATCACAAATGTTACATTTGTCTCAGTGGACTTCACAGTTTGTACAAAATATCAGTATGACAATAAGACACCCTCTGTCCTTAGACCCTCACATCGTACAAGGAAAAACTTCCGAAGAAAACCCACAGTTTAAAGGGAAAAATGGGAGAAACCTCAGGGAGAGCAACAGAGGAGGGATCCCTCTCCCAGGACGGACAGTCGTGCAATAGATGCCGTGTGTAAATTGAAAAGATAATACATTTGCAACATAGGTAGTCCAAATGTTTGGAAATGCATGTGTGTGTAATAGGAAGATGGATCCACGAGGATATCCATCCAGGACCTATGATCCAGGACCACAGCCACGACTCAAGATCCAGGGCTCGTGATGCCGGACACAGGACCGCAGGATCATCCATGACTCCGGATCCCAGCGTATATAGACACCAAAAAGAAAGAAATTTGGGGAAGCTGGGTTAATCGGAACATGGGAGTACACAGGTATAGACAGAGAGAAGGAAGAAGTAAGATGTCCCCCGACAAACTAAGCCTATATCAGCAAAACTAGGGGCTGAATCTAATCAGCCCTAACTATAAGCTTTATCAAAAAGGAAGGTCTTAAGCGCACTCTTAAAACGGATAGGGTGTCTGCCGCCCGAACACAAACTGGAAGCTGATTCCACAAATGTGGAGCTTGATAAGAAAAGGCTCTGGCTCCCATTGTACTTTAGAGACTCTAGGAACAACCAACAACCCTGCATTCTTGGAACGCAATGCCCTAGTAGGACAATAGGGTATAATGAGTTCTTTAAGGTAAGATGGCGCCTGCCCATTAAGGGCTTTGTAGGCGAGAAGAAGAATTTTAAATTCTATCCTGTGTTCTATAGGGAGCCAGTGTAAGGCAGCCAGAACAGGAGTAATGTGGTCCCTTTTCCTAACTCTGGTTAGGACACGAGCTGCAGCATTTTGAATTAGCTGAAGCGACTTGACTGACTTCTTGGTACACCCTGATAATAAAGAGTTACAATAATCCAGCCTTGAAGTAACAAATGCATGGACTAGTTTCTCTGCATCGTTTTGAGGCAAGATATGCCTGATTTTTGCAATGTTACGTAGATGGAAGTAGGCGGTCCTTGAAATTGATTTTATGTGGGCGTTAAAGGATAAATCCTGATCAAATATAACACCAAGATTCATTACAGTCTCACTGGAGGCCAAATTAATGCCATCCATAGTTAGTATATCTTTAGATAATTTGTTTCGTAGATTCTTCGGGCCAAGTACAATAACTTCAGTTTTGGTCGTGTTTAACATCAAAAAGTTTAAGGTCATCCACGTTTTTAAGTCCTTGAGGCAGTCTTGAATTTTATTTAGATGATTAATTTCATCAGGCTTGATTGATAATATAGTTGAGTATCATCCGCATAACAATGAAAATTTACAGAATGATTCCTTATAATATTGCCTAACGGAAGCATATATAATGTGAACAAAATAGGTCCGAGCACTGAGCCCTGTGGCACTCCGTGGCTAACTTTGGTTTGCGTGGAAGATTCATCATTGACACGTACAAACTGAGAGCGTTCAGATAAATAGGACCTAAACCAGCCTAAGGCAATTCCCTGTATGCCAACTAAGTGCTCTAGTCTTTGCAATAAGATATCATGATCGATAGTATCAAATGCAGCACTGAGATCGAGCAAAACAAGAATAGAGACAAGTCCTTTGTCAGAGGCTATTAGAATGTCATTTGTGACTTTGACCAGAGCTGTCTCTGTGCTATGATGTGTTCTAAAGCCAGACTGAAAATCTTCAAATAAATCATTGTTTTTAAGTAATCACACAGCTGTTTTGCGACTGCTTTCTCAAGAATCTTTGAGAGGAACGGAAGATTAGAAATAGGTCTATAGTTGGCTAAAACCTCTGGATCGAGGTTGTGCTTTTTAAGAAGCGGTTTTATCACTGCTACTTTGAATGATTGTGGAACATAGCCTGATAATAAAGACATATTCATAATATTTAATAAAGAAGTGCTAATTAATGGAAAAACTTCCTTCAACAGCTTAGTTGGAATTGGGTCTAATATACACGTTGATGGTTTAGAAGAGAGAATCATTGAATTTAATTGTTCAAGGTTTATGGCTGAGAAGCATTCTAGTTTACTATCTAGTGTAATATTATAACTTACGTTTCCGGGAGTTGATAACACTATACTGGTCAAAGGCAAGAGGTCATTAATTTTGTTTCTAAGAGTAACAATTTTATCGTATAAAAAAGCACATAAAATCATTACTACTGAGTGCTATGGGAATAGAAGGCTCAATCGAGCTATGGCTCTCTGTCAGCCTGGCTACAGTGCTGAAAAGAAATCTTGCATTATTCTTATTCTCATCTATTAGTGAAGAGTAGTAGGCTGCTCTCGCTTTACGCAGTGCTTTCTTATATTCATTGAGAGTGATATGCCAAATTAAACGAGATTCTTCAAGTTTAGTGGAACGCCATATCCTTTCAAGTTGTCTCGACTTTTGCTTTATTTTGCGGGTTTCGGCATTATGCCATGGAGCTAATCTATGTTGTTTTATTTTCTTCTTTTTCAAAGGAGCAACAGAGTCTAATTTTATTCGCAGCGCATCTGTAGCACTATCAACAGCATGATCAATTTGGGGTGGTGGACATTTTGTATAAGTTTCCTCCCCTACATGCAGACCTGCTATCGAGTAAGCATTGGTGGAATCTCTTCCTTAAATTTGGCTATAGCACTAACAGATAGGTTTCTGCTGGAGGAGCCTTTGACTAATGCTTTGTAGTCCAGCAACAGCACTTCAAAAGTTACTAAGAAATGGTCGGATAAAGCAGGATTATGCGGTTCGACTAATAGTTGCTCAATTTCAATACCATAAGTCAGAACAAGGTCGAGAGTGTGATTATAGCAGTGGGTTGGTTTATTTACACTCTGACAAAAACCAACAGAATCTAATATAGAGTTAAATGCAACAGTAAGGCTATTTTTATCATCGTCAACATGAATATTAAAGTCACCTACGATAATTACTTTATCTGTTTTAAGAACCAAAGTTGATAAAAACTCAGAGAATTCTGATAAGAATTCTGAATAAGGACCTGGTGCACGGTACACTGTAACAAATAAGATTGGCTGCAAAATTTTCCAGGTCGGATGCGTAAGACTAAAAACGAGACTTTCAAAGGAGGTATAATTTAATTTTGGTTTAGTATTGATAAGTAAACTTGAGTCAAAGATTGCTGCAACTCCACCTCCTCGGCCCACGCCTCTGGCAATATGAGTATTGATATGGCTGGGTGGAGTGGCCTCATTTATGCTGACATATTCTTCATGTCTCAACCAAGTTTCAGTGAGACAGCATATATCAATATTATAATCTGATATTAAATCATTTACCAATATTGCTTTAGATGCTAGAGATCTTATGTTTAAGAGACCACATTTAATCTTCCTGTTTTGTTGCACTGTAGTAGTTGTTACATTTACTTTTATCAGGTTATTATGTATGACACCTCTATTAGGTTTTACCTTAAATTGTCCTTGGGCAGACACACACACCGCTAATATTGGGTATTTTATTGGGTTCGGGATTCCTATGGATGACTGCTTAGGAGAGAGCGCAGAGAAGCGTGTAAGACTGCGACTCCGCCTCCTGGTCTCAACTCCAGTTTGTCATGGATTAAGTCCACAAAGCCCTGAAATGTTTGCCGAAATGAGATTTGCACCTTCCAAAGTAGGATGAATGCCGTCTCTCTTAATCAGACCAGGTTTTCCCCAGAAGGCTGTCCAATTATTTACGAAGCCCACATTGTTTGCTGGGCACCACCAAGACAACCAGCGCTGAAATGATGACATGCGGCTATACATGTCATCATTGATCAGATTGGGGAGGGGACCAGAGAAGATTACGGTGTCCGACATTGTTTTAGCATAACTACACACCGACTCCACATTAAGTTTGGTGCATTCTGATCGGCGTAAACGAACATCATTACCACCGACGTGAATAACAATCCTACTGTATTTACGTTTATTTTAGCCAGCAGTTTAAGATGCGCCTCAACGTCGCCCGCTCTGGCCCCCGGAATGCATGTGACTGTGGAGGCTTTGGTCTCTAAATTCACGTGTCTCATAATAGAGCTACCAATGACCAGAGTTGGCTTCTCAGCGGGTGTCTCGCTGAGTGGGGAATATCTGTTAGACACGTGAACGGGATGGTGGGGACCTGCGTTCATCTCTTACGACACAAAAAGGTTTAAATCAAAATGAGAAATTAAAACAGTGTTAATGGTTTAGAGCACATGTGTCAAACTCAAGGCCCGGGGGCCAAATCAGGCCTTGGTGGATTTAATTTCAGCCCGCAGGATAATTTCTAATCACTATTAGATCTGGCCCGCCGGTATATTGCACGCACACCTTCACTCCATCCTGAGGGTCTCCTCAGCTCAGAGCCTGACCCCAAACATCGATGAGCTTGCCCCCAAGATGAGATGCCAAGTATCTGAGCTAGCATCACAGAGCAGCACACTGAGTTTAATGGATGCTTCCTTCTGCACTTTCTCTCTCATGACAACAGGGCATGTTTGGTTTGTTCTTAGAGGGGAATAGTTTTTTGAAGCTGTTGTTGGCTTGTGGAAAAATGTAATCATAAGAAATGACTCTGCAGATAGAGCCATAAGAAATTAATGCAACTGATTATTTAATGTTGTTTTTATAGGCAATCATTTACGCTTTGTTAGTTCCAGGTTTAATATGTGCAATAAGTTCATTTCAATACGTCCTGCAATAAACATTGAACCAGTCCGGCCCTCGACGAGCACCCATTTTTTTATTTTGGCCCACTGTGTATCTGAGTTTGACGCCCCTGTGTCTTCATAAACAGTTCAAGCAGAGCTGCATAACGTTATTTCCACCACACGATTTGAGGCCTATATTTTGAAATATAAAGAGTATTATAATATATTGCATCAGGTGACTTCAACAGCTGGTCTATGTTTTACTGAGAATGACCAGACACTAAAACAGTGTTATTTGCTTTGTTCCCTAAAATGATATCTTACCATATGTTGTGAAAATGTTCCTTTTGATATGAATGTAAAGGCCAACAGCTATTTTACCTGACATGTCTATAAACTATTTCACAGCTTTTCAGATCCGCCCTGAACGAAACTGGAACTAGTTGTGAAATATGATGATTAGAAAAGTAGGTCAGTTTATTGACGTCCCCCCACGTCCCTGTCAGATAACCTCACTCCAAAAACAACTCCTCAAATATGTTCTTTTGAATGGAATTTGAAGTGTTACTCAACACTATTATATCAAACTAAAAGTTGTTACAATTTTTATTTAACACATCAGATTAGATCATTGAGTATCTTTAGGTCATTCTTTCCCCTTCTTTAAACCTGGTTCGGTCAATTCTCTATTCGTACTGTATCGTTATGACTTTGAGCGGCAGAAGGTGGACATTGAAACCATATATTTATTACTTTTATCCTTATTTTGGACTATTCTCTTGTTAACTAGTTTCCACACTGTTACGACCCCCTCCACTCCACTAGGGGTCTCTACCTTTGAGTTCTGCTGCCTGGCTCTTGTTTGTGTTTCCGGTGATCAACCTGATGAGCCACACCTGGGCCGCCGGGCGCTCTCACTCTTCTGTTGGACACTGACTTCCACGTTTATTAGGTTTCTTTGAAGACCTTTGGTTTTTGTGGGATTGTAAATATGCTTTTGTTACACTTAACTTGTTGCAGCCTATGAGCCGGGCCGTAACACATAGGGGCTCGTCCAGCAGCTGTTGTTCAGGGAGGTGTATCTGTGCAGTCGGCTTTTCATAGCTCAACGTTCACTGGTTATTGTGACATTAAATATACTTAAGATCAGCCACACAGTTCTTTGGAATCATATGTGTGTATAACTAGGGATATTTATCTTTTACTAAATCATTTATTTGTGATTTAAATCAACTGAGCTTCCTGTCAGTGTTTTAATAGTTTAAAGTTTGGCATAAAAACGTTGCATAAATGATTCTAAATAAGACGTCTTGAACACAGCATGCATGCAATGTGTTGTTACAAGTTCTTAAGGCAACTAAAACAACTCCTACTTGTTGTCTTTAAATCTGTCATTCACAATGATAGCTTTGGTGACTTGTAGATGTGTAGATGTGAGCGCAAAATGGTGATCTTTAACTTCTTGTGGATGAACTATTTGACTACAGCTCGGCGTCATATCTGCCTTTTTCCAGCTGCTAAAGTATTTCATAGCTTCGGACTCAAACCAAATGCAACATCCACTCCTACAGCCATCTGTAATGTAAGCAAGGATAAGCTCAATTCCAGCATTGCCAAATCGTCACCTTTGACCCCGAATCCTTGTCCAGCTCATCGTCCTCGTTGGAGGGTTCCTGGATTTGGATAACAGGAAGTTGCAGAACAGCGTGCTGCATGGAGGCTGTTCCTGTCTGCTGTTCCAACACAAGAACAGACTTTACGTGCTATATATCGCTCAGACCCAAACGTGTGATCTGAGGACACTTTGCCGGCACCATCTGGGTGTGGATACATGTTGATGTAATGCCTGTTTGAGCAAATAATGTGTCAGTACATTAAAACAGCTGCACAAAATACATCTTTCAAACCTATGATTAAATGCTCAAGTTTACAGCAGGAACAACATGTAGAAGTACTACCAGAGGATTATGGTGCATTAAACCACCCTTTCTAGGGTTTTGTCTCACAAGTGCTTCTGTGCATTAGTTTGAAACAGCTCTGCCCTTTATGTAAAGACATAAGCCCTCTGACCGTCCTGTGCTGTCATGGCTAACTTGGATACGTACCAGTGTTCCTCTGTGAACCAGACACAAGGCCGTGTAGAGGGAAGGCAGAGGACACTAACAACGATGGCCTTGTTTAGCAATAAATGCGTCTTTCACAAGAAGAGTGCTGGGCTGATAGCAGATTTAGCTATTAGTATTTGAGCCGCAATTGGTGTTTGTGATTCAAGGTTCAAGGCTTTTATTGTCATGTGTTCATAGCAACCGTTATGACATATATATATTGATATATATGAGTTGCAAACAGATGAATGTTATGTTCTTTCATAAGTGCAGGTGTTTAACAGTCTTACGGCCGGTGGGATGAAGCCGTCCCTTATCATCTAGTGCAGTGCTTCTCAAACTGTGGGGCGTCCCTGGTGGGTCGCGGAGGTACTGCAGGAAGATTTTTTCATTTTATTATTTTCTCCTTTTAGCTTTGTGAAGCACCTTGAGATGACGTGGTTTTAAAGTGTGCTATATAAATCAAATGTATTATTATTATTATTCAATTGTAAACAAACACTGCTCGAAAATATCTCATTGGTCAGAGAGCTGTGGGCATAATGCTGCCTTTTGCAACATCCTACTTGTGTGACAGAGGTTTTTCTTGCTGCCATCAAAACGAGATACAGATCAAAGCTGAACATTGAGAATGAACTGAGAGGGTCTCAAAACAACAGCCTCGGTTTGAGAAGATCTGCACGGGAAAGCAAGCACACACAAGTCATTGATAAGCTATGTGTGGAATAGGAATGGTAAAGTGATCGTTTGCAACCTGCAGTAGAAATAGTACCGGTAGTTCATTCATATATTTTCCTTAAAGAAATTTGAATTTAAAAATCTACTACTCTGGGAAGAAGGCCTGCTAGTTTTAATTAGGCCAAATTAATTCACAGTATTACAAGCACTTTAGTTCATGTGTAATCCATAATAAAATATACAGTTATAGTTGGATCGTTTTATCTTATTATTATTATTATCAGCAGAGAAAATGTAATGTTTTTACAACAATTTACAATTAATCCTACCAATATAGATGGGAACCGGGTTGGGGGGTCCCGAAAATATTTCCAATACCCAAGGGGGTCCCGACTGAAAAAGTTTGGGAACCACTGGTCTAGTGTGTTTAGAGATATAGAAGAATAGAAGCTGGTTTTAAAGTCACCTCTGCAGCCTCGTCCTGCTCTCCACACAGCATGGGCTCGTCCCGCGGGTCCTTCTGTTGATGAGAAGAAGTGGAGGGGTCCGAGGCGTCCCACTGAGCAGCAGCCGGAGCGCGGGCCGGACTCGAACCTCTCTGAGCATCTCCGTCCGTCCCGTGAAGTCTGGCGTCTCGATCCTGCAGCATCTGCCTGTACTTCTTCTTTAGGACAAGATACTTCTCACCCTGAGACAAACAGAGGTAAATAGGACACTATGTATTTGAAAAGTGCACAGAAGAAACATTCATGTTGGTTTAACTGGCTTATTCGATCATATTTAGGTGTTAGTTAAACTTCAGTAATCGAACAATATCCACATAAGCATATATTATGTTTATTCGTCAATGACAGGAAAGAATAAGACGTATTTTAAAGAATTTCTAAGGAGGTGATAGAACTTTCTTTGGAGGAAAAACGTCATAAAGAAACTGCCGTACTTCACATCTGCACAGCTTGAGGGACCACATCCACGTCAGGGCATTTTAACTGCACATGAATTGTGGCATGACCAGTTTTAGGGTTCAATGGAATAAACGTTTCATTGATTTGGTTAATACGTCATCAAAATAGTTTCAAGGAAACTGAAAACTGCAGCTGCACTCCCTCTGAGGAAACCAGCGGGTACAAAGACTGGAGAACTCCTCGTTAAGTCATGATTGTTTAACAGGAACCTCGTAATAGCAGCAAACATGTATATGCCACGGTGTTGCCATAGTAATACAGAATGCACGGGAGCAGGGCTCTTTCCACAAAGTTAATAGTATTGAAATAGTTCACTCACATTCTCTGACTTCACCGCAGCGATTCGGTCGATGATGAGCTTGAATTCCTCTCTGTATTTAGCTGCAGGGAAACAAGTCTGAGGTTAAAACTACATTGTAAATATAGCTTTCCCACAATGTCAGATAAGAGGGGACATATTGCACAGACTCAGCTCTTGTAGTTTTATTTGGGAAACAGAAATAGACTGCAATAAAAAGAGCTTGAATTCAGTTTGATTTACACACGGAGTATTTCCAGATGCAGCTAGATTGTAATGGCGTCTGTTTACGATGGATCTGTGTGTGTGGGGAGCTACTGTCTGCAGGATGAGTTGCTGAGTTGTGTTTCTGAGAGGTCAATAAACATCCAGCTGACCAAGACAAAAGCAGCTCACATTGCAGAGAGATGTTTGCCGCAGTTAGAGCACTGCAAGGAGATCAACCATGTCCCTCCCAGAGGTCCAAACAGATCCCAGTGCATCCCTAAAGGCTCGAACCTGAGTCCCTTAAACATACAGTGAGTCTCTCCTGTGGGAACCAGCTGACAGATCCCCACAGATAACGCTATCTCCCTTTGTCTACAGCAGTGAACAGATACACAGTGTGTGAAGCAGCCAGGTCGGCAACACAAGGAATGTCTCCAGGCGAAGGTATGCCATTCATGCAGAGGTGAACATGGGCATGCGGCTCGGGGACAATTGAAGTGTTTCCTTTTCCTGATGTGGACGGAAAGAACATTTGTAGTGAGACAGTTGACTCGCCTCAACAACAGGAAAGCCAAAGGAAGCGACCACTTACATTTGTCTGAACAACAGAATTCCTAGCTAACCAAAGTGAGAAACACGCTAGTTATTTATTAGCCAAAGGTCTCCACAAACAATCAGTTACCCCCTCCTGCACCCCCTCCGGTGCAGCTACACTGCCCCAGTTTTCCGATCTGATGAAAAAGCAACCCCATTAGAGCTCTACATCCACTCATGCATGTGGACTTAATTATGATTAAAACACTATCATCACAATTACCACATGTAAATCTGCAACCACATGCTACGACAGACTTCAAATGTCTGGGAAGCACTTTTGAAATTGGACCGAGCCGTCAGATGGCCGCTCTCTAAACCTCTGTCAACAACTGCAGTGCTGACATGGCATCTGGACAGAACATGCTGCTGCAGCAACACAAGGTCACTTTGGATAATCATTTAGGGAGGTTGGAAAACCGTCAGTATGTGCCAAAGGTAAAGGTACAGCTACATGGATAATGATTCAGTACATGATGTTATTTGTCTTGTTGGCTAAATATATTGTGCCATTAAACAGCAGTCATAGGTTGTGTGCTTTCTCTTCTAAGGGTTCAGACCACGAGCTAAAACGTATGCAAGCTGATAGAACAGCACTGCAGTCAGTCATGTCCGTCTCACAGGACGTCACATTTGAAGGAATAATTGACAAGATCTACCTCAAACAAAAACAAAATGTTCCAATTATAAGCGGTGAAAAAGCAATATTGCTCATGCAGCCTTACTTGTAGGGCTAAAAAAAATCGTATTTTAATCGCAATTACGATTTTAGCTTGCAACAATTATGAAACATAATCGAAATAAAACGATGGTTTTTCAGTTGAATTATACTTAAAGTTCACGGTATCAACTGTTAAATACATACTGTTCAAACGTTTTTTTTCAATAAATAGATGTTTTCAAGTAAATGGATAATCGTTTTTAATAATCGTGATATCAATTATTGACCCAAATAATCGAGATTATGATTTTTGCCATAATCGAGCAGCCCTACTTACTTGGTCTGGTGTCACCAATAGCTTGTGGTGGCTAACATTAGCTAACGTTAGCTACTACAGTGTGTTTATGTTTTGATTTACTTTGTGATAAAATCATTATCTGTGACATGTTTAAATATAGAGTGAGTTGAGAACATGTATCAAAGTTACAGCTTTCTTGCTTTAAACATGTCTGAATCATTTAATCAATTATCACAATAGCTGCCAATTGATTTTCTGTCCATCTATTAATTGATGAATTGACTATCCTTTGCGGCTTGTGCTTACCACCACAAGTGATACAAGTGAACTCTTACACATAGACAACCAGCTAAAACACAATGGCAACAGAGACTATGTGAGTCAGAAACACAAACTCTCTCTAGTGTATTAGTTGAGCAATACCACGTTGTATTGCTTTTTAATTCCACTTTCCATTTGTACCAGGCACATTCTGTTATTTCTTCTTTTAATAGATGGTGGGATGGACCTGATGTTCTTCCAGGGCGATTACACGGCACAACACTTTTTGTAAGAAACAAAAAAAAAGGAAATGTTGCTTTAGGCCAAAGCAGTGATTCATACCAGTTGCATAAGCATGTGTAGACCCACACACAGTGGTGGTGGAGAGCAGCAGAGAGCCGCTCAGCAAAAATAACTGAGATCATCTCTACAATTGTGGAGAAACGTGAATTCATCATTATTAATCATTTAGCTGAGTGACAACAGCTGGGCCTTCACATGACACTGCATGGTGTCATAGGTGATGGGTGCAGAGGTGGGAGAAGTACTCTGATACTTTTACTTAAGTACACAATCTGAGTGTAGGAATACTCTGTTACAAGTACAAGTCCTGCAATCAAAATGTTACTCAAGTAGAAAAGTATTAGCATCTATACTCAAAGTACCAAGAGTAAAAGTAGTCATTGTGCAGATTGGTCCATTTCAGAATAATGATATGTTTTATAATGATTGATCATTAAAAGTGTTCTCAAAGCTGGTAAAGGTGCAGCTAGTTTTAATGGCTTTGTATACTGCAGGTTAGCTTGTGAATTTACTCCAGGTCTGATTTAACATTTGATTATATTTCAAATAATTTATCAAAATCTGTAACTAAAGGTATTAAATACATGTAGTGGAGTAAAAGTATTTACCTCTGAATTGAAGTGGGAGAGGAGTACAAAGTGGCAAAACATTTAAATACTCAGGTAAAGTACCACTCTCTCAGTATTGAACAGTACTTGAGTAAATGTACTTAGTTACTTTCCTCCTCTGGATGGTTTTGTGTTCAGGCAGCTCAGCCCGAGGGAGGAAATGACACAATCCTGCTGAAGCTGTTAGAGGGGCTTTTAATGCAAACCAGATGTGTGCTTTACAACAGAGGAACAATGAAAAGACATACAACCAACACGTTTAAGCAGACTAATGGATGCTGCGTTTAAATAAATCGCTCATCCATGAATTAAAGAGGTGTGTGTGTCATCTCACAGTACCGATAACACTGACACCGCGCTGCAGCACCACGTTTCCCTCTTCCGGTTATCATTTACTCTTTCTGAATCCATGAGGCAATAACTCGCTACTTACCACGCAGCTGCCCGTCACTGTGGCCAATAAAGGGTTTAAATGTCTTCAGAATATCTGCATTTTTCACCCTGCCTGAGATGCCTCCGGTGGAGTAGAAATAATCCAGCAGCGACTCTTCACTCACTCCACTCATCTTTACTTATCTCTGTAGCGGATGAGTTTCTGTTTTAAATTGAGTGCTTTCTCTTTAGACTTGGGGTTTTTTCACTCCATAATGCTGAGTCCTGTTGGCTAATTTGTTGTAGTACATATCTAAAGTTCACTCCACCCAAACGAGCTGACCGTTGCCTCGCCTCCTCCTGTTAACCCTTTAAAGACTCCACTTTATTCTCACACTTCACCCTCAGCGTTGGTTAAGTCTTTGTTTGTTTCCCGCTCTCAGTTTACAACACTAAATTAAAGCATTAAACTGTGCACGTTATATGCGTACTCCTTTGGCTTTTTGTAGGTGATCGTGAAAGTCTCATTATTATACACTATTAAAAAAAAACATTATTTTGTGGTAGGCTAGTTAGCTACACGTATTTATACAGTTAACTTCTCAAAATGTAAATGAAACACTAACACTAGACGTATAGAAATGGTCTGATACAAGTGAAAGGACAGCTGCATACACATAAATATACAAGTATTTAGTATTATTTAAAGCACCAATGATGGGTTTTCATTACATATACAGTGTGTTGGTGATACAGGTGATAGTCTCATGATACACCATTCAAAAATAGCTATTTTGTGGTAGGCTAGTTAGCATAGGCTACAGTTATCTTCTCAAAAATGTAGGCTATGCAATGGTTGAACAATTAAGGACTACTCACATTTTTGTATTAAGAAAAACTAACACTACGGTATAGACATGGTCTGCTACAAGTAAAAGGACAGCTGCATTCAAAAAATATATAAAAGTATTTGCTATTTAAAGTACCATTGATGGGTTTTTATTAACTATAGCCTACAGTTCATGAACCTGAATGTCTAATAGTCACTAGTACTTAAAACTGTCAAATACAGTCAAATGTACAATATCTGCCTCAAAATTGTAGTTAGTAGGCCTACGGAAAAGAACACATTTTTACTATTTATTAAACGTAAATACAAGGCTTTAGCTAATTGTAACTCTTCTACTTATTTGTCTGTGTGTTTATTTTTCCCTTCAATGCTGATATGTTGTGGATGTCACATACGATGAAGTAATTGTTAATTGTTAGGATGTTCAGGTATTCAGGTCAGTTATTTGGGAGAAACTTGTTTATATTTATCTGGCGTGTTCTGAAAAACATGGTCCACTGTGTGAGAACACTGGACCTGAGTCCATAGGGGACTCCAGACACTAGAACATGTTAACATGGCTTTACAGAAGGCCACACCTATAGGTGAAATGCATCTACAATAATATCTATTTTTCCATCACAATTAAATTAGAAAAAAGTGAAAAAACGTAATTTTCAAATGCCACTGACAGATAACCGACTTCAATAGCTTTCTGTAAATGGCAACACAAAGCATAATTGTCCCAGCCCTGTGCTTCCCTATGATTTCCCCCTGAAAACAGTTTCCGTTGTGTTGTGAGCTTCAGGCATCTCTTTTCTAATAGCTGTGCATTTATCTTCAAGATGATGCTTCTGTGTATGTAAAAAAATGGTGATGTTGTTTCTTATTTTCCTTGTGTTGTGTCATGCGTTTTCCTCATCTGTAGTTTGTCGTACTCAGGGCCGTCGTACATTTGGATCACAAGTTGTAAACACAGCCCCCCCACAGAGCCCCAATTCTTGTTTCTCCCCCCCTCTGTGCACACCAGGGGGTTTGAAGGCCAGTCATATCAGGTATTAAACACAAAACATATTGTCAGATTATGGATTTAAAGATCATTTATTGTCATCGTGCAAGTTGCTCAATGAAATGCATTTGTGGCTCAGTCCTTTATGCTACACACAAAAGCATTGACAAAACAGGAACAAACAGTTGTAATGAATAACTGAAGTAACGTTTTGAATTTGCGACAACAGAAATGGAAACAAACCAAAATAATGATGTAATATGACATATGTAACATTATGTAATATTAAAGTTAAACACATTTGACAACAGGGAAACATTGCCCATCATATTTATTTAGGGAGGCGTGTGGCGCAGTGGACTAGTGCGCTGATCTTCGAATCAGAGGATAGCAAGTCCCACTGTAGTCAGCATGTCGTTGTGTCCCTGAGACACTTCACCCCAAATTGTTCCTGTGGGGACTGTCCACAGTATTGAGTATGTAAGTCGCTTTGGATAAAAGCGTCTAACAAGTAACATGTAATTTAATCATGTATTACTACAATAAACACAATGTATTTGTATTCCACTGTACAATATGTAATTGTACTTTCTGTTCTTGTCTATCTCATTCAATTTATATGTATATAAACTCATGCATGACTTGGTCACTTACAACATTATCTGCACCATTTATCTTATTGTATCTTTTCTGACATGTATATAGTTTATTTAATCTGCATTATTTGCACATCTGCAACATAATCTGCACTGTTTTATTCTACTGTTTCTTCTTGTACTATTTTAGTTTTTAAATTAGTTTTATATCTTATGTTGCATTGTTGGAGGAGCCTGGCACTGAAGATTTTCATTGCCTTATATACTGTAAATATGGAAACAAAGCCCTCAAATTTGAATCTGAATTTTACATTTTAGCATCAAAAATCATTGAAGATCGCAACCCGCCACCCCTCCCCTTTAATTGTGTTTGTGCTGTAAATATTAAATGTGCCAGACTTACACGTTAATCCCTCTGTCCTCCTCTCCTCTTTGAGCGAGTTTTCATTTAATTTAGAAATGGGCGATTTGTATTTCATGTTTTAGGTTGCTGCTCTAAGACGACAATATTGTAATTACAGTAAGCTTCTTATAAGCTGATACAATTATTGAGGTGAGGACTTTACATTGTCCATTGAAAGTGGGACCTTATGCTCTTTCAATTTAGAAAACAACACAACTTTTACCAGGATCAAGACATTTGATCCCGGAGCATATGCCAGGTCTTTGTGGAATGAATTCATGCCAGAGAGCAGCTGGCAATACATTATCACCTTGATATTACTGTCAGGGAAAACAAAGCAAACAGAGGAGGCATTAATCTGTCAGGGCGCCCAAACAGACCTGTGGTGGGAGAGGAGAACTCGGATATTTGAAATATTACTTTTCAAATCTATATTTCGCGAAAACGCTCTGTTATTTAGAATCCTTTCCTTTCTGTACAACTACTTTTTGTAGCTACATCTGAATATTTAAAGGGAACGTAGTCATTCTGCAGCACATTGTTGATTGTGACCGATATATTAGATTGTAAATACTAATGCATATACAATTGGACCATTGCTGATTAAAGTAGAGCTAGTCATTGTTTCTTAACCTAGGAAATCGGCAACATTCAAAGCAGTCATTTTAATGTGTTTATTCAAAAAATTCAAATGACTATCCAGGGTAAGATACCATTACACTTAATTTTACCTTATTTGGGTCTTTTCATGTTGATTTTCTTTTCTTTCTATAATAATTGAGTGAATGAATACATAGTGTTTTCGTATTGGGCCATTTATATGACCCATTCCTCATGAGATTATTTAGACATATAAAGTCAAAATGGACCAAACATCCGGCCTGTTAACCCACCATCATCTTATAATAATCGTTAGAATAGCTTTATTTTTAAAGAACCTTTCCAAAATTACTTCTAAGTGCAAAAACAAATGATGAAAGTACATAAAATCCTAAAACATTAATTACCAACGAACAAAAAAAGCCATATAAAAGTGAGTTATAAGATTTAAAATAAGAATGTGATAACATCAGGAGAATGGTGTTTAGTTTAAGTGAAAAAAAAGTTACTATTCAGGAACCTGGAGTTGACCATTAACTCAATGTTTTTGATCTGGTGATCAAACTGAACTGTCCACCATCCCTGTGTTGCAAAGTGAGGTCTAAACATCCCATATGGATTTCTCTGTGTGTTTAATACTATTCCCAGGGTTCCAGGGAACAGAAAGAGGGACCAGATGTTCTTGTGAAGGTCAAAGCCTCCGGTCTAATAGCGGTACACGGCTCTGATGGAGGGCAGATGTTTGCAGGGTTATCCACTCCATATGGCCGCCACTCGTCCACGGGCCTTTTCACAGCACAGCTCTTGTAAACACGCTTTAGTTCGCTGTTCTCTTTTTTCTGCCCCTGTAAAACATGTCCTAAATCCAATCACCTAGTCCCTCTAAAGGGGATGATGTTGATGAATGGGAATGTGTAGTGGTTGTAGTGACCTATAAGCCCTGCTGAGATTACAGGCAGCCAGGCCGGGGCTCCAGGAAACAGCCAGAGCTTAGAGAGGGATTGTTTGGATAGACAATGGTGTCTACCTGGTTTTAATCCCCGCTCAAAAAGAGTACAGGGGATTGTCAGAGTTTAATAAATGAAAGTGCTCGTATAATCAGGATTTGTCAAAGTGCCCCTTTGTGTTAATCGGACATTTTTTACAGCATGGTTTTTGACATCTGCCACAGCAGGTGGTGTTAACATCATCTCTGCCCCATCTGTATGTAGTGTACATTTACACCAGACATGCAGAGAAGTGCACACAACACAAACAAACAGGGAGGGTATGCAACGCCTAAATATTTAGCATTTTTTTAGAGGATGCAGACAAGCCTAAGTTTCTCCAATGTAAAGCCAAAAGAATAGTTTTGAAATCTAGAATTGCCAACTTAAAAAAACAACTTTAAATTCACAACATAGATAGCATTACACCACATACCCCTGAAAGTAATATATGGGATGCAGCCATAATGCGGCCACAGCTGACTTTGGCACAACCCTATGACTTACTTACTAAAAGGCTAATAGAGCACAGATGTGGAATTACTTCAAAGCTAAAACAGAAAGCTGCATTTTTATAATTAAAGTCCAGCGTATCAGCGATAAAGCATAATAAAATTGTTTTAAAATCGAGGATTACAACAGTAAATCCCGTGGGCCAGATGTGAGGGTGGGAGGGGCCGTTGCATTCTGGGACCAGATTAAACTGAAAATCCCACAGGACCGCGCTGTCTTTTCTCCGCTGCTTAGAGGCTTGTGTGGACTCAACATGCTGTAATCCACCGATTAGCTGATATAATCACCTGTAAATACACCTTGGCCATGATGTTGCTGTGTGCCATCAGCCCTGCATTACGTCCCTCATGTGTGTTGGACACTTTGTTTTGGAGACGGGTCAGTTTTTAACTTTCTGGGAAGCAGAGGCAGACGCTCTGGCCAAACAGACAGCTGGGCGAGAAATGTGATCTGAATGAGTTCCCAGAATCTAAACTGTACAGATGATTGATGTTCAATGTTAACTCCTACCAGCTGCAAGAGTCAATTATTATATTTCAGCAGTAGCCTGAACCTTAATGTGAAATGGGCCATTCTGCTTTTCTCGACATACATCAATATGACTTTTTCAACTTACATAGTGTCACTTTCTTTTAGACATACCATAATGACTTTTTTGGACATAGTACTTCATGACTCTTTTTTTGAAATATTATACCATTACCCTTTGAGACATACATTACTAGTTCATTTTTTCTTTGACATTCGATACTATGACTTGAACATACTATTTTATTACCTTGTTTTACATGACTTTTATTCTCACTTTATTCTACATATTTATGACCTTTTTCGACACACCATACTATGAATTGTTTCCACTTTTTTCGACATACTATCCCTAGGGAGGTGTTTCAGGCACGTCCAGCTGGGAAGAGACCAAGGGGTAGACCTAGGACCAGGTGGAGGGATTATATCTCTTCGCTGGCCTGGGAGCGCCTTGGGATCCCCCAGTCAGAGCTGGTTGATGTCGCCAGGGAAAAGAAAGTTTGGGGCTCTCTGCTGGAACTGCTACCCCCGCGACCCGACCACGGATAAGCGGAAGAAGATGGATGGATGGATGGACTATGACTTTGTTTCTTTTACATTTTACATATTTTAAATGACAAGACCTGTCAACATGTTGTAAATCCACTTCCTTTCCCTGAACACATGTGTTTGCAAACTGCTTTTAAAACATGGCAGACAAGAGCAGTAGGACCAGTTCATGTTTTTTTAATGCTTAATACAATTCAGTATGCAATTATTCCCTAAAGTCACTCCATTACAATGGATTAAACAAAGAGGGATCAAGTATTTTAGCATTTTTATTCTGTAAGACACTTAAACACGTCATTCCTGAAAGAGGAAACGCATGATTTTGGTTCATAGCACATTCATGCCTGGCAAGAAAAAAAATATTAAGACTACATCAACACATTTCTTTTTTTTACAAATCATGGAAGCAAAACAATATAAACAATATCTTATATATAAAACATAGCAGGCATAATAAATATTACACATAAACAAAAAAAAACTAAAAGTAAACAGTTAACCTATTTGGTTTGGGCCATGTTTGGAATAAGGTTTTAAATCACTGAACTGAAAAGCTGAACGTCAGTTAAGTAAATCTCCTGGGAAAAGTTCAACTGATCACTCATTGCAGAATATCCACCCCAAACTGTTTTTGTTCAATCTCTCTAATAACATACACAGGTACAGTTTTTCCTATGACCACGTTGTTTCTTGTGTGTGTGGTGTTAATACCTCAAGAGTTTAATGAACACTCAATCTGATGTATTTAGTGCAGGACATTCCTCAAAACAGTTTTAGTCATCTCATATTCAGTCATTGTTTTTAGGGAAATCAACTCTCATTAGTTCAACATACCAAATGGCATTAGTTTAACAATAAAGAAGGAAGCCCGCCTGCGTGTTGAAACATAATGTTTTGTACCTATTGGGTACACTTTTCATTCATTTTTTGGGGGGGGTGTTAGTGTAATCACAGGAGATGGGAATCAGTTTTCTTTCAGTCAGGAATCAAGGACCATGTAATCATTCAAACACACACACACACTCACACTCACACACTTGTACACAAACAGCTAACAATACATTCTAATCCATTGTGTGACTGTAAATTCACTCCTTAGTGATTCTTCTACTTAACATAGATAACTGTGCAATTTCTTTCTTTTTTTTTTTTAAAGCAAACCAGGAGTAGTATAAATATTAGGAGGACGTCCTAGGTGCTGTTTTTTGTATTTAATTTAGCCACGTGTAGAGAGCATTTTCAAGACGTATTGTTCCTCTCTTTGTCTCTGGTGACGGAGAAGATGCAGGGATTCCCCCCCCCCCCCCCCACAGTCAGCCTTAAGGTCCCAGCCCCTATAATGCTACTTCCGTTGCAAAGTGCAAGCAGTTAATGTCTCTCCGCCTCTCCCTTCCCTTCCACTCGGGAACCAATGCAACAGCAAAGAAAGGAAAATGTTCAAATGCCACAATGGTACGGTCAGTTTCCAAAAGAAAGCAACCAGAAGGGAGAGGGCAGCAAGAGAGAGTGCATTTGTGTCTCAAGAAATTCAGTCCATCGAAGCAAGAAAAAGTGTTCCTTATCACGTCCACATGCCACTGATCAGCTGATTGGAAGAGTGGTTATACCTCCCTAGAAAGAAAAGAAAACAACATTAATACATATATCCACTAACGAGAATAAAATTCACTTTCTTTCAAACTAGAGATGTTAAAAAAAGAGAAGATTGATATTGATTGTTAGAGCCAGTATTTTGTTTTTATAAGAAAGGCCACCTAATGTGTAGTCAAAGTACCACCAAAGTATAAAAGACTACAATTCCCACGGCGCCTCCTCTAAAGTCACAGTGATGGGCAACCTGCTAGAAAGATGCAGTCGAGGAACAGTTTTTAACCGCTCAATTACCCTTTAAGTTATCAAGTTAGATAAGCCTTAACAAAACAGAAAGCAAGAAAGAACACCTAAGTTGTTTGTTATTTTATTTGAGTTTGGCCTACTTGTTTTGACTAATGCAAAGGCCTCTTTTCTATGTTGCTTGTGTACAAGTTTGGTATTTTATTTTGAGTAAACCCATCGCATAATATCATCCAAACCATCGGAGGCCAAGCAACTCATCAAAACAAAACGACATTGATCTTCCCTCCCGTTCCTGTCTAAAACACTTGAACGCGCTGTCTTTAAACAACTCTCCTGTTATCTCCATCAGAACAACCTTCTGGATCCGCACCAGTCTGGTTTCAAGGCAGGTCACTCCACAGAAACGGCTCTCATTGCTGTCACTGAGGAACTGCACACTGCTAAAGCAGCATCCCTCTCCTCTGTCATCATCCTGTTGGACCTGTCTGCTGCATTCGACACGGTGAACCATCGCACTCTCCAAGAACTTGGAGTTTCAGGCTCTGCACTTTCCCTCCTCACCTCATACCTCAAAGACCGTACCTACAGGGTAACTTGGAGAGGGTCCGAGTCCGACCCTTGTCAATTAACTACAGGGGTCCCTCAGGGCTCTTTTCTTGGTCCCCTCCTCTTCTCCCTGTACACAAACTCGCTCAGATCTGTCATTAGCCCGCATGGTTTTTCATACCACTGCTACGCTGACGACACCCAATTAATTCTGTCCTTTCCCCGCTCAGAGACCCAGGTCGTCGCACGCATCTCTGCGAATGGATCTGGCCCTTCCTACATCCGGGACATGGTTAAACCGTACACCCCAGCGCGTGCACTACGCTCTGCATCAGCCAAACGACTCGCTGCACCCTCGCTGCGAGGGGGACCCAAGTTCCCATCAGCAAAAACACGTGGGTTTGCTATCCTGGCTCCAAAATGGTGGAATGAGCTCCCCATTGACATCAGGACAGAAGAAAGCTTACACACCTTCCGGCGCAGACTGAAAACTCATCTCTTTCGACTCCACTTCGAGCAATAGAATTACTAACAAAGAACTGCTAACAGAGCACTTATATACTAATAAAGGACTGGCTTATCTAAAGCCAGTTGAGTAGCACTTGAAATGTTTGGCTCTATGAAACCTGATGTACTTATATGATTCTGTTTTCTTCAAGGTTGTGTCTTCCTGGTCGAATGTACTTATTGTAAGTCGCTTTGGATAAAAGCGTCAGCTAAATGCAATGTAATGTAATGTAATGATCTTATATTGAACCATTCCTTTTAACGTGATAAATCTGTACATTGATATTGCAGAGGTAATGACTTACGATGCAGTGAGAGTGGAGTTGAGGACCAGAGTGGTGCGTATCCTATACAGCTGAGCGAGCGTCAGCTTCTTGTGCTGCTGGACCGGAGATTTCCTCTTTTTAGGCGACATCTCCCCCGAATCACTGGGGGCTGTTGTGTCGTTTATCCTTTCTACGCAGGCAGGTGGCGCCGTTTCCCCGTCTGAGCTGTTGTTTTGGGGCCCCTCACACTCACCGGGGGGCGTGGGGGAGGCCTGCTTCGCCTCCGCTCTCCTCAGGGTGGCAGAGAGTTTATTTGAGGTGGCGCTCAAGCAGTCTTCAGACCGGTCGATGTCGCTGGAAAACATCTCCAAGCAGTTTTGTCCGAGCTCCGTCAGACTTCTGCTGTGAGCCAGCGGCGATGCGACCCTGCGTTCTGATTGGTCCGGCCCCTGAGAGCTGGGTGTGTCCGTTGTTTGGGTTTTACCGTAGAGGCGCTGCAGCAGATTGTCCTCGGAGCGGGAGAGAGTCAGGGTGGAGAGCCTCTGGAGGGAGTGGAGTCGGGGCTGAACGTGAGGCCGCCGGCGGGGTCTGGAGGACTGGATCACTGAAATCTGAGACCCTAAAGAGGCCGCATCCTCCTCTTCCTCATCCTCCTCTTCCATCTCATCTATCTCTGCCTCCTCCACCTTCTCCTCTCCTTCAGTCTGGCCGGGCTGAGGCTCTCCCAGGAGGGATTCGGGGGAGAGGGTACCGTAGGCGCTGTCCATGGAAAGGGAGCGGCTCTGGGGGTCCGTCTCCTCATCACAGTAAACACTGGAGTGAACTCTGAGAGTGGACTGCTCGACCTCCGACCTTTCAGAGAGGGGATCCACGTCCGAGTCTTTCTCACCGGACCCCTCAAGGTTCATGTTGGGGGCTGGGGGCTGTTCGCTCGGTTCATCGATGTCCATCACTGACAGGGTCTCAGTGGAGCCATCTGATTGGCTGAGAGGAGAGACTTGGTTAGTTAAATGGATCGCTACTCATGAAACTCAAATGTTTAATGTCACTACACACACACACACACGCTCAACAAGTCGTTCTCCATCCAACACACTATAAACAATACACCATTAAAAGAAGTCTCTAAAACTAAAAAGGTAAAAAGAGACACATCGGGGGTCAGTATTCACGGATAATAAATATATATATACACAAACAAATTCAACAATCACACAATTATATGTGATCTTTGGTTACTTTGATGTATGCCTATTAGTGAGTTTTAATGGGGGTTGATTTGTTCATTGACTTGTTCCTTTAGAATAATATTTAGGCCAGTAGAAAAAAAAAGTTTGAAGTGAGTAGTATAGTTTTGTGAATACATCAAGTTATATGTATAAAGTTTTGTTTTCATTTAAAGAAAATTATAATATTTTTGGAAGATTGTAGTTATGAAATGGGTGTAATTGATTTCAAATGATGCCACATTCACATTAGCATCCATCCATTATTTAATACAGTTGATTAGTAATATGCAGTACCTCGAGCTCTGCTGGTTTGTGTGCCTCAGGCAGGGGGAGCTTGAGTTGCTGCTCTCATCTTCCTCCTCCTCCTCTTCCTCACCCGTACACCTCTTCTTGCTGCTCTGCTGCCGGAGAACCTCCTCTGTGCGCAGCCTCTGGAGCTGGTTCTGCGGGGGGAATAAAACCACATTGAGTTTGGAAACAACATCACAATGTCTCTGAATCTGATTTGCAAGCTCTGTGTCTGCAACATTTAATACGATAGGAGGTGTCTCTCTCACCTGGACGTTGCAGATTGCATCGATCCAGCTTCGCCCCTGGGTGGCGCTGTTGGCTTGTAAAGTGTAAGCTGCCACTGCACTCTTAAACTCATTGAGGTAGATGAGGATGAATGAGCCTGCAGGGGCAAAAGCACAACAAAACAGGATTAGATCTCCAGTGTACATTGAGACAAAAAGGTACACACTTGAAGTAAAAAGTCAGTCAGTGATCTCCAGAGATGGAAATGTAACTGATTTCGACTATATGTCACGTATACTTGTAATCCATTACATTTGCCTGACAGTTTTTGATTCCTAACTGAATTTCTCACATACATCATAGATTAAACTATAGCCTACTATGACCAAAATATTTAAAACAGTTAGAACTAGCAAAACCCTTCACATCTACAGCAGTAAACTCAACATGCACATGAATGCAGTAGGGCTGTCCGAATACCATTTATCGGGCTCCGGATATTCGGTAGTAATCAGCAGCGAATATTCGGGGGGGGGGGGGGGTTGACGCTTCAACACGTGTATTTTGGTGTATTCACGACATTCATTTTGTTATTCTACAGTATTGTTGTTTTATAGTTATTTGTTAATGTAACCCAATTTGTGTTCTTTGAAATTGAAAAGGATATCGCATTGTGTTTGTTACTTTCGTTGCAGTTGTATATGTCTTAAACTATGGTCTTAAGTGTAATTTGGCTTGGCTTCCTGTTTATGGACATGCTTTTATTTTGAAGGAGAGGTAGCGCTGTTGACAGGAAGTTGTTGTTGCTTTGGAAACAACGTGACGGAGATTAACGGAGAAAAGTAATATCTACATATAAAGACGGCGAAAGTAAACGATAACGTTTATGGTTAAGTGTTAGCGGCGCCCACCCCCCCCCGCCCCGAAGAGGCACAAGCTCTTACGTTGATATTGGAGATTTCAATCAATTGAATTTGAAAAAAAAACGGGGAAAAAACAAATAAAACGAATAACGAAATTGAAACCTGAATAGTACTCCAACGAACGAATATTCGGATATTCGGGTACAGCCCTAGCAGTGATATTTATCCCAAAACATCACATATAATAGTAAAAACAATGACAGAGAAAAATAAATATTCAAAACATTCAACTAAAGTCATTTGAAGATTCTTATATGTCAAAAGTGTCTGAATTAGGAAGATGATCATCTGTCTGTCTGAGCACTCACCAGGGTCTTTGAGCTCCTTACAGACGACGTTTTGAATGAGCAGAGGCTGACGGATGATCTTTACTTTCTCCACTCTTTTCACCGACTTGGTGATCAGCAGCAGGTCAGTGAACAGGACACAGTGGACGTCCATCTGCAGGGAGATACACTCACGTCAGGTCGGACAGAAAGGTCATCCTTTTAATGTGAGGCGAGAAGCCAGATGTTGAGAATGAAAGATAAGAGGAGCTCGTGGTGTGTTTACAAGCTGAGAGTCAGACTTACTCGGCTGTCCTTGCCCTCTTTCATCTTCAGCGTCCCCTCCAGATGCAGCTGTCGGGTCTCCTCCGGGGAAACTCCTCTCATGGGAGCCATGAGGTCGAAGCGGTTGAACTCCTTGAGGATCTGACGGGAGGAAAAAGACAAAAAGCATGAGGTCAATCCTTCAAGAACGTCTCGTATCGGACTGAGCTTTCCTGAAGAAGGAAACGTGAGAAAGCCAGGAGGAACTGTAAATAGTTTCCTACCTTCTCCACCTCCTCACTGCTGCCCTCCACAGCTTCGTAGGAGTCTATTCTGGCAGAAATGGTGGCCAGATTCTGTTGTTCCTGGCGCTGTCTCATTTTCGACTCCACGCTGTTGATGAAGCCTTCCACCGCCGCCACCTAGAGGAGGGGAAATCACAAATACACGTTTAGATGTTTTTCCGTAGTTCACATTCTGTCATGTGGATGTTTTGGGTTTGGGAAAATTGTAACTCTTAAATATTGTTGGGTAATCTGCAGCGATGCATCAACATAACCATGTGTGTAGTGTCCTTGTCCTGAGAGAACAATATGTCTCTGAACATATCTGTTTTTAGATGTTGTGGTGTTGCATTTTCAGCCGGTCCCAGAGGGTTTTTCAATAGTTTACTTAGCTTAAGAAGTAGGACAATTTCTTCAACCCACACTTCATCCTTGCAGTTTATTACAAACATTTAAATCTGAATCAACACATTTGAAGGGGCATGATTGACCCTAGATAGAAAGGCTGTATGAACAAATGTAATCAGTTTAGTAACTAAAACTGTCTGGCAAATGCAGTGGAGTAGAATTATAAAGTGACATAACATAGAAATAATGGAAGTATTCAAATCCTATACTTTAGTAAAAGCATCATATAATACTGTACAAATACTTAATACCAACAAGTGACCAATCTCCTGTATCGAAAGTGTATTTAGCTAAAAGTATGTAAGTGTAATTAGGATGATGTATCAAGTATTTAAACGTAAAAGTACTTGATGCCAATGGGTTATTTAGGTCAACTTAGTTCAGGGTTCATACACTTTTTCACCAATGATTTTCAATGACTTCTCCTTGACTTTACCTCATTTTCCATGACCAACAAAATTACTCTTTCTCAGCGGTACCACTGAAACATTTTTATTTTAACATGGTAAGCTGGAAAATAAGGTCTGCATATGAAACATGTTGTGAATCTAAAACAAATCAAAGAGTAGGCTTACTAGCTCCAACAGACTAAAGCACTGTAGACTAGAGGGCGTGATTGTAAAACCCTCTCACCAGCTAAATACCTCGACAGTTAAATGCCATTTTTCGTTTCATTACTATACGATACATTATTTATTATCGTTATAGTATTACTATTTCGGCGATTAGATAAGATATAAATTATATTTGATGCAACTTTGGTTACATTTCCATGACTTTTCCAAAACTTTGGGAAAAATATTGTTTTCCATAACTTTTCCAGGGCCTGGAATTTGCATTTTGAATTTCCATGACTTTTCCCGGTTTTTAATGACTGTAGGAACCCTGTTTGTTACATATTAATAATGTTCTTACCATGCTGTTGACTTTGTCCCGTGTCGACGGGTCGTCCGTCTTCTTCAGGACCCTCGTCAGCAGGAGGGGGTATTTGGTCAGTCTCTGGTGAGGCTTGGCCAACATGTCGATCAGCTTCAGGCGGTTGCACTGCTTATGAGTCTCTGCCCACTGAAGAGACAACAAAGACAGGGAATCAGACATTTAATGCGGCATAAATATGTAAACAACACACTGTGTGTTTACCGTGAGTATGTGGGATTATCTTAAAGGTCTCCTATTATGCTATTTTTAGGCCTATTCTATGGCTCTCAGATATATAAATGCTCCCGTGATTAAATGCTCCAAACCACATTAAGGATTATTTCTGAAGCAGTATGGAGCTCAAATACTTTTTCTCTCTCAGGTTTACCACAAGGTGAGTTCACACAAACTTATTTACACAAACTCTCTCCTGTACAGGTTAGCTCTGAGTGTTAGCGATGCTAATGTCAACACCGACCATATTACGTCCAAAACAGTCGGGCATTGTTTCTGATAGGAACTTTCTGATTGGGCCGTGGGTCCGCATTTCAGATATTACGTCATATCGGACGCAAATCTGGATCAGCTCCGTTTTTAGAGATTTGGGTACGGAGGACAAGAGAGGGTTTTATTCACTGACGCTGCGTGAGTTCCCGACACACCGGGGACACATCTTGATGTAGAAAAGTGGAGGACTGACCGTGACGTAGGTCCTGAACAGATCGTTGTCCCGCAGCAGCGTGCGCATGTTCTCCATGATGCCCTCCTCCTCCATGCAGTACCGGATGTACGGCTGGAACCTGGAGCCAAACTGAAACAAACAAACAAAAACATGCGTGAGAAATATTACTCACATCCTCCTGAGGGAAACATTCACTTATGCATCAGTCTAACATCAAAATTGCATTATATTTTTAAGTAAAACATTTATAAAACAATCCAGAAATGATCTTTAGTGTTCAAATATAATGGGTATTGGAGGTGCTGGTATTAAAGTACTTCCTTCTTCATATCTTATTTACACAAGTGAAAAAAATTGCTGCAATAAAAAGTGTGATAAACATCAGCTTGAATGTGAAAAGGGAAGTACTTTTCCCGTAACCTTCAATCAGTCGATTAAGAAAGGGGGGTTTCCTCGGACTTGAACAAGCTGATAGAGCAAACACTTAACTTTTCCCGAGAAATAACTATTTACTTTCACATCAGAAAGAACACAATGTCATGGATAACACATATACCGTCCAGATATTCGTTCAGTAAAAGGTCTAAAAGAACAGATCCAAATGAGCTACTAAGAGATTGATAAAAAATAACTACAATTCAATTTATCAACTGACCTGTTTCGTACCAAAATGATTGAAGGTATATGGAAACTATTAGGTTTCAATAGCACATTTTATTGATGAGTTAAGTCATATTTTTGACTTGTCAGATAACCTATGTGTTGCCTTTTATTGGTTTTAAGTTATTGAGAGTTTTATCCATAATGTCCAAGACACAGATAATAAACCAAACTCAAAACATTCTGTAGATTTGCTCGAGGTTCCTGAGTTCTACTAAGACCATTAGAAGCTTGTTAAATGGCCCATTAAACTGATTAGCCTGAAGTAATCAGTGCTGTGTGGTAAAGTCCACAGGTTCACATGTCCTGATAACCCTTTGTTTAAGTAGATACTGGAATATATTGTTACTATGTAAAGATTAAGGTTCCTTTTATCGTCACTACACAGAGTACCGCGAAATTCCAAGCATTCCTGATGGTGCAATCCCACATAACAGACAGTATAAGTATAATAAGTATAATATCACAGTGTGGTGTGTACTGACCGTCTGGAAGCCCTGGTGCAGGTCTGAGGGGTCCAGCGGCGTGCGGTTCTGCCGGGCTTTCTGCAGGACGGGCAGCATGACGGAGTTCCACAGGGCGGTGTGCAAAACCACGAGCTCCTGGATGTTGCTGAACAGCTTGGTGGGCTCCACCTCCATCAGCAGCCCGCTGTCCTGCAGGTTCAGCAGCCCACACAGGAACAGCTGGGGAGGGCACACAGGAGATTGAGTTTTAAAATAATGTTTATTGGCTTTTCATTTTTGCTGTGTCAATGCTTATGGCACATTTTTTCAAAAGGTTAAAGTATTTTTGTAGTTATGTTTGAATCTTGGAATTTCAACCTCAGCTTCTATAGTACTGTCTATTTGTTTGACTTTTTAATGCTATTTTATTTGTATTTCAGAAATATTTTGGACTGTTTATTTCTAGCATCCTACTTTCTCTTATGTACATTGCCTTGATTTTTATGCTGCTGCAACGCAACACATTTCTCTCTGATTATTTAATGTTGTTTTTATAGGCAATAATTTAAGCTTTGTTAGTTCCAGGTTTAATATAAGTTCATTTCAATAAGTCCGGCCCTCGACTAGTACCGATTTTTGTATTTTGGCCCACTGTGTGTTTGAGTTTGACACCTCTGTTCTAGAGGATTTCAATTTGTATTTTTTATAACTTTTCACCAGATGGCACATTTTCTTTCCATTTGGAAATCCGGGACTGAAGTTGATTAAAAATGTGACGAATAATATCATCATAAAAAACATTTTTAAAGCAGACATTTTGATCCTATACTATAGCATTAAGCATAAAGGTTAAGCCGACAAAGTCTTCAAAGCAGAAGGTTATCCCTCAACACATCACAGGATTAAGGACTAAGGCTTACTGAGTGGTGATAAGGGGCCGTGTTCCTAACAAGAGAATCACTGTGTGTGTTATCTCTGTGGGTACAGGAGCCCGTTGCAACACATCCATACAGTACTGGTCTGTACAGTAGTTCCTTACATCAGTGATGACTCGGAGTTTCTTTATGTAGGTCGCCTCGGTCTGCAGCAGCTCCCAGATCGCCTCCTGCTGGTGGAACTGCCGCCGGGTCAACGTCTGGAAACACAAACATCTTATTAAATATAACAGAAACATCGACAGATTCTTCATCTTATTGCATTACATTGTTATTACTAGTGATGTCTCCTTTGGCTTTAAATACAGGATGGTCTATCAAAACAAACGCACATCAGATTGTTATAAATAAAATAAACATTTACATATTCTTCTTCAACTTGTGATGTGTCGTTTGCCTTTTAAATCCAGGATGTTATAAAGGGCACCCGGTGGAACAACGCCTCGTAACATTTACTTAATCACTCTGTGTTTGAGTAGGCAACCATTACACAACAAACCCAGTTCCTGTTACCCTTTACCTACGATACTATAATGATGTGTTAAAATGTGTTTAACACATATACTTTGGCTGAAAATAGGATTTTTTTAATTAGATATGATTCGATTTGAGAGGCCTAATTAAGCTTTTTGGGGGTTTTCTCTTTCTTGTAGTGTATTATATAGGTTTCTGTGCATGTCAATGGTCTGCAAAGGGTAAAATCCCAAAGTTCAAAGTAGAAAGTAGAACATTAAAGAGCTTTATTAACATTAAAGCAGGGAGATACGTCTCAGTAGAGCCACAAAATACACATGTGAACCTGAAAAGGAGCATATTAGGGCCCCTTTAATCTGTGTGCTTGCTGACGTATCACTACCTCTATGAGAAAGCTAAAAGCCTGATCAAAAAGGCGATGTTTAAACTGACAGTGAGTCATACTTGATGTTTTTCGTGTGACTATATCGTGTTTGTATCGATGTATTTCATTTCCATTGTTTGTATGCAAGCTTTTCATGTTTGTATGATGTCAATGAATTGTGCTGTTCGACGCTGTTGTTGTTGAGTCATACCCTGAAGGGTTAGTCACATAAATAAAAGGATGCCGTCTCTCCTTCACGCTCTCAGACACCAGAGTAACTGGTTCTGATGTTTTCCAGTAACTCTCATTATCTTGTCAGTGTCGTGGCTTGTGTAACTTTGGGGTGAATGTACATTATGGGAGTAAGCAGCAGCTGAGCGTCTCTCTGATCAAACATTAACAGGTGGACAGCGTGCGATGATATCAGTGACTTTGGCATGTAGGGTTCACTGACCGCAGTGAAACCGTAAATCGCTTTGTAAGCATCATTCAGGGAAAACAGGCATCAGGTGTGAGTGAGACAGACGATGAAGAAGTGAGAGTCAGGAAACAGGAAGCCAGCATACCTGTATTGCAGGTGAGCAGCTGACTGAATCATCACAAGTGATATTAAATTGCAATTACAAGGTTTCTTTTGTGACATTTACTATAAAAAAGATTAAATGCAAAGGAGATTTAAACATTAAGGTTTAAGTATAACATTTTACTTTGTAAGCTATGCCCTTTTTTCACCAGATTTAGACCTTTTTCATGTTTGACCTATGGCGCCGTGAACACATGCTGTTCTACTGATAGCCTGCTCAAAAGTTATATTAAATTAATATAAATTAAATACAATAAAAGTGGTCCTTATCATTGAAACTCAACCAGACGAGGAAAAAGGTCCTCTTAGTATTGAGTGTATCGAAAATAATATTGTTTTGGTGTTTTGCATAACGCTTCAAACACAGTTTTTTCTTATGAACCAGAACAGTAGCATTTTTTCAGTTCAAGGATCAAAGGATCAAATGAAAAGGAAATGGTATTGTAGCATCTTTAAGCTAAAAGCTATTTGTCCTAATTCACAATTAATGTAAAGTTTTATGGAATTAAAGAACATACATTTTTTATCTAATTTGGTTTCTAGCTCAATTCTTTTTTCATTTGACATTATATTCCAGTGTCTTTACGCAAACCCCCCCGGCCTGTGTGTGTTTTCACCTCGGAGTCGTCCAGCAGTATCTGCCAGCTGTCCTCCAGCACCAGGTTGGTCTCCTGCTCATCGTCCTCCCAGGAGTCCTGGTTGAAGGAGAGCTGCGGCGGCACCTTGGGGAGCCCGAACGTCATGTAGAAGTGCAGTTTGCTCTGGAGCTGCTCCAGACGGTCCGCCTCCTGCAACCACACACGAAAAACAAGCCTAATTACATTTCAACAAGGTTAACGGCGAGACGGCGAGAATTACTGTCCACTTCTGTCCTTTGTGTCTCGATTTATTGTTACACTCAAACAGTAAGTAAAGATGAGTCCCCGCATTAGCATTCAAATCCTGTCCTTCACTGGCGCCTTAATTCTTAAATCCAACAGTGGCTGCTATTCAGCCCTTTGTTCAGCCTGGCAGGCTTTACGTAGTTATGAAAATGAGCTCTGTGCATTGAGACCACTTTCACAATGGGAGACTGAAGGGAGGGGGCAAAAGCTACAGCATGGAGAGGGGGGGGGGGGGGGGGGGGGGCAGAGGTTTATAGGTCATGACCCCCTTGGAAGAAGTACTATTAATAGAGAGAAATTGTACAACAGTGATTAGCACTTCTTTACAGCGTTTTTTAGTGAAAGGCCGTGCTGACAGTGGTTCATCTCTACAATATGGATGGAGTGAGAGGTCCAGGTCCTGGGGAAGGGTCTCTGGTCCTGGAGGGGTGAAGGGGGGCGGGGTGAATAGAGATGAGGCAGGCAGTGACAGGTGAGTGACAGATACTGTCTCTGCCTGACATCTGTTACTGTGCAGGATGTGACCTCAGGGCGGGGAGACAATTGGAGTGTGTGTGTGTGTGTGTGTGTGTGTGTGTGTGTGTGTGTGTGTGTGTGTGTGTGTGTGTGCGCGCTTTATCAGAAGGAAGGTGATGATTATTGTTTTAAACATATGATACAGAAATGTAAGGAAAGGTTTGACATTTCCACGTAGCTATTTAAATGCTGCTACACATTTGTTAGCACTGGACGACGACTTATTTGTCCTTATTTTTAGTGTTATTACTTATGTGTGCTTTTTTCTATATTTAACATGTTAGCTACGTTCTATTTAAAACAAATGCTGGATAGAGACAGGCTTGCTGTTTCCTCCAGTATCCAGTCTTTAAGTCGAATTCAGCTAGCTAACATTGGAGGAGAAGTATCTCGTCATCTAACTTCCAAATAGCATTCAAGGGTATTCCCAAAACGTCAAACTATTGTATTTTCAAAATTGAACCATGGATGAATTGAGCGAGGCTCTTCCTCCTCCTCCTCACTTCCAGAGGAAAGTGTGAGAGCCAACAACACGAGACCTCCAAGGGAAATTACCTCATCATCAGGACCTCAAGGGAAACGGCCTCCGACCCCCTCCCCACTGCAGCTCGCTACCGTTTAATGCTTTTTATTTTATTCTGAGATTTGTCTGGGAAGCAATCGAGCCTCATATCAACTTATACAACTCCACAACAGGCAGAAGAAAATGCTATATTTCCCTGTGACCCTACGCTAGTATACAATAAATGTATGTAGAAATAAACCACAGCAGCCATTAAAACTAATTTATATTTCGTTAGAATAACATTGTTTTCGCAGTGTTTGTCGATAGAGAGGCTGGGAATAAATATGTTGAAAAGGCTTTCCAATGGAGATGTCAAATTAAAAACAAAGCCAGTGTGAATCAAATTTTGACTCAATTGTTCTTATGGTTCTATATCCACCCTGAATGTTTTCATGATCCAAGAATGCATAATAAAAAATGTGTCCGCAGCAGAATCAGTTTGCATTAAGTGCTCTGAACTCAGGAAAGGTCAATATGATTTGTCATCTTCTCTGTCTGTTACCTTTCCGAAGGCCCCCGTCCCAGCGCTGGAGCTGAAGAAGCCACTGAAGCGGCTGGCGGCTCGGTTCTTCCAGCTGTCAGGCCCGGCCCCGATGCCGGGCAGGGAGCCCAACCCCCCCAGAGCCTCGGGGATGGGAATATTCGCTTCTCCCAGATACTCGGTCATGTTCTTTCTCCGTCGACCTTGACCCTGCAAGAGCACAGACAGAGAGACATTTAAAACAAACAGAAAATGAAAGACTTGGCACGAGGGAACTTGTCAACGTTAAGGGGAAGGACAAATGTTTCCAGTCAGTCGGAGGGAAAGAGACAATGAAGGAAAGAGAGAAATACACAAGGACAGGATCAACAGGAAATCAGAGGGGAATTCTGTGGAGGGATGACATCAGCGGACCGTTAGAGCTATCCTGATGATCCGACACAAACAGGAGAGGGAAGGACGGCCACTTCCTCGCCGTGAACGCTCATTACATCACAAGGAGGTTGTTCCATAAGAACAGACCGCTGAGTCTGGCCATTGTCCCCCTCCATTGTTACCCTGTCAGCGGGCCCTGCCTCGCTCGGACAATCTCTGTCCACTTTACGAGCTGCAGCAAAGCAAACAAACAGGGGCCACCGCAGTATCTGAGGAAGCAGTTGTTTTTGCCGTTAGGGTGGAATCTGCTGGTGGGGAGTCCGGCCGCTGACCCCCCTTCAAACAGCGACAAGGAACTCACATTCCAGGACACTGACACTAAACTAAATTCTGTCACTGATCATCCCCCCCTCGACGTACGCACATACAAACACAATGCGGGAAAACCACTTATGTCCAAAGTTGGTATGTCCCCAACAAAACAAGACATTCCTGCAGATGCAGCAAAAACATGAGCTTTCCATTACAGTCAGCTGACACTGTTATCTCAGCAGAATCAACCATGAGGATACCAGTTCAGAACAGCACACATGTTAAACTAATAAGCTTCAATTAATTAATAACCATTTTAAAGTACTAAATCTGTTGTCAGGTTTTAATTGCTACATTGCAGCAGAAACAGGTGGGTTTCCAGCCCACGGCACAATATGTCGAGCCTTTCTTTTCAAATGAATAGTTATCGAATAAAGTATTTTGAAATGATTTCTACATGATGTATTATTAAAAGTCTAACCACATAGAATCCTGATTAAGCGTTGCACTTCTATAACATTGTCGGGCTCAAGATGGCGAGTCTTTTTTAATCAAGAAATCAATGAAGCTGAATTACACAGACTTATTGTTGTACTCAACTCACTGCTACGTTACCTACAACAACTTGATCTGAGATCCAGGGGTGTTATGCTAATAGCAGCTATTGTAACCTTGAGCCTGAATATTGACGGTAAACAACATTTTCCATCCCTGCAGCTCTCGGTCTACATGTGCCATCTCCACCAATCAGAGGGCAGCCCAGTAGACTCTACAGAGCCTGGGAGGTAAAACCCGGGGCAAAATAAAGTCTGCCATCACTCGCTGCTGCTGGTAAAACGTAATGAAAATGAGTGCTGGTTTTATGACACCTTTGTATCAACTTTCCCACTGAAAATATCTGAGTTTTGGAGTTTGGAAAGTCTCTGTTTATAGGGAACATCAAACTAACACTGTAACTTTAACAAAAACAAGAACGCTGACTGTCAAATGGGTACAAACTGCACCTACAAACCGACTGGATAAAGGTCCTCCGAGGTTGAGCATCCCAGTTACTCAAAGTAAACATCTTCCATTATACTTCAGATAAATAATTAAATGTGCGGCATGTATATTCAACAAACAAAAATGTAAATATTATGAACAGCTCGAGTCAATTAATTCCATTTTAGGAAGAGCAAGTCGAGCCCTTTGTTAAACCACTTAACTAGAGTAAAGGCATACAAGTGGGCCATTCAGTTGCATAACAAGATAATAAATCTGAGTGGGGGGTCTTAAAGGTTTTCAGCTTTTAGTCCTTTTATCTTTTTTTAAATGATGACGTCCAAAGAGGAGAGTGACTTAACTGCAAATAGAAATGTTGGCTTTAAAACAAAAGGTGAAAGGGAAAATGGGGCAAGTTTTAAAGTAGCGAAAGGGAAACAAGTGATTTAAGGGAGTTTTTTTAGGGGGGAATTCTGGGCCAACTGGGCAAGGACACAGGTGTCAGGAAGTGTTCAGTCTCCATGGACAAACAGTGGAAACAAATCTGGACCCTGTACTCTTGACAGCGAACCAACGGACAAACTGAAACCCGGTTTGTTTGAGTTTCGTGACGGCTCTCAGGAAAGAGCCTGCTTTCACCTCTTTAGATTTAAAAACACGAATACAATCTGACAAACATAGACTAAATAATTAAGTATGCAAAAAGAATCTAGTATCTAGACACTAGATTCTCAAACGACAAGGCCAGGAAGTTGTAATTAACACACAGATAGTTTCCCACCACATTAACAGTGCTCACCATTGAAGCCAGAGGCATGTCAAAAGTACCAAAAACCATCCTAATCCTTCAATTGGATTCATAGATCGCAGCCCATTCTGGAACCAGCTGCTGCGCTCTCAACTTCTAGCCTCCTCTCTCTCCCCAAATCCAGTGAGAAAGCACACACATCCACGCCGTCCGGACCTTTGTCGCAGAAACAGTCCCAAAAGCGTGAGTGACAAACGCTGGGTTAGAATTCCAGGATGAAGATAACTGTTTTGAACTTCATACGGTTTTCAAAGCGTTCCAGCTGACAGGGTCCTGGTCTGCGTCCTGCCGAGCTTCTCTTTGAACCGGGATGTGTCTCTGTCTCTGTCCTGATGTCCAAACAGTCAGCGGTTGCATTTCATACAGACTCTGGAGTGAAGTCATAGCAACAAGGAGGATCCTGCCTCATTGTGTTGGGCAGGAAAGAGTGGGAAGGGCCGGAGCAAAAAAAAGAGCGGCTGATTTAAATATTTGGAGGCGGAGTCAGGGTGACAGCTTGTGAGGGAGTTCCCTGACACACACACACACACACGTCCCCTTTAGGTCAGGCTCTACAGGCACATGTAGAAATAATCCAATGTATCCAAGATTAGTGGATAATGGATACCAAGCAATTACCTTGAATAAAACCCATGCAAATTACAGGGTGACTGTAAACACTTGGTTCTTTTCTCTCATTTGAAGTTGGTCCACTATTCTTTGTGCCATCTAAAATCTGTGTTTAGCCCGGAGACCTTTAAACAATGCCAAGCTGGCTGGCCAAAACAAGGAACAAGAAATGCCCCGATAATGGCCCAACGGGAAATCCCCTTTGTTTACTTGCATGTTTGAGCACATTAAATAAGCTGCTTATCCCCAGTAGATAAGCACAAGCAACACCAAATCCTTCGGGAGGTCTGGAGACTTTGGAGAGGTGACACTATCGCAGCTATTCTGATAACAAAACAATGGTTTTAATTCTCTAATCTCCGTTTACAGTCTTTAAAATAAGCAGATCTGCAGTTGTTATCTGTTAATACCTTGTTGCAGGAATCTCAATAGGATGTGTAATAATTAACTTGATTAGGGATTGTGGTGCTGCATAGATGTAAAGACCAACATATTGCATCACAAAATGAATAAAATATATATTTTAGGTATCATTTCAAGACGATCTTTCAACTACTATTATGAAAGATCCTCAACCCTCACTACCGTAAATCCCATGTAAATGATTGCAGTCGGAATAATGTGTTTATTTTTTTCAAATCTTGAAGCCCTAGTGTGTTGAATAAAACAAGCAATTTGAAGAGAGCGCCTTCTTATGGGGATTTTTCACAACAATGAATCTAAAAACTAAGAGAAATAGTTGAAGCTCTAAAACACTGTAGTCATATGTCTGCAGGTAATAATACTACACAACATTGACTTTAGTTAGAGCAAACACACGATCCTAGTAAACACAAAGCCGCTCATAGTAGAGTCTGGTTAACTAATTATGTTGACAAGGTTCCCCCTGAGCCTCCTGTGTAAACCTGTCAGTCAGCACCCAGGGCAGCCAGATCCAGAGCTCTCTTTGTTGAAAAGCCTCGGGCTGTGGGGACTGCACCATGTGCCGCAGCCACGTTAACGATATCAAGCTCCCCTCAGCCTTATCTTATCACCGCCGGTTTGTGGCATTAACCTTGGCCTGGAAAGGAGAAAATCTTTAAATGGGAAGGGACTGTATTAAAATAGGTGATGACAAAGAAAAAGCTAAGAGACACTTTTTTCTGCTACTGCCTTTCAACTGATAACAGCTCCCCTTGATCAGGTGGGTTGATTAACGATGGGAAAACCGCTGACCTTCCTTGACACACACTAACACAAGGCACACACTAACACAACCAGGAAATGGAAACTTACAAAGAAAACCCCTGTAGTTGGTGGTCAACACTTGTTTCGTGGTTCAAGGCCAGTTCAGTTCCAATAAGGAAAACCACAGACACCAACAGAAGCTCTGAGCCCCAGGGGAGAGGAGAGTTGCTTCTTCCGAACCTCCCCCATCATTTCTGCAGCGAGGGTCCCGGAAACCTTTGCACTTTGCCCAATACACAACTCCCCCTCACTACCGCACACACACATTTAAACTCTGATGTTTCAGTAGAGCAGAGGACATTGATCCAAAGGAAAAGAAAAGGGAGGATGATTGAATGTTGTTGTATTTAACATGTGTCACATCCTGACAAATCTTAAAGGGCCCATGTCATGCTTTCCTGGTTATTACCGTCCCCTTGTGTGTTATGTAGCTTTTTCTGCATGTGAACGGTCTGCAGAGTCACAAACCCTCAAAGTACACCCTGTAGCGAGTAAAACTCTAACACAGAAAAGACCTGTCTATGCTGCCCCAGAACGCCTCGTTGGGGATTTCTCTTTATCCATTTTTTTCTTCCGGGAACCAAATGACGTAACGACGACCCAATGGACCTTCCCTGGAGCTCCTTACACACACACACACACACACACACACACACTCTCTCTCTCAGCGGCAAAACTGTGGTGCGATTACACTGTAGGTGCGCCGCGTTTGGGGGTGCGGGTGCTGCAGCCCCCTCAGCACCCCCCCTTTCCGCATCCATGGTGCTCAGGCTGAGTTCAGGCTGAGTTCCATGGTGTCTCGCTGTCTCGCAGACCCCACGCAGTACCCAAGAAACAACACCAGTAACCCAGCTAACACTGTCCCCTCCTCACAGCAGCGAGCCGCGCAACGTCCCGCCAACACGGCACCCAGACCCCACGCAGCATTCTCATCCGTTTGTCATTACTGGTGTCATTTTCTGGTTGCAAACGCCATTGTAACACATAATCACTGATGTTCAGCTGTAATGGTGGTGGACTCATCAGAACAGAGGTGGCGAGCTGACCAATCAGAGCACAGTGGGCTCACAGGGAGGGGGGGGCAGGAGCTCCAACAAGCCGTGTAGGACAGAGAGTGAATACACATGCTATACAGAGATGCTGTATGAGAAACCAATGTGAGTTTGGAACATTGCACAATATAAATCTATTCTAGTAGACCTCAACAATGGAATTATGATCAGTAGAAATGGCCATGACGTGGGACCTTTAATCTTTTACGACCAAAATTCAGGTCTATTTTTATTAATTATACATGTTGAGCTTTTTGTATACAACATTAAGTCAAAGGTGATTCAATCTTAAACCAATTGGCGCTACAGAAAGCAGATATTTCATTATAGATGGAATGCTTTATTTTGTTGTCAATAGAGGTTAGACAACCCAACATGAGGTCTTTAAATGTATTTCTCAACTACGAACACTCAAAGAACCAACACTATTCAGGTGATTATCTTGTATGACAAAGAATATCCTTATATTTTCGCATTCTTGCTAGATTTAAAAAAAGGTCAATGAAATTCATTCCCTTTTTCCAATGAGCTCTGAAAGGATTTCCACCCAACAGCATCAGCAGGAAATGCCCCTTTATTGCATCAGTGTTAGCAGAGCAGACGTGTAAACAAGAGTCTCACCTCACAGTCAGTTAGCTTTGCTTTAACGTCATCCTCAGGGATATCAGAGTCCCCGTGCAGAAGGTCCCAGCTGTGCCAGGATGACAGACGGGCAAAACGAACCATTTCTCCACAAATGAAAACAAAGAAATATCCCCTGATAATAAAGCAGTCTGAGTAAACAAAAGAAAAAGCAAAAAGGTAATTTCCAAACTCAGGAAGAATCCATTTCCAGGCAATTCCGAAAGTTGCTTCTTCACTGTCACACACTGAACTCTGCGGGCCAACGGTCACACGAATAACAATCATAAAAGGTGTGTGTTCACCCTGCAGCAGTAAACTCCACCTTCAGGCATCAGGGGAAGTTCTTTGTCTTCACACAAACACACACACCTTTCCAGCCACACACAGCCCCTCAGCAGGTAGCTCCTCCCACACCATATGGGGAATAAATTATAGACTCCAAGCCCCTCATATAATTGGTTTAATTAAAGAGTGGGCTAAAAAATAATGAGTCATCCTAATTCGTCACACACACCGAGAGAGAGAGACCGGTCAAACTGGTTTCAGAAATAAGAAGAGAGTAAAACGGTTCTATTATTAGATCTTCACAGTGAGCACGAGTGAGTTTCATTCAAAATAATCATAAACGTATGTGTAAAATGTACCACTGGGGGCGTCTTTCAACCAGAAGGTTGTGGGTTCGATCCCAGCCCATGCAGCCAACATGTCGATGTATCCTTGGGCAAGATACTTAACCCTGAGTTGATCCCGACGGCATGGCCAACGTTGTGTGAATGTTAGGTCCTAGAGTAAGGTACACTGCTCTGTATGAATGGGTGTGAATGGGTGAACGACATGTAAAGCGCTTTGAGGGGTCTTAAAGACTGGATAAAGCGCTATACAAGTACAGTCCATTTACCAAAAAAACATTTAGTTTAACTATATTGAGCGATCAAGAGATATATGGAGGAGATTTATCAGTTTATCTGTAATCTTATTTATTCTTATCAGCAAATAGTATAAATAAACAGTTTCCCAGGGTTCAAATGAAATGTCTTCCAACCTTCTCGTCTGTCCATCAATCCCAAAGATAAGATATTCAGATTAAAATGAAATAGAAACATTTAGAAATTCACAAAGACCTCAGATATGAGAAGCTGAAATTGATCAATATTTTGACCATATATTGAACAATAATAGCTGCAGCTCCCAACATTTCTTCTAATTCTATTACCAATATCTGAATATTCTTAAAAAATGAAAGTGTGTTGCTTTTAAAGTTTTTTTTGCATTATAATGATACTATTGTCATTATTTCAGTGGCATAAAATGCTCTTAAAATGACACAAATACACGCTCTAACAAAAGCAGTTATCGTGACAAGCCAGCATACTCAAATGAATAAAATGTTTTAAGCATATACATAGTATATATTGTATTTACAAACTACCACTGATGTTTAGGATTCATTTAAACTGCTTGCACACTTGAAAGGAAGCTCTCCAGTCTAGTATTTATGCCAAAGACCGTATCAACCAAACGAGCGACACTTCTCACTCTATTAACAAACTATGCTGTCTGTTGTACGGGACGCCTCATGTTTCAGCTCAAAGAAGCCCTGTGTGACCGCCGCTGATTCAGCCATTGTTATTCAAAGTGGCTCTATGGTAATCGGCAACTGTCCGCCTATTGTGAGCCATCAGAGAGAGAGAGAGAGAGAAGAGGCTGCTGGACGAGAATCTGCCCGAGGAAGACATTACCATCCACAGTTGTGTAATGCAGATGGGGAACATGCATTCTGTATGAGAAAGAGGAAATAAATAATGACAATTGTTCCTGCTAACGTCTTCCTAAACAAACCACGCTGAGGGCACTGTATGAGCTGCATGAATACAATATCATTCAAAACACACTTTAATCCCTCATCGGGGAAGACATGCATGTGTCACTGTGTTTCGTCTCAGTACACAGTGAGAGGCACATAGTCTAGTCTTCTGTTCGTCTGAGCAGATGTGGGTTTACTCCGTCATCACTGCGCTCAAGGCGACGGTATTTCCCAGAGTCCTGTATATTATGAAATAACACTATCTACGTCTCCTGTCTATTACACAACGAACTCTTTGAGCCCGAGGAAAGAGAGCAGTCTACTTTTTGTCAAATATTAATTATTGATCTGCAGATTATGGGCGGATCAATTCATCTTTTGATATATAGCTGTGCGAAATAGGCGGGGAAACATCCTGCATCATTGGAAATCCCTTAAACAAAAGGTCTTCAATTATCAAACCCAAAAGCATTCGTTTCACTTTCACTTAAGAAAAGCAGCAAATCAACACATTTGAGAAACTGGAAATACAGTGGTGAGCAATAAGGATGATTATTGACCAATACACATTAGTGGAGATATGACATCCGAGTTCCAGTAACATAACAATATACTGCTTTGTTTTTATGCCTTTCAATAAAAGAAACCCAGTATTTTCCAGGAATTCCTTCTTTGTATTTTTTGAAGAAGGTTCTTTTATCAAATACAATCATTCTGCCAAAATAACATTTCGAACTATCTGGATAGGGAGGTAAAAACAGATCAAAATAGGTAAACTATATAACAAATTTGATCAGAAATGAACAAGGACACAAAATAATTAGGTCTCTGTAAATATGCCAGACTAAAATAATCAAACCAGCAGGCCCTCATGCAAAAGCTATGTAAATCCTGACTGTGAACCCTTCTTTTCCCTGTTGTAAGTACATGTATTTGCATTTTCTCTATTAGGTTTCTTTCCCCTTGTATTATCCGAACCACTTGATTGAAATGCAATAGCCCCCTAATCCCTGAACCTCATGTTAAATTGACCCCAACATTTAGGTCTGCTCTCTAGAACTGAGTGAGGTTCCCCCTGCTGTGATGAAGCAGTGCATTATGGGAAGCCAGAGCCCTGACACACACATGGGGGATCCATTACCTGACATTAACACCCTCAAACTGTAATGTGATCCTGGTCGGTCTCTGCATCAAACCACCCTGCTGTAGTTTAAACACTGTACCCTGTGGCATTGCATTTATGTTTCCCTTTCATTCAGAGACAGCTCAGTGAAGTTTGCCCGTCACTTTAGTGTTTTATCAGCGTGTTATGGCAACGGAAGTTCTTGTTATGTAAAAAGCTGACTGGATCAATGTTCTGTAGAAATCACAAGGTCGCAGACGGTTGAGTTATCTTTATGACGACTGTAAAACCTTTAGTTTCAGTTCTCAGGAAAAAAAGACAATCAAGCATGTGTGTGTGTGTGTGTGTGTGTGTGTGTGTGTGTGTGTGTGTGTGTGTGTTCCCAAAAGCTGCAGTACTACTGTAATAGTAATGCAGTCCCCTGTGTGTAAAGTTTTGTTTTTGCTCTGAGATGACGTCACATTTCTCTGCATAAGAACCAAACACATCCTGAGCCCTGATTCTGTGGAAGAATGACTTCAACATACCAAACAAGTCAAAGGAGTCTCAGCTACTTCAGTGTACACAAGGGGATACACACTTTAAAGGGGCCTTATTACGCTAACTTTCAGGTTACTATTTGTATTTAGTGCCTCTACTGGGACATGTCTCCATGCTTTAATGTTCATAAAGCTCTTTCTCATACTGCAGCACCTCTTTTCACCCTCTGTCTGAAACCAGAGACCACAATCGAGGCATTTCTTGTGTCACATTTAAGATTTTAGTTTTACTTTATTTAGTCAAATTAATGCTGCAGCAAGAAATAATTAGCTGACAGATGTAAAAATGTAAAGATGTTAAATAGTTTTTGTTATCTCAAACTGAGCCATGCAGGTTAAAAGTGAACTTGTTTGAGATCAGTTGAAAAACAGCTGATATTGAAAAGGCTTAGCAGTGGCAACATCGGAATTTGTCTTCAACCAATCAGAGAGCTTGGCCGAGGCTCCCTGTTGTAAAATAATCAATCTGGATCATCAAAGCTCTCGGCAGCCTATCACACTGCTGCCAGAAGCTATAAGATGTAACATGCACGCAATAATACACTTGAAATACGTCCATTTAAAAAGGAAAGAGTAACTCTGTACAGAGAGACGGACAGGACTTTGGCTGTGTTTCCTCTAAAGCGCTGGCACAAGCCACGCCATGATTCCAGTCACTAGGCAAATATCTTTGGGCAAAGTCCTCGTTTCCATAAAAAGCAGGAACGTTTAATGGTGAGTGCCGAAGCTGCTGCCATAGAAACTCAGAGACCCGATCGCTGCCCGCATGTCCAAGTAAAGCTTTTGTCCTCCAAATAGCTTTCATAAAATATGGGCTGGCACCCAACATGGATCACAGGCTTTGGGCCGTTGAGTCTGGTACAGACACAAGTATCCAATAGACTTCAACAAGCTTTGTTTCGTTGGCAGGAGACACTCGTCTGGGTCCAGGAGTCAAATAATTTACGAGTCATATTTACCAAATAGTTTTACAAAGACAGAGAAATATGGGGGCTTCAAATCCACTACGTTCTTTTCAGTTTTAGATTATTTACTTGATAATGAATCAAGTATTTAGTCTACAAAATATCAGAACAATTCAACAAATGCACCTAGCAATTTCTCAAGAGTCCAAGAGGACATATTGGTATTACTTGTTTTGCCTAACCACTTGTCAAAAACATATTTATAGTTTAGTAGCATAAAAGAAAGACTACAAATAGGTCCTGCCTATTGATCCCATCCAGACATGTTTTAAGTTAATAACCAACTTTCTGCTTCAAATAAAAATAGTTGTCTGATAGGATTTTCGACCAAAAACGTAGAAAATCTTAACTGGATTGAATATTTTCCTTTTCCCTCATCCATAATCTGTTAGAAAGCAAAGGTGAGCATGTCTCTAACATTACGTAAAATGTTTACTCTGAAATACACTTGCCTAAGTTGCATATTGGTACATGATTAATATTATAAAGTGTATGTTCAAGTCCTGCTTTACATTTATTTCTGTTATGATTTGGAGCCCTATAAATAAATAAAATAGGATAGAATTGGTTTGCTTTCAAAGTACTGTTAATGTCACACAATTAAATTGAATGTAAGATCATAGAAACGTTCCCACTCTAGCAGATATGAGTGAAAACAGACTCTTAGCTTAAAACTCTGTACAGTAAAACTTAGACATCCAACAAAGGTCATACTAAACTAAACCTATTTTTCAGTGGTTTCAAAGTCTAAAAAACTATGAATGCAGATGAATCTTCTGTGGACTCCAATGGACTGTCTTATCCCTACAGATAAGGCAAGGCAAGTTTATTTATATAGCACCTTTCAACACAAGGCAATTCACAGTGCTTTACAAAAAATGGCATTTAAAATCAGTCATTAAAAAGAAAAGATAATAAAATAAACATTAAAAGAAAAAATACATGGATAAAAGTTACAGTGAAGTTTAAGATGTGAATAGTTCAATTAAAAGCAGCGACAAAAAGAAAAGTCTTCAGTCTGGATTTAAAAGTAGTCAGAGTTGCAGCGGACCGGCAGGTTTCATCAGTACATCACTGCCCCCCTGAGGCCTGAACTCATCACTGACATCTCTATCCTCATCAACATTCAAAACATTAAGTGTGGGTATAGTGGGTACATGTATGCTATATGCACGGGTAAAAACAAATCTATTCACCTTAAAGCATGGTCACATGTCTGTCCTTTACATGATAGGACATTAGCTGCAATGAACAATAAAAGGTATTGATATCAGTGGTACGGGCTTTGGTTTGGATTTGTTTGTATCATGGATCTATTTTGTCAGTCACCCTATTCATGCTTGTATTGCCACCCAAAAAGACTTTTAATTTGTAAGTATTGACACTACTTCTGTGTCTTCCCAAACAGTACAGTTCCACACTCATGCTACTAGAGGGCACATGGGTGACGGCATTATGATGATTCAAATGTGAGCGATTGTTGAACATCTGGCGATAATAAACACCGGTGACGATACAGCAATAATCAAACAAGCTCATCTAAATATTGATGTGCCAAAACACAAATCACTGCTTCTACCGGAGCCAGTGTTGCTAAGCAGCCACGTTGTTCATCTCCTCTTCAGTGACAATGCTGTCATGCAGAGGAAGTCATTTCCATTGTAGATTTCAGTAATGTTTGGATTAAATATTCAGTCAGTGAATTATGTTACCTTTGAAGAGCCGGCCAAAACAGGGAGCCCATCAACATGAAGCTCTACGAAATATATCTGTAACAATTCCAATATATTTTAAGTCTTTAACACATGAGTGGGTTACTCCTTCTCAAGAGAGGATTTCCTACTTTTCAAATGTTTGTACTAATGCTCTCTGCCAAACATCAATTGTCAAATCCTATCATCACACCTATCGTTAGTCTGCTTTGTTGAAAACAGGCCCCAATTATGACAAACAGATTAACTACAGAGTATTTTCCACTTTGTGTGAGCCAGTCCTACACGTCAGAGTTTTTGGTCAAATCATTGGTTGTGTACAGCTCTTTATTAGATGTGGGTAACTTTACACATCGGAAATTCCCCTTAACGTTAGCCATGTTTGCTATTACTTGTGTTTTATAAAACATATTGATATTAAAACAAATACCATGTATATAGCCATTGTGAATTGCAAGTGAATATATAACAATACTTTTTGTAGACTTCGTCTTAAACTGAGAACGTTTGAAGCATAAAAAAGGATAGTGTTTTTAAACCGTGTCATGACGCTAACGTTAGCTTAATTAGCTATTAAGCTACAGCTAAAATAGCAACAACAGTCAATATTTCAGCTAGCAAAATGTACAGCTGCCAACTAGAAATGAAAAATCTACTTTTGTATGAAATGTAATTGGTCAAAAAATTTTAAAAGTTTGGATGGTTAATCAGTAAAGATAATATGCATTACACAGGAATGGAAAGCTTGACACACTTAGCAACTAAGCGGCCTGGGGTAAAGTCAATTTGTCAACTTAGCGGAAGAAAAGCCAATGTGTCTTAGTACTAAAACTAATCTAAAGTGGCATGCTGAAAGACAGCTTCATCCTCTTTAGGAGCTAAAACTGCTTCCCATGTCCCACAGACGTTATGTGCCACAACATGAACCTGGTGACCGTCTGCTCTGTTTCCATGCTCCCCGTCTGGCAGCATGGCAGATCTGGACCGTGCAGGACACAGTGTGCCTCCCCGCGTCTCTCATCGGTAAAAAAACGGCCACTTCCTGTAGCGGCGGGAAGTGGCACAGATTGTTCCCGAGTGAACTCGTGGTCATATCAGACTCGAGGGGTTTTCTCTGCAGCATGGACACACACACACGAGTGTTCAAACAAAAGACACACACAGCCGACGGAGTGAGGAGGAAATCCAAAAATACATTCCCAGGGTTTTGCCACGCAGATAAAGGTAATGTAAACACGATGAGGTCATGGTGGGATTACAATGAGATACTACACTGGCACATGGGAGGGAAAGAAGAGGAGGTGAAGTTATGGAAAACCGTAAAGGGTGTGGCAAAACAGTGTGAGTCACTGGGTGTGTGTGGTTTTAAAGGGGTGGTTTATTTTGGTTTGATGAGTCTGAGAGACAGTTATTAGCTGGAGCGCCATATTAAAGGTCCCCTATTATACTGTTTTTCATCAATATATTATAGGTCTCAGATATATACAGAACATGTCTCTGAAGCTCAGTCACTTCATAACACCACAGATGGGTCGCGGTAAACGCTCTGAAGTGAGGCTCCACTACACTAAAAAAGAAAAAGACAAGGCACAGTGTAATGCCTGTTAATAGCTTGCCACAGGCATCGCTCAGTTCAAATAAAGCACAGCTATTGTGCAATGCATTCGTATTGAATGTATATTTTTTATTTGTAAAAATGTCAGTTAAAGCTTAAAAAAATAAAGATATTTTTATTATCTAAACGTTTGACCTCTTTTACAATCGAAACGGGGAATCGATAAGAACCGGAATCGATAAGCAGAATCGGAATCGATACATTTCAAACGATACCCATCCCTAGCGTTAAGCGATACTACTTTCGTGAAGAAGATGAAACTCACCAACAGATCCACGTTTTCTTTGCGTCCCAGAGAGCCGTGCTCCACCCTCTCGCTGCCCGGGGCGAGGATGTACGGGCTCTGACCTTCAGAGGGCTTCATGTTGGGCAGGCTGAGCGACCGCAAGTCCTTCACCCCCTGCTCCACCTTCAGCTCATCCCCTACCCGTGCTGAAGGAAAAACAAGAAGGTTTAACGGTTTAAAATATACACAGCCCTCAGATCATTATTTTTCTCTGTTTTGTTTTGAGTCATTTTAAATTGACACCAAAAGTATTGGGCGTTTATAAGCTCTTTTACATATTGTAGAAGAAATAGAATGATTGTGGCCTTACATTGAACCAGTAATCAAATACATGTTGGCCACTTGAGGGTAGCAGAAACGAGGAATTAACACAAAATCGACTGATATGCCAAACTTATTATGTAACTGTTAATTCACACATCCAGCAGCTACAGAGAAAGCTTATATTTAAATCTGGCAAAGTGAAGCTCAGTATTCATTTGTCTGTGTAGCTGCAAATTGCTTACCTATCCTCACTAGCTGGATGCTAACTTTGTCTGTCTGCTGTTTGCTGCTGGCCATGTACAAGGCATACTTTTTAAAGCTTCTGTGGCTTTAATACTACAAGTGACACATTTTCACAAAACACATGTTATCCTTTGTCAATACGGTACATGGTGAAATTCATATTTGTTAAAGCTTAGGGTAAAGAAATAGATCGGATTGAGTGTTAACAACATAGGAAGAGCAGAATAATACAATTTCTCAGTCATAGTCTACTGAAAACCTGACCACGTGTCTAAACAGCTGTGGACAGTTTGACCTCTGTCTTTCCGACTGCATTTAACTCCAGACCGCATGTGGGAGGGTGGCAATTTCAAAAGAAAACAATTAGTCATGGCATGGGACCTCTTTGATGGGCGGCTTAAATGGGCTTTTGTTCCCGAAACTGCAGCAAGTGTAACTGCAGCGGTCGCAGAGCAGAGGCAGCGTTCCCACTTTCCACTGCGGCATCATGGGAAAGCTGGCAGAGTCATCATCATGCTGCGACTGCATTATTAAGACGCATAGGGAGTCAATGACACTTCTGGAGAGGATTGAGCGGTAGTGGACGTTCTTGTAGTTCTGATATCTTTCATAGCGTACAGCTTTTTTCTCCGAGTCAGACATTTGGGAAACCGTTCTCCGCCATCTGTCCTGCTCCGTCATAAAGGCCACAGATGAGAATGGTGTGTCTAAAAGTGCACTTATTGTAAGTCGCTTTGAAAAAATGTAAATGTAATGTAATGTAAAATACACCGACTGAAAGGCGCCCTACTTTCTATGAACAAACGCTTTTAATAGCGGCTGTTTTCATTTATTCCACCGGGTTAAAGTGTATCTGTTTGTTGTCTGTCGTTTAACAAAAATCCAACACCTCAATGATAATCCTTAACTAATTAGAAATAAGTTAGACATGCAACAATGACTCATCTGCTTACGGCAATGTTGTTAGTCATTTACAAGAAAGAAGATCTGATTGATAGCGCGAGAACGTCACAATGAGCAACATTAAAAATCGAAAAGTGTTAATCCTTTGATTGTGGACATAAACCCCGTGTGAAAATCTCACTTTTTTTGAAACCATTTAGTTAACTAATAGAATCAGGAAGTAAAAGGAAAAAGACATTAGGGGGTATTAAGGAATCAACAACAATATCAGTGAGTGGAGGAGTTCAAAGTCAAACATGGGGAATCTTTAATAACACTTTTAAACTCCTTTGACTAAATGATTGTTTGACAATATAACAAATTATATTTGTAACAAGCCTACTTAAAGTATATAACAGCTTCTTTAAACATGGACTTAAAGTCAGAAAACTGAGAAAATAAATCACATTGTCTTTGAATGGAGAGCTTCTGTACAGTAAGTTAATATTGCATTTTCTAATTCGCTTCAATATCCTTTACTACTGTCGCTGAAGTCTCACTGCTACGATCTGGCTCGTCTCTCTCCCTCAATGAGAGTCTAATAAAACACTGCCTTTTCTCAGAAGTTAGATGTCAGACACAGTCGTCAATCTGCAGTTATAAATCAGGCTTAGCGGCTGCATGTAAGAATTTACTCTCATATTTTATGCCTCTAAACAGGAACGCCTCAAAATAGATGTTGGATGAGCCCAAATACACCATATTTAGAGCAGACACAAAGTTATGCTTAAAGGATAGCCATAAGATATAGGGTATTATATAGGATGAAATATGATTATTGGTGAGGTTGTTACCTTTCACTTTGAGGTAATGTCCTCCGAAACGGTACGCCTCAAAGTTGAGTGACAGCGGTGTGTTGGACTGATCCAGGAACAGGTCGACCCGGCACAGCTCAATGCCGTTCCTCTCAAAAACTGGACCCAGAACCTCTCTGGTAACACAAAAATAAAACTGTTAATTATGGCGCATATCAAACTCACGCAATATCCTTTATGCGTCTGATCATCTTATCTCTCTCACCTCAGGGTCTTCTTTTTCATTGCCGGTACAATTTCCGTGTTTATGTCCACGTTGAGATCAAACTTGAGGCTGAAGCACTCCTTACTGGGGTCCTGCAGGGGGAACAGACTGTTAGTTTACACGGGTGGGGGGATGCATGTGTTCACTCAGCGAGTCCACAGGGGGGCTCCTTTTCACGACACTACCCAAAACAGCCTGCAAATACCATTATGCTATGTCAGAATAAAGGTGGCTGCGTTCTTATTGCCCACCTCTGCCTGTGTTGTGCTCCGTGTATGAGAAACTGTGTTAATTCTGAGTCACAAAACAAGTGACAGATACAGTTAATCCTGATAACGATAGTCTTTCCAGAGAATAACTGTAGACTAATTCCAGGAACAGACTGTGGTTGCACGGGGGGGGGGGGGTTTTCATGCTGCACCCTGCTTCCTGTGTATGATTACTTACATCAGTGTGTCGTCTCCGTGGTTTCTTTTTCAACTTCATTCCCCCTGTTTTACGCTCCCTGCAAAACAGTTACACACATGTTATCATACCGTTTATACTCCCAACATTTCGTGGCTGTGATTTATCCTCCGCTCTGAACAGACATAGCTCTACTGACAGGCAAGGCTGACATAAACACTAGAAGAACGTAACAAGAGGGGGTTACCGACCCGCGGTCATTGCTCCCATCTTCCTCTTCCTCAAGGTCGGAGGGGGGGCTGGTGCGGGGGGGACAGGAGCGCGTCGACACGTTCCGAGCCAGGATGGAGGCTAAAAGTCAAGAAAACACAACGGTCAGTCCCTCTGTTGGAACAAAACTACGACAACATTTAGAAATCAAGCTTTAAAAGGATCAGTCCCCAGAAAACAGGTTTCCTCCAATGACTCTTGTGCTATCTAGCAAAGCAAATAGTTGTGTTTGATTTCTGCCAGACTTCGATCCGTTTGTTTCCATGGAGGGTATTTGCATTTTGATTGTGGGTGTTTACATTACATTTAAAAAGTGTACTTCTTGTATCATGATCATTGGCTGTCCACTTAGGGCAGTGATTCTCAAACTTTTTTCAATAATGTACCCCCTTTGAAAACAAAATTCAGCCAAGTACCCCCTGCAAACACAATTTGTTAGGGAAGAAATGCCTATTTAAAGAGGTACAGCACAGCGCTGCACCATCAGTGTCTGATTTATTAAAACAACAACCTTGTAACTGAGAAACACTGAAATGCTACATTTCAAATGTTTACAATCCATCACTAAATTCATGGCAAACCAATTTTAACATCATGCAATAACACAGAGGACATTAGTTACATTGAACTGATCTTTTTAATAAGTTGTACAATGTAGTGAAACATGGGCTCGTGCTTCACTGAGGATCTTTGTCATTCTGACAGGGAGGCTAACTGCAGTTATTACACTTCGTGTTTTGAGATATGTGTAACTCTGTTAATATAAAACCCACACTGCTCAAACTTCCTTACTTTTTTTTTTTTTTCATTAACATAAAATAAATCTCACGTACCCCCTGCAGTACTCCAACGTACCCCTAGGGGTCCGCGTACCCCCATTTGAGAACCACTGACTTAGGGTGACCAAGTGCCCCCTTTTGTCTCTCAAATGTAGCCGTCGCCCACATTTCATTGACCGTTGCCTGATTAAAACTTGGCTTTTATCCAATGGCTGTTTAGAAAACAATAGAGCGCCATCATCATTAGCCGTATCAGATGTCAATCAACAAAGAAATGTGGTGCAGGGTCATTCCCTGTGTTTGGTACTTTGGAGTTTTTTTCAATCAGGCATGGAGGTGAATACGATTTGAAGCTCACAAGAAATACTTGCTGCCGTAACAAGTCTCACACAAAAATAGTCTTTGTCCCACATGTGGCTTGTTGGTACCCCAGGTCCACTGATAGTGTCCATCACATAAACATCCTAAAATCTGCTTGGAAATCTCCCAAATAACTTCCCTGAGAATCATCATGTGTTTTCTTCAGTATCAAAGTATTCCAGTGATAGGTGTACGGCACACGCACGGGTACGATACAAACCAGAACGATTTAAACATTTAGTTGTGCCAGTTTGCCTAATGCAGACAAGCTTAACACAGCGTTCAAGTTGTACACAAACTGTTCTTCTCTGAATAGTTTTCTCATGGACTTTTTCCTTGTAGAACATTTTACCAATAAAAAACGTTCACAGTACGGTCTGTACATTATCCGGAGTAACCAGATTATGTAACCCTCATTTTGCTGCGGTGGATGCTGAAATCTCAAACTGTGCAAGGTCACTTAAAACTAGCCTGGTTCCAGATTTCTGATTATCTGTCCACACCTAGGATTTGAACAGCAATTAAAATGTGTCTGGGATTGAGCAAACTGAGGGCCATTTCTGTCAATTGCGGAAAAAAGCAAACCGTTGACCAGCCACAGCTTTGCAGGAAGTATTAAGAATGATGTTGTCATCTTTCTGATACATCCATGAAAAGAGTAGCTTTTTAAGAGTTGAGTATTATCTACTAAACAGTAACACACATTCTCCTTCTCCTGGGAAAGTAAATAGCACACAGCGAACCCTAACTCATATTCTATTTCCACTGAAAATGACATCAACAGGATGGATATGCGAGCCGCTTCTGACACAATAAATTGGCAAACATGAACACACTGTGAAAAAGTGAAACCAAATGGGACCACAGTCTCATGTTTAGGCTAAGTTAGGACTAAAGGTAAGTGAGAAAAACAATAAAGCAACCCTTAAATAACAGTAACAATACAAGGTTAACCTTAAATATTTCAGACATATTGAATTATTACCCAAATCATACATTTATAACTCCGGTGTTTCATATATGCGGAGGTTGACCCAGTGTGATATTTACACAGTGAGCTTCTGTGATGAGGCAATGGGCATGACATCATTGTGAGAGAGGGAATACCAAATAAAGAAACAGTGCACGTCTACCTTGAGGTTGTAAGTCAAAGCGGGGGTGCCGGTCAAAGTGCATGTTGTCTGTGTTCTCCGAGTGGCTGCGTGAGTCACATGACTCGCACAGGTGAAGGGGGCTTTTGTTATTCAGGTCTTGGCAGTCTGGGTGGTGGCAAACCTAAAGGGAGAAAGAGAGGGGGGGGGGGGAAGAGAGGACAAGAGAAAGTCAGATCACATAACTGCCAAGCACACAAGGTCCCCGCTGTTCAAACATTTTAAAAGACTGAGCCAAAGTGAAAATGGCAAAACACTCGCACACATTTAAAATAAACATCCCCTGCCGGACTATTGTTTCTGCCACAGTTAGACGACCGCAGAGGCTGCCACTGGCATTCCTGAGGTTTGGTGACTCCCAGCTTTACACCGTCTGCCCCCTCTGTGGGTTGACGGCTAATGTAATTACATTTAGATTTCCACCTCGTGTGCAGATCTGGGACCAGCTTACCCCTTATGTAATCTAAAACCCTATCCCGAGCTGTGGGACAATAAAACCGACCACAGGTCAGCTTCCAGTCGGCGACGCGCAGCAGAAGGCAGCAGGATTAAGGATCCCTCTGTGTCGGACCAGACAGATCAACCCCCCCCCCGATGCTCTTTCCTTCACCTCAGGAGTACCACAGGACTCCCGCACAACTCCTCACTCCACCCCGTGTCGACATCACCCACAACCCGGCTCAGGAAGCGAGGATGTACGAGGAGATACAATGGAGGTCCAGCTAATGTACTTCCTGTCATTGTCTCCATGTACGCTGGAGGAGCAGTGTCTGTGCATGTGTGTTTTAATGTGTGCACAACAGGGGTTTAAAGCAGTTAGGGAGTCTAGCTTTCAAGTAAACATAACAATTATAGAAATACAGGAGGTAGATCTCCTGAGAGGACACTGTCATATTGGCTTGTCTGAAGTATAAGATTTGTGCAATTGACTAATGTTATTGCTGGCTGGAACTTTTCTTGCGCTACTTAATACTGTAAAAACACTGTTGTAAAAATACCACCATGTAATATATATACTTCTCACTATATACCACCGACTTACCGACTACATTATGACTTTATGTACATGTTCGCCGCTTTTCTATCTTGGATGTGTACTTGCCTCTTTATTTAATATGTTAATGTTTCATATTTTCTTCTATTCGAGTTGGTCTTATCTGCCCCGTCTCCTTCTCTGTAAAACTGTACATGTCCTCACTGTGGGACAATTAAAGGATTTCTAATTCTGATTCTGCTCTGACATATGCACTGCACTGCGACATGCTAATACCAGTGGGTAAGTGCTATCAGGTAACTTCAATACAAAATGACCCTCTCCATCCCCGCTCCTGGTACTCTACCGTAATATTCTGCAGATCGGAGCCGGAGTCTCCCCCACTCCTGCAATTCGGCTCCATATCCATGCCAGGAGGCACCCAGCCAAGACCCCAATAAACATCCAACTCGCTGCCTCGTTGGCCGGCTAATTCCCTGTGCAGCGTGCCCCCCGTCAGACACGCCGCCTTATTAATCCACTCCTCTCAATGTCTAGCCAGGTATAATCACAGATTTCAAGGAGCGGGTCGCAAGGCTTGGGGAGGACAGAAGGAGGGAGGAGGGGTAAGGTTATGGGAGGTTGAAGAGTCCCAGTGAAGATATAAACCCAAGACAGGAAGGAAGGGGGTAAAAAAAAAAGGTCCATCCAGAAGCTTTTCAGAAGTACAAAGCCCCCCTAATCTTGCAGCCTAATTGGTGCCTGTGCTCTGTCAAAGCCATCTGACGGTCCTGCAGAGATTAAACAGTCTCACCACGAGCTCCACAGACCAGGGTCTTCTACTCTTTTCCTCTCTCTCCCTTTCTTCTCTGTCCTCTGCCACTTCCAGCCCAGACTCCTCCCTTCCTCTCAAGCACAGAGGGTCAATATACCCAGGCAGAGCCCCCAAAGAGAGAGAGGTTTTAAATAGAAAGAGACTGAGAGACAAGAGTCAGAGAGGCTCAGTTTCTCACTGTGAACATGACAGGCTCTCCTCCAATAGGCACCACTGCATTAAAGGATTATTCCAGTTTATTACAACTACAGTAATTGCTTATCTTTGGACACATTAGAATTTAGAATAGGGGGGCACCACAATCACAAAGTGGCAGACAGCAAGAAATAGAGCATTAAGACCATTCACATTGTATTATTACTGATAGGAATAGCATGCCTAATCCATGAATCTACAAACCAAGTTGTAATAAACTACAATTACCTTTAACTACCTACCTTAACAAAGGTTAATCTACAGCTATGCTGGCGCTGTTGCTATAGACTGTACACAGACTGTACCTGGTCAAATCTGGGCTATAAACTAAATGCTAGCGTCACATGCTAACACGCTTGACATGCTGGTGTTTATCAGATATAATATTTACAATATTCCCAATCTGAGATTAGTGTGTGTGGCATGCTAACTAGGCTTGGTTGGTATTATGGGAAGCATTAAATCAATACAATATTAAATGGTGAATACAAGGGTTAGGGTTCATAATAACGGTTACCTGTGAAGAACCGCATGCTACAGTGCTAAAACTCAAAAGCTTGCTGCCCTTTCTTGCTTTCCCAGACCGGATTAAAGTTATTATGGATTGACCTTTAAATGGGACCGACTATTCTAATTGAATTTTAACCGACGACCCCAGTGAGATGTCAGTAAGGTATATTGAAAAGTAGACACTCCAAGTCTCATGCTAACATCTGGTCATAAGAACACACCACAGAGCGCAGCTGAGACTGATGGGAATACTCTGCAGAGATTAAGTCGGAACATATTGGACACATAATGATATTGGCAAAGCATCACCACAGTCAGTCCGATTTGTCCTAGACAGACCATGACTGTTTTCTAAACAATTAGAGTTCCTGTTGAGTCTTGTGCTCTCTGGATAGTTATCATGGCAGAGGAGGATAATGAGAACAGTGTGAAATTTCAAGTCATTTCTCAATCGTTGCAGATGATGACGTTGCAGCTACAGTAGAGAGTCTCACCTCTTACTGAGTCACTGACCTCGACAAACCACACTGCCAACGAGACAGCTACTTGGCAGACGCAAACAAGTCACAGGAATCTGTTACAACATCACCTCCTCAGGGCCCTCGGAAGCAAACATCAATGCATGAACGCACATTTTCGTGCAGAAGGGTCGAATGTCCCATCGCACCGAAGTGGTAGTTTTTCCACGAGGTGTGGAGACAGGCGGCCGGGCCAGAGAAATATGAGCGAATCAGATGCCATATTTAGACGATAGCCCAGATAGGTAGGCCTTCCTCGCTATCAAGTTGGGGCGTTCACATTCCTGCTGAAAATATCTGATGCTTCAGCCAAGACAAACGAGTGCATCACAGGATGAAGAAAAGGCACCGAATGGAACAAAAACTCAAACAAACCAAGAACAGCTCGTAATCATGACAGATTAATGAAGATATCATCCTAAAATAACTTCACCCAGGACAACAAGGATTTTTGCAATACTCAACATTCCTATCAATGAGGGGGATGATTGATACTTTCATTATCCGGCTGTCTCTGGATCTGGAGTCCTGACAAAACGATGAAGAGGAGGAGGAGTGTGTAAGTGAAGCCGACTGTAAGAGAATGTGTCCCTGGAGAACAGCTGACAGGATACATGCCTGTGAGTGTGTCGCGTGTGTGCCCCCTCTCCGCATGCCTGCTCTCAGATCTGGCTGGATTAGAGGGGAGGTTTGACTGTAGATGAAACACTGCAAGCCCCACCTTCGTCCCATTCCCCAACAGCTGAGATCACACAGCGACCCCTCGCCCTGGCTTAGCACGTCAAACGCCACGTGGCACCTGCTCTGCACCCTCGTTTCCACACATCCTGCAAACACGCCAACACCGGCATGCCCGCTCGAGGAGTGTGTCATCCATGAACAGCACACCAGACGCTCAGTTGTAATACATATCTTCTTGTTTGGCGGAAGATGGCTGCAGTCTTCAGAGGTGAATCAGGATTATTAACCATTGATTCTTGCAACACATGAAGGCAAGCAACACGTATTATCAGCTGCTGTGAGAGCGAAATTGTCAATAGAAGTTTGGACGGCTTGCCGCATCCTCGCTGGAAAATGGAAAATGGAGGGTAATCAGTCTTGCTGTAAGGAATTAAATGACGAAGGAAAGGATGCAGATGAATTCAAACCAAGACTTTACGTCTGGCTCAATGAGGTTCTACAACACATGGTTGCTATGAGGAAAGACATAGACCCAGTAATGATCTCTAAAACTATACTTCCTGTGGGTTTCACTGTGTTCCCCCTCACAGCCAGCCCCCTCAGGAACACCTTGTCCTGCCAGAGAACACCTAGCGTTATGCAACAGCATGCATCACTGCGGGCATGTACGTATTTGAATAGGAAGAAAAGGATACATGAGGCGTTCAAGGGATAATAGGATTCTTTGTGTAAAGCATGTTAGAGATGGATTTGCATTTAATCAAATCTAGGTTCTTATCAAAATCTTATTGGGTTTAATTTTCAACATCTGTAAGGAAATAAAGCTCAAAGATTTAATTGAGATCTTTATCACCGTTTCTTGGCTGCAAACCGATAAAGCCTTGGGTTTTAGCACAAAAAAATCAGCAGCAAAACGTTTTAGATACTGGTTAAATGTATTGGGACACAACAGCTGTATCCTAGGGACTTCTACACCATATTATTCTCGCTTAAGTTGGTCCGAATACCGGGGTTGCCGATGCAAAACTGTCGAGTTGATGATCCTCAAAAACTGATATGATATAATTTCCGGATATTTACAAGATGCAGCCAATTAGATTATTTTTCAAGGGAAGAGGAACCCTTCTGTTTGTTTTTTTAACTAAGAAAAACATACAGTTTATAATACCGGTTCATTTTCACTCACAAATGTTGGCTTAGTGTAGCCCCATTCAGGCATCTGAAAGAGTCTGAATGGTTCTCATCGAAAAGCTAAAAAAAGGTGACATTTAAAGGGGACCTATCATGGAAAATGAACTTTTTGATGTCTTTCATTCATAACTATGTGTCCCCGGTGCGTCAGGGAACTCACGCAGCGTCAGAAAATAAAACCCTCTCTCTTTTCCTCCGTACCCAAATCTCTAAAAACGGGGCTACAACGGAGCTGATCCAGATTTGTGTCCGATATGACGTAATATCTGAAATGTGGACCCACGGCCCAATCAGAAACGTTGCTATCAGAAAGAATGCCCGACTATTTTGGACGTAATATGGTCGATGTTTATATTAGCATCCCTAACACTTACGCCCCGTCTACACTACAGGCATCGAAAAATGCTTTCAACGCTTTGCCCATTCATTTCAATGGGGTGACGTAGAAGATTTTGAATCTTCGCCGAACTGCATTGTGGGGAGCATGGCATGGCTTTGCAAGCATCACGAGCATCTATCGGCTCGATGCTTGGCATCAGCCAATCAAATCCCGTTTATGCAATTCCCGCCAGTACAAGCGCTAGCCAATCAAACCGCGTGCAAGCTGGGAGAGCCAGACCGCAGTTCATTTCCTCATATTCCAAACGAGAAATTACGGGAGCAAATCACCCGGTTCTTTACGACCAGAACTATTTACCGGATACAAACCGGAGGAACCAGGCATGGAGGGAGGTGGCAGAGACAGTGGGTGAAACTGGTAGGTTTTCGCCTGTTTGGGGAGTTTATATCCAGTTTACTTCGTTTTAACATTGCTATTGCTTTGTATGTCGGGGGCGGGAGATTCATGTGATTGGTTGTTGGTCGCGCTGCTCGCAAAAAATCGCCAAGCTTCAGACACGCCCAGCTTCAAGATTTTTTGATGCCTGTAGTGTGGACGGGCCGTCAGAGCTCTGTACTGGAGAGCATGTGTGTGAAGAAGCAGGAAATAAAAAGGACCTCACCTTGTGGTATAACGGGCAAGAGAGAAAGCCTTTGAGCTCCAGACTGTTTCAGAAATAATCCTTGATAATCCATGATATGGCGTTTCATCACGGCAGTATTTCTTTAAAGCTTTGTACCCCAAATCAGCACTTTTGAAACAGGAAGTGAAATAGAGGGATATGAGGCTAGAATGGGTGATCTGTTTGGTATTTTGAGCAAAACACTTCATTGACATGTTTTTTATATTTTTTTATATATCTGAGACTTATGCTATTGCCTAAAAATAGCATGATAGGTCCACTTTAAGCTTTATTGGAGGTGATTTCAAATAATGTTTTATACTTTTACAAGAGAAAATACTTTGAGGATGAGGAATAAATGGTCAGTTTGGCAAATGCACCTCTGGTTAACTACCCTATCTCCATTAAATAGCAGCACACACTCGCTTTTCAATGGGAACCATCGGTCAAATTAGACCTCGTACAGACACTGTTTTTACATTCGGTATTTCTTATAAAACATTTTTAGGGAGTGGAGTAGTTAAGAGCTTTCTGGTGTCTGAATTCAATGAGTCTGGGTAATAATCAAGCACTTTTTATTGGAGATTAAAAAGATAAAGTAATGTTAGGGTTAGGACAACACAAGACAACCACTACCCAACGAGATGTCAATACTGATAGGTGGGAATTAACTGAGAGGAAATAATCTCTAGCTCAAGCTTATAATAAAAGTATGAGTGTGTGGAAGGATGGGGATGGGTTCAGTAGTGAGGAGTTAATGTACAACATGCACATTTACTGCATAAAGTATAAAAACATCTTATCTTTTATTGACCTATTGTGAAACAAGAGGCGCATTCACACTGCGGTACTTTTCCCACAAAGGTTCATGAGAACTCTTTTATCGCGTTCACACCAAAAGAGCCGGTACTAAAATTAGTTCATGAGAACCTTTTTACCCCCTCGAAAGTCCCTGCTAGAGAGCAGGGACTTTCGAGCGGCTCTTTTGTGAGAAAAGAGCTATATTTCTGATTGGCTGGGCGGATTGCAAACCACGCCCCGTAAAACTCCCAAAAAGTTTTGTGAAGCCGCCATTTTATTATCCTCGCATTAGCATTATTAGTATTAGCATTAGCCCAGCGCAGAAACGCAGAGAGACTAACGTATGGCAACACAAAATAAAACATGGGAGCGGTGGAGATGAGGAGGTGTCGGCGTTCTGGCGATTTACTCGGAAGGCTTCAGTAGAAGCTGCTGGGAGTCCCAGCAGCTTCTACTGAAGCCTTCCCCAACTCCGGGGACTTCCGGCCGGGGACTGTGGGCGGCAGTATACGCCGTGAAGTGGTTTGCGGCCTGCCAGTAAACCCAAAGCAGAAGAAGAAGAAGTGACGTCAGCGGCTTCATTTGCCTAATCCTCCCCCAGGGACTTATTCCGGTGTGAACGCGATCTGTACTTAGTTCATGCGAACTAAAGAGTTCGCATGAACTAAGTTCTCATGAACCTTTGTGGGAAAAGTACTGCGGTGTGAATGCGCCTAAGGAGTTCCCACATACGTATTACTCTATACCACAAATACATAGTCACACACGCACACACAGCTGTTTATCATTGTGGTGCCCACACCCATAGAGCAAACTCAATTCCCTGTAATTGTTCCAAGCAGCCATAATCACCCCCCCCCCCCACACACACACACACGCTAACACACACACACACTATAGAAAACACAAAATCAAAGCAAACCTGAACCAACATAATTCACAACAGTGAGATTAATGCTTCATATTGAGGACAATGGAGGATTTCTATTTGGTTTAGTGGAGCTCAAAGCGTATTGTTTGGGCCAGCCGTCGGTCCAACGCAACACTTCAGCCTTTGTTGAGACTGCGGGTGCCGTCCAGGTACATTGTGTTTAATTACACGGGCCAACTTTAATGCTCACTATCACTCCACTCCCACAGAAAACTGAGCTTTAAAAAGGTCTTGTCTTAACACGAAAGTCAGCAACTGGTGGATATTCTCCTCAGCAGAAAGTTATGTTAGCGCTAACGTCGCTCCTCATCCGTCATGAGGGGCTGGAGACGAGGGCTGGTGATAGTCAAAGTCAAAACCAAAGTCAACCTTATTGTCCATCTTTCAGTTTGTGTGTACAGACAGAGAGATCGAAATACCGTTTCCCACAATCCAGAATACAAGAGCGTGCAGCCATCTAAAATAGCTTAAGTCAACCTCTTTTCCTCCGAAAACACACCCTGGCCTCTTCGTTTCACTCTGTCCTTACAGAAAAACACATCCCAATAAACATACCAACGCACCCAAATGCTGGGTTAACACCTGACGAGGCAGAGTCGTGCACGGTCATGTTCAGAAAGTCAGACTGCAGTGAAGTCAGTCAAACATCCAGACAGACTTTGGTCAGAACAGCTCACTGTTACACCAAACTAATCTAAGATAACCCAAAAGTCAGACACACCATCAGTTGTTCATAGTCTGCTAATTAAATAAAGACAACAGCCGTCTGATTTCCTCAGACAAATACACTCGTGCTGACCTTTCACCTGTGCATACATCAAAACAGTACACGGTGCAGAGATCTCACACACACACACACACCCACAATGTATACATCACTTCAGGGGACATTACATTGACTTACATGCAATTTCCTGGAGACGTATCCTAACCTTAACCAACACATGCCTAACCCTAACCCTAACCCTAAACCTAACCAAGTCTTCATCCTAAAATGAATGAATCCCCTTATGGGGACCTCCAATTTGTCCCCATAAGGGATGTAGGTCCCCACAAGTATAGTAATGCTAGGCCACACACACACACACACACACACACACACACACACACACACAATTATACGGTAGAACAAAACATCTTCATGTGTCATTATCCTTTGTAAAAATAGATTTGTTTTAACCTCTAGATTGCAAAATGTTTCTTAATAATATTGACAAATCTTAGAAACACTGACAAATAGATCCCTCCCTGATCCCTCATTATCTATAATAATATACAATTTTGAGGATAACTACAGGGTGTTTCCAGATATTTGCATACAAGAACTTTTTCTGAGAAATACTCATTATAGTGCGGTTACAATTCTGATTGGTTAATCTGGGAGCTGATTCTCAACAGGAAAAGTCATGATGCATTTCTGTTTTTAAAGGAGCAATTATCCCTGCACACATAAAAACCCCAATGTATCATCTTTAAATTGGTTATTTAAGTATTCTATGAAATTCATTTAAGACAAATATTTGTAAAAGTTACAAATCCTGACATTGGAGAAGCCATACAATTGTTTGGTGTTTTTTTGCAGCTGCTGGAAAACTGAAAAAGTCATTTAAAGTTTAGAAATGATATATTTAGTGCAGCTTTTAAGATGAAGAAAGGCCAACAGCTTTCCTAAATGTAATCAGCAATGAATCGAAATATGCAACATGTTAGTATTCTCAAAACACCTCTCTCCAACCTCTCACCTTCATGCATGAATCTACTCTAATCTACTTTTTAACTGCATTAAACACTTCAATATCTGCTGAGTGATTGTCAAATAAGAAGTTAAGAGAGCAAAGTGCAGAGCGAGGTTCCTCTTGAGCCGACAGAGGAAGGTCGACCTCTGCTACATGTCACTTTTTTTGCTACTTTTCTCCAATTGATATCGTCCTTTTGGGAGCAGAGCGCTCGACCCTACATGGCCACTGCAGAGGGCCTGCTCTCCTCAACACTACACAGAGTTGCCATTAGCTGTGACCCAGTAGGTGGGATTGAAAACAGCATCCTGAAGATCAAAGGGGGGATTCTGGGCAGGCCTGGCCCCGGAGTCTGATTTATTTTTCAATAAATAAGCGATGCATCTGTTGAGGAGTGGCACGGCGGAGAGCTGCTGCTTTCTTCTGCTGCCATCTGTCCTCTGGCCGGGCGAGGAGTTAGGAGAGCCAGGGCCGACTTTTTAACAGCGGCCATTATGCAACAACACTGCCTGCCTGTTCCCTATTATCCTCTCCCCTTCATTCTGTTACCGCACCGCCTTCGCACACATATGGATTTAATCAAACGGAGGCACTTGTTGTGTTTCATCCTCCCAGGAGAGAGCCAAATGTGTGTGTGTGTGTGTGTGTGTGTGTGTGTGTGTGTGTGTGTGTGTGTGTGGCTGTTACCTAGACACATGTTAAGTATGCTCATCAAAAGGACCCGCAGTGGTTAAATGGCGGCGACTGTTCATTCACTAACCGACATCAAATGTTGGTCGAGAGGGTTGTTAAACACGGGATGATGTCATTCGAAGCTGCTCAAAGTGTAAATAAAATAAAAAAACAGCAGGTGTACATAATGATCCCCTTATGGAATACTGTACGTTTAACCACATGTAACTGATTATTTAAAGATCATGTCTGCTTTTTAAAAATATAGGGTTCAACAGGGCAAGAAAAGAGTCAGAACGATTCTTTAAGCCCCGCCCCCGGTTACCGTTGCTATGCCTTAGAAGCTCTCTCCGGTATGTCGTTTACATTGATGACTGACATATTGACAACTCAAAATAAGTAGACATTTAAGATAGTCATCAAAAGCAGGGTTTCCTTAGCTTAAACAGCGCCTTCATTAACATATGTTATTAGCTGTAATTAATAAGCTATAGTCTACACTTAAAGGAAACATACATGCGTTTCTAGAAAGCTGTATCCCTGGGAATCTAAATCTGCATCTTGAATTGTTGATGATACATTTACAAGATATCAATCGATCAATTAACTTTATTAATCCCGCAAGGGGCAATTGGTTATGAGCAGCGGCTTATGTCATGTACACAGGCAGGAACATACAGGAAGACAACACACAGATACACCCGGGAGCACAGATATGGATCAATCCAATTTACACGATAAATAGTTCATAGCATCAGAATAATAAATAAATAAATAATCAAGTTAAAAGCCTTTCAAGAATTTAAAAGTTTGAGTGCAGAAGGGATGAATGATTTTGAAAAGCGATTAGTCTTTAGAGCAGGTAGAGCATATCTTCGCCCGGATGGCAACAGACGAAATTCATGTGTGAGAACTTGACTTTCCGCAGAATCTGTTGGTTACAGAAAGAAGTCTCTCTGTTTCACGCCGTTGATCTTAGAGCAGGGTTTAACAATGCTGTTCAGGCTGTTCCTGTCTTTCAGTGTAAGCCTATGGAACCAGCAGATAAAAGAAAAACAAATAAGGCTCTCACTGAATGCTTGGTAAAAACGACAAAGAATGAAAGGCCTGACCGAGAAAGAGTTCAGATATAACATCAGCCGCATTGTGTGTGTGTAGGAGAGATAACACTGCATATGTGAAAAATGTTTGTAATTAGGTTCTAATAATATCAGGGTTTGTCCAAATCTTACTTTCGGCGAGCACCCTCATATTCTTCTAGAAACACCGTGTAATATAACCTTGTTTGGATGTTTGCTGTGGCAGTAATGGTAATGCTATTTACTGTAAGCCAGTTAGGCAGGAATGTATGGCTTTCATTAGAGTCGACGAACACAGTTAAATTAACTTTGTTGCACTTTTTATGAAGTGATTTTTGAAGTTAGAGGGATTCCAAAACATGGAGAGAAATCCAAGTGAGGCATATTTGCCTAACTGTAACACTATTTGCGGATACATCTGAAAGTGAGTACAACTGTAATTGTGCTAATAAAGCCACAAAAAGACTGAGCGAACACGTACTGGAAATGAAGCCATGAATGTGTTTCTGTTCGGGTAACAATTGGCCTTTGTTTTATGTCGCTATGATCTCATGTGTTGCCCTTTCAGGTTTTTAATACGTCCGTTACTTTGTCTCCAAATCAGTGTATGAATAATTAGCTTGTTTGATAGTAATCTGAACACCAGGTACATTCTGTGTAATAGTACATATGTCTTAATGTGATCCTCCTCTGCACAGTGACACATGATGGAAGAGCGGCGGCTTTTCCCAGATTTCATATTATAGACATTTATAAGAAATGGGCCCATCTTGTGTTATTGACACACTGATATCGTTATCTAACACCGCAGGAGTGAATTACTCCCGACGTCCATTAGGGAATACAATCTTTAGCATTTCCCGTTATAACATATCTGTCAACTCTCCAGTGATTTACTGTCCTTAAGATACAACAATACAACCTCTGTTGTCTTTACCACGCAAACATTTTGAGGGTGAACTCAGACACCGCTCAGATCCGCCTGACAGCACTCCAGGTTTGAGCATGTGCCACAGAAAACAACACGCTCACAGGAAACAATGCGACTCCTTTTTGGGAAGTACACTAAGCATTCCTGTGAGAGGTATGTTTCAACATGCAGCCAGTGTTTGCCCACAAAGAATATTACCCATCCGTCATATCCCACAACTTTACATTTTTTCCTAATTTTGGTTGAAAGAATGCAAACTGCAACAACAACGGACGGAATATTGTTTTGGCATCTCTTTAAAGATTGTATTTAGAAGAATTTAAAAGTAAATATGACATTTTCTTGAGTTGTTTGCAGATCAGCTGAAAAGACATCTGACCCCAAACCCCCGCAGCAGAGTCAAATATTGACATGACACCCTAATGACACATGCCACTGTCACAGTGTCGTCACTCAGAACAACAACCCACTCAAGCTGCCTGTAAATAAGATAGAAACATCCGCTTTGCGCTGAAGAACTAAACACCAGGCTCAACTTAAATGTTCAGCTTAAGGTGATCAATACGACTTGTGGAGGAAAAGGCACCACTCACCAGCAGCTGGTCTCTTTCTGCTCCAACAAAGTCAAGTGTACCGACTGCTGTCTGCCGGCTGGATTGTGACGCAACCTGCCTCCCTTTCCATAGCTTCAAGGCAGGAGGAGAAAAAGGAGAGATAGACAGGCGGGCGGTGAACAAGACCAAAAAAGGAGGAAGTGAGCAGGAGGGGGGAAAAACTGGGTATTCCAAGATGTATGAGAACTTTGGAAACCACTTGAAATTTGGTGTAGGAATATGGAAAAGGAGGGAACTCTGGTGGGTGCCAGGGGGTAAAACTGGCCAGTTGATATAAGAAGCAGATGTGAAATATGCAGACAAAGGAGGACAAGCAGACTTGACTCACATGCAAGGATTTGCTGCCGTTCCTTGTCTTGGAATAACAACAAATCACAATGTTTGTGTCCTCTCAGCTGAACAAACAGACATTGATGAAGTCACTCTAAGATCTAGAAAAGCCACATCTTAACCGTTTTCTGATCGTTGTAACTTTTTTGAGAAGATGAATCAATGACCAAAACAAGTCCTACTTAAGTTCTGCTAACCTTTTCTTTTACAGAGAATGAATGAAAACTCCGACAGCACATGGAAATGCAGCAACACACTCTCAGCACTTCATATATTCTTCCATTAAAGTGCTCTCAGACGAAAATCCATAAGAAAAGCTTGTTCTTTACATTACTCACCATAGAAAGCTCCAGTTTCCGACGAAACCCCTTTGAGTTTCAGTGGAAGAATCAATCAATATCTCCGGTACACAGCAGGTGGTGAAAGTTTAAGTCCCAACCAGGATCGAAGTCCTGAGCGTCAATGAGTTTCAAGTTCTTAAAATAACCGAGTTAATCTGACAGACGTGGAGGATTGAAAGAGCGTGTCGATCGGGCTGAGAGGCTGTTTACTACAGCGGTCTACTGGGAAGACACACACATGCACACAGGGTTAAAACCATCAACCCCGCCTATCTGCTCAATCACACACCCCCACAAACACACACACTTCCTGGCAGAGTTATGTAAACTCCCACCGAATCGGAGCTGTTTTTCTCCTGAGAAAGTATTACTTTTGACGTGGTGATGCAGACGTAAATTAAAGTCAGTGAGCAGAAGAACATTTGTGTCAATTAATACTTGTTCTAGACTCCCCTGCTGGATTTGAACTCTGACCCTGAGGGGACAGAAGGTTAAAGAGGGAGTTCAGCTCTTCAAAAGTGCTGACTGGAGGCAGATAGGGAAGTGAATGTGTTTAAACAACCAACACCCATACATCGGTTCAATCTGGGTCCGTTTTGAAATAAAGAAATCAGAACAAGCAGGTTTTTACTTTTCCTTTAGTACCTTGAATACTAATCTGAAATAAATGCCGGTGTGTAATGGTAAAAGATTTAATCAATTGAAGTCATTTAAAAAAAAAAAGGGAAAATCCTAAATATTGAAGTCAATAGTTAACATCCACCTCATTCTATGAACACCGTTGTGTAATGTCTCCTGAGGCGATGTCATCTCTGAGAGAAAATAACCCTGATTACGCCACGGTGCCGTGTCACCTTCAGATAATCCTGCAAGCATTCAGAGCGACAACAGGGATTGTGTCAGTTATGTCTCTTCAAGAAAAAAGTAAGTATAATTGTTCTAGCCTCGGAAACATGAGGATTTTTAGTGGGTTTCAAAATGATAGTTATTTTTACATTTTTAGGTTTCATAAAGTTGCTTGGATAAACATGCCATTTAAGGACATCAGTTGTATACGTACAATAGCAAGGGGTTCTAATGAAAAGAGATCACGTTGAATTGTGGGAAAAGTAGTGTTTTTAAGGCTTGGGAACTAAAAAAAGGATATATTTTTATATGATCTTTTTGTCCACCAATGTTGTTTTCAAAAAACATCTAAAATTCCCCCTTAAACAAAAACATTCTTTGATTCTAATATGTGAGAATTTCCCGTTTTACTATAATCGCCATATAAATCAAAAATGAAAATAACCATCAGTTTCTCCCCTTGTGTGTGTGTGTGTGTGTGTGTGTGTGTGTGTGTGTGTGTGTGTGTGTGTGTGTGTTTAGTGGGAGTGTGGTGTAAGAGTGAGTTTGAGTTATGGCCTGATGGTACATTCTGCTGCGCTGACCGCAAACACTCAGCCCAATACTCTCTGTTCTTTTGTCATTCAGGTCAATCCGAGATGAACCGTGTTTAAATCCCCCACAATTAGCTAGCTAACAAAAACAATTCGAGCCCCCCGAGGCTGGGGGCCGTGTGTTTGTAGTAAGAGAAGAGAGGGGGGGTGAAGTAAGTAATGCCCAAAGCCCACCTCTTTTTGTCTTCAAAACAAGGCAACCTGTTGAATCCATGTGTTCCCCGCCACCCCCCACTGTCAGCATTAATTAGGGGAAGGCTATATTTAAAGGAGTGGACAGCAGCAATGCAATTATCCTCGAGGATTAGACCCCACTGCCACTGCCATTGTTGGGGGCTTGAACACGAGTGGCCTTCCCTTGATGCCCGACCTTGGCATTAACCCTTAGATAACCATAATCCAAATTCTTTCATTTAAATAAGGGGGAAAAACAAAGGGGAATGTGAGCAAGGTGGTGTGAGAAAAGAAGAGTATAAAAAGAGAAAGGATTGAATCCAGATATGTCACCTGTAACGCTGCCGCTGGAAGTTCCACAGTTTCGTGGCTAGCTCCAGTTAGGAGTGATTTAGAGAGCACGCTTCCACAGCATAATAACACGTTGTGATTTGGAGATTTTTCAAAGCTAATCATCGCCTCTCTCACTAAGCAGTGCAGGCTGCTTTTCTCACAGCATTTCATTAAGCAGGGGGTTGTTTACGCTCTCAAAACACACGGAGCAAACCAACAATTAGTGGGGTTTGCTTCGCATGCGAGGGATTTAGCGGGGTTGTTTTCTCAAATCCATCTCCTCACTGGGGGACTTCTCTTAAGTCTTTGAACCCCAGCTATATTGGTCGGTCCATACAGGGACGTTTCCATCGGAGCCTCAGTCAGGTACCCTCTTCCTGTTATTCCCCTGCTGCTGCTTCCTGACTGGGATGCTCCTGGGGTTTGAACTGGCATCTCTGGTACAACACCCATCACAGCTTTTGTACTTCCCTGACCACACATTGTATGTATGGACAGCACATCATTCAGTGTCCTCCAGCTTGTTGGTTATTGCTGGATGACCGTCAAACTGGTTTTCTTTCCACTACGGACTGATGAACAGATCTTTCTTTCAACACTTTAGTGGCGAAGCAACATTAGTTTGAATCATTTTGATCTTTAACCAGGTGTTCATTACTTGGTTTATATACATAACTACCGAAAGTACAAACACTTCATGAATTGCTTTTAAAACGCTTTGAATATAACACTGTTTTGTTGCCAATTAGTTTCTAACGGGAGGATTTGTTAATTTTGTTAAATGTACGCAGTCTCGCTTTAAGATGTGATTCAAACGGATTTCACCAGAATCAACAAGTGTGTGATGCTCCAGATAAACGAGAAAAATAAACCACAACATACTCTATGTTTTCCCTGGAATCTGACATTTTGGTGTGTAAAACCATGTAAAATGAGTCACTATTTCAGAGTCACTTTGTTCTTATGGACTATCACGTCCCATAAGCATGGAAAAGTACAGCCTGCTTGATTGGTACAAGAGGGAGTGTAGTATTACATATACTTATTAAAAAAAGTTATTATCGACTGACGTGTGAAGTGCGAGGCCAGCTGGCACTCGACAGAAAAACATATCATTACGCAAGACATCCAGTCTCTCCATGAAGACGTCAACTAGGGCTGCTCGATTGTGTCAAAAATCATAATCTCGATTATTTGGGTCATTAAATGATATCACGATTATTAAAAAGTCCAAGTTACTTTGAAAACATCAATTTATTGGAGAAGAAAATGTGAACAGTATGTTTTTAACAGTTGATTTCCCTGAACTTTAAGTATAATTCAAAAAAAAAAAAGTAATGATAATAATAAAAAAAATAATCGTTTTATTTCGATTACATTGTTTTCGTAATCGTTGCAAGCCATAATTGTTATTGCGATTAAAATACGATTAATTGAGCAGCCCTAACGTCAACCTTCCTTTTGTCTCACACTGGTTGCTTTCACAAAGCTGATTACTGCATTAAAGTGTGACATAAACAAACAAACTAACAATGATCTCAAACTAATCCATTATAAAACAACTGGACCTTTACGGCACGGTGATAAATGGTCAATCAGGAACAAGGTGTTAGAGTGCAAGAGAGGGCCAGTCAGTCTGATCTTTCTTCCAGCAAATGAAACACTCAGAAGCAACTGCCTAGGATCACCTTATCTGGTTGCACAGAAAAAGTTTGTAATTTGAATTAATTTGATTCGATATTTTACAGGTCCAATAAAGTCTGGTACATTGTACAACCCCCTAGCCAACTGAGCTACAACTCGTGGACTCACTCTGGCGTCTGCAACCAAATCCTTTTTTAGGCATGGCTCTATGGGTGTTTGGAGATCAGTTGGTCTGGCTGTGCTTCACGTTGGTCCACACACTGAAATATCTCATTAACTCTTGGATTGATTGACACACAACTTCTGTAAAAGCATTCACGGCCACCAGGTGATGAATCTTACTGACTTTTGTGAACCCGATCCTTTTTTCCTGTCTAGCACCATAAGGTTGACCATTGTGTCTCAACAAATATTTAATGGATCCCAATAATATTTGGTACAGATATCTATGTCATTCAAAGGATGATCTGTGATACCTTTGTTGATTCAGTAAATGTTTAATTTAGAGCCATAATTAAGTTAAAAATGTGTCTAATACATTGGTACTAAAATAGTACACATCAGAATGTTAGCATTAGCATTTAGCTTCAATAACTGCTGCGCCAAAGTACATCATCCACTAAGCCATCATTAAGCTGATAATGAAATCAAGGGAGTTGTGTACTTTACTTAATGGGATAACCAATATAATTATACTTATGTTATATGTGTCTAGTTTATTAACCTAGCAAAAATCTGCCAATATGTAAAGAAGTTGAAATGATTTGAAGACTTATTTTAGTGCAGCTAAACTAATAACTAATACTGACATGCACTTCAAGTCTAACCAACCAAACTGCAGGAGTGACTTTTATCAAAAGTGGCAGGCAGCCAATAATAATATCGACAGACTGACTGGTACATAAACACATCTCAGCATAAGGATACATTTGACACACAGTACCTGAGTGACTTTTATAACTCAAGACTGTAATGCATCCATACTTAGATTGTACAGCTTCTTCCTCTACAGAATAACCCTGCTTAAGGACATTTTAATAACGACAGAATTCAAATTTCTAGCGAGTCTTGCAGCAGAAAATCTGTGTCTCTTCTGTGTGTGAACACGTGTCTGCATGTGAGAAGGGATTGCTATGAGCGTGCACGCCCCCCCCCCCCCCCCTTAATAAACACATTAACACCAGTATCTCAACAGCAGGCATCATGCTGAACAGTGATTATGTAACGTTTCCTCAGAGCCCCTGAAGTCTAAATGACTCCAGAGTAATCAGAGCATTGCAGACCACCGTTTCCATTAGTAGGCTTGCATGTGTCATAAAGTAAACTTTCCAAGGACTTTATAGTTATAGCTTAGGTCACTTCCTGTCAGGCTTCATTTTCCCCCAGAAAACCAATTTCAAGACTCTGTAGTCTGCAGTTACTAAAGTACAACACAAGCTGTGAGACATGCAAGTGCTTAGCAATCAAGGACATGTTGTCCTTTGCTGAATATTCTGCTACAGCTTTTGCACCAAGAGTAAAAGAAAAACAAAAATATAGGAAGGAAAATGCTCTTCAAAAGCACCCCAGGAAGGATGAGGCAACTAAGAGGAAGCATGGAGCGGTTTTAAACGGTCAATACCATGCTGAGTGACTGACTGCTCTCACCTTGCAGGAGACATGAATCCCTGCAGGCTGAAGTATGGACTACAATCAGATGAGTGGGAGGGTGTGAGTGTAACTGCAAGACACCCACACTTGAATCCATCTCTTCCAGGAAATACCACCTAATACCTTGCACCCTTCAGCTCCTTGACACATCCAGAAAGTGGGCATTGAGCCCAATGTGAGTATTTACTTAGCAGCCTTAGCAGCTCCCTGTCAGTGTCAGTTAGGTGAGAGTTTCAGCCAAGCAGGTCAGTGGGAAAGGAAAGCAAGGTCAAGTGAGAAAAGTTGGTGTCTGCATTTGTAGGAGAAGAAATACAAAAAAAAGAACATTTCATTCCACAGCTGGTAATCAAGTGCAGGGCTAAAGGTTAAATGATTCAACCGCTAGTAATAAGGTGATTCTGTGGGAGGTTTATCACTTCATCTCATGCGTGCTTGTATGACTAATATATTACTTCCTTGTAAGCTTAACCAAAGGATTACTCATAATCAGAGCCTGAATGAGACAATAGAGGTGAAGAAAAAGGGAGAGAAGGAAGCCAACAGAAACACAATGGTGGAGAGTCGGGAGCATGTGACGGCATGAGACACACAAGCCAGGTTTCCATCAAAGTGCAGCGCAAACTTTAACAGATTTTCAGAGACGACGAGATGACGTAATTGAAACACTGCAGATTGAATATCGACAACAAAAAAAGAATGACTGAAAAAGACAACTTTTGTGTGTTCAATGTATTATTTGAAGGATGCTTACAGCAGTACTGCAGTTGCTTTATTGCAACCTCCTGAAAGCGTGGAGGGAGGTGGCGTCTGTTTCTCTGGCCACCACGGTGATTGAGAGAGATGAGTTGGGACCAGAGGTCATTAAAAGCAACAAATTAGCCCTGGTCTGTTGTGGCGACAATCTCTCACCGGGCCAGAGAGCAGACGTTGCTTCGTTGCAAAGGCAGTTTGCCGACGTGTGCTCTCCGCTGCCAGGGCGCACCTCTCTCATAGACCACCGCATAGAAACGCCCCCGGGCGTGGCCATTCGTTCACGGCCATTCGTTCACGGCCCTATCGGCTGCCTGAACATAAGAGGAAAATTGTTCAGGCGGAGCTTCAGGCTATGCTAGAAATGGGAGCGATAAGAAGAGTCCACCAGTGACTGGTGTTGCCCCGTCGTGCTGGTACGTAAGTCCGACGGGTCAATCCGGTTCTGTGTGGACTACCGCAGGGTGAACGAGGTGCTGGAGTGAAGGGAGTGGCTCGGCCGGAGGCCAGACAGCTGATCGGAATCAGGTAATCAGTGCCGGAATAAAAGCATGTGGTAACCTGGTTCTGGGCTGTTTTGCAGTAGGCGGGATCCTGGAAGGTGGCAAAAGGACCTGTGAAGGTTGCCACACGGGCAACGTTGGAGACCCGTGGATACTTTTGTTTGGAGCTAATAAACGCCTTTGTTACACGAACCTGCTCTTTCCGTCCATATTTGAACCCTGTGTGAGCGGGGAGGCTCACAGGGACCATTTTAAAATTGGACGACGGTAAGAAGAAGGCAGTGTGCCAAATATGCGACAAGAAACTGGCCTACCAAGGTGGCACAACAACTCTGAAAAGTCACCTGGATAGTAGTAGCCTAGCTTAGCTTAGCTGTTGTCAAGTTGCCATGATGAAGCTGCTTTATCCGCCGTTTAAACAGTAACGTTACACATGATAAAATCGTGCACTTACTTTGCTTGGAAATAAATATAAATCGTAATAGTATGTTCTTTCTGCGCTTCTGCTTAACAGCGTGTTGTCAGGTGTCTCGGATTCGGAGCATGTTATGAAAGCTTTTGGAAAATGTTTTTTTATTAAAAATAAATAAAAATCTCTCCGTTCCGAATATTCGCTGCTGATTATTACCGAATATCCGGAGCCTGAAAAATGGTATTCGGGACAGCCCTACACCATTGTGATGAAGAGAGAGCCAAGCCATGATGAAAAGCTCTCAGTCCACCAGTCCATCTTTGTTCCTACCCTCACCATTGGTCGTGAAGCATTGGGTCATGACTGTAAGAACCAGATTGGGAATACAAGCGGCCAAAATTGGTTTTCTCTGGAGGTCGGCTGGCATCTCCCTTTGTGATAAGGTGAGAAAGGTGCCAGTTGAGATGGTCCGGGCACCTGGTAAGGATGCCACCTGGCCGACTCCCTGTAGAGATGTTCCAGTCACGTCAAGCTGTGAGGAGACTGAGGGCAAACCCAGGACCAGGTGGAGGGATTTAATTTCCAAGCTAGCCTGGGAGCGCCTTGGTAGCCAATTAGAGGTGGTTGATGTGGCCAGGGAAAGCGACGTTTGGGGCCCTATGTTTGAACTGCTTCCCTCCGCGACCAATCTCCAGATAAGCAGTGGAAAAGGGATGGATGGAAACAGTCCCAAAGATCAGTCAAAGGTTTAGTGTTTTTGTCTTTTAATAGAGCAAAAGCTTAAGTGGCAATTGACAATAAGTCCTAAGCTTCATTCAACTTCTCCACCTCGTAAAAGCATAAAAACCTTTTTCCCATGCAGTGATTTTTTTATATCTTAAAACTGCTGCCATTTCTATTCTAGTTTTTTTGATTGAAAATGTGTAGAAAGCAGAGAGAAAGTGTGGGGGGGGGGTACTGAAAGTTGAAGTCAGCAGACTGAAACTTCTCATCCTTTTTTCTTTCTGCCAAACCACAACTCTCTTCACATCATCGCTGCACCTCCAGCTGTTTGGGCAGGGAGGGGCGCGTTGTCAAAGCGACCCACTCCTTTCTGTTTGTCTTGTTTGGTCCTGTCTTTTCAAAGCCGAGGGAGGGAGGGTGAAGCAAAGAGGGAGAGAAGAGAGGGGGGGTGAAGCGATCAGGGATAATAAGACCTTCTCTGGAGTCTAGATCCAGGGAGCAAGCTCAGACTAGCACTGAGCGTTAACCAGCGTAATCTGAAATGAATCCCAGCAGCTCGGGCCAAGTCCTGATTGATTGAACGTCATCTTCCAGTTGGACACCTGCAGGTTGATTTGAAATCCTAGTGACTTTTAAAAACCCACAGCAAAAGCATCCAGTAAGCCCTGTTGGAAACACATGTGTCGGGCCATCCAAAGGCCTTTCAGTAACCTTTGGAGAGCGTTCGTGTGATGTGGTGACGGCATTGAGCTCCAGCACAGATATGACACCTGGTGTTATTTCAGTGACTTATGGTGCAGGTGAACTCATGGAGTTTAAGCCAGTCATGCTTTGAGTCAAAGAGACGCAGCCCTGCCAGAAGCTGGGAATAAAACGGTTTAAATACAATGAAGTCTGAGATCCTTACGCTGTCTTTCTGTCATTGTCTGCTGCCAAGCCGCCAGCATATCAAAGAGACTATTCGTAGTATTTTATAACGATATAAACTCTTGAAGAGAAATATAAAATCGTCATGATTTCTCTTTTTCTGAGTAAAAATGCCTTTTCAATCAAATTAAGTGGGTGGCGTCGGCAAATGTTATATTTATGTTCCAGTTTTTCCAATGTGCCTCACTACTTGTGCAGCAAATGTAAAGAGGGTGAGCTCTGCAGGGAAGACAAACAGGAACATCAAATCAATGCCATGACATCGCCCCCTGCTGTTTCAGGCGTGTTACAGGCAATGCTTGTATAACTGTTGAGCAACAGCAGCAAAGAGATTGAGTTATTAGAAAAATATGGTGTCAGAAACACACCGCAGAAACTAACATGACTCACCTTCCAACTGCTCTTACTTCACACCTCGCAGTACTAAAAATCACCAGAACATTTTGAATTGTGACATTATGGGATATCCCACCTTCACTAGGGGAGAAACGATTATTGTGGGGTCATGGTATAATGAGTAGGTGTTGAAAATTGAAATAATGATGCAATAATTGGAGCTCTGACAGCCGACTGATTCATCTAAACACAGAATATTTTCCACGACTTTCATGATTTCCTCCAGCCAAATAAATCATGACCAAGGTATGACTGGGTCATGGTTTTGTTTCCTAAGTTCAGCTTTTTGTTTTCACCTCAGTGTTGTTTTCATGGATTTACTGTTATCAGTTTTTTTCCATTGAGGCAGGTCAGAGAAACCGCTCTACCTGCTCAGCATCAACCCGCAGAAATATATACCAGCTGGTGAACACAGTGGAGCACTCAGCTGCATAAAGGCCAGTGACAACAACAGGGAATACTGGACCAAAGTGTATTTTTTATTATATTATAACTTTTTTTTTTTACTTTAATGCTTTTTTATGCATGTATGACGCATTTCCATTGCAAGGCCTTGCTCGGCTTAGTATGGCTAGGCCTTGTTAGGACTGGCTCACTTTATGCTGCGTTTCCATTACAGTTTAGTAGCTGGGGCAGTAACTATAGTAACGCAGGGTAGGCGGAGCCGTGACGTCATCTTCAATGCGAACCCCACAAAACCAACATCAGCTGTTAGCTCTTAGCCCTCAGAGCTCACAGCTCCTCATATCTGTTCAGAAACTAGACAAAAGTTAAACAAGTACAAACTACAGACTGCCTGTGTCATGGAGAATACAGTCGCTGGTTTATTTATGTCTGTAGGCCGTTGTTGTGAGTGTGGACGGTCGGAGCATATACTGCGTTAGCTTAGCCGATCTCCATTCAGAAAACACGCATTTTAAAAGGGTGTTTCGCCTGCCGTCTGTCTGCAGACTTGTCAAAGCATTAATTCATGGTTTTTACTAACCGGTATCAGTATGTTGTTACTTCGGCATCATTTTGAAACGTGTATTACAATTAAATCACGGTCAAATATGTTCATCTTGTTGTAGTTGTAGCCCCCTTGCCAGCGATTCTCTCTCTAGCATGCTCAGCCCGACTCAGCCTGGTTGTTGGCCCGGAAAGAACCTTGAATTTATGGGGCCAGAAAAACTGTGAAATAGTACCCGCTAGCCGGTACTACGCCACGTGGAAACTCAACCAAAAACGGGCACGCTTAAACCGCGCTGTAGTGGAAATGCGCCATGTAATATTAAGTTGCCTTTGGCTCTTTTTCTGCTGTGACAACTTACATTTCCCCTCTGTGGGACTAATAAAGGTACATCTGATTTTGATAAGGTGGCCATAAACAAAAATCCAAATGAATAATCTTTTCTTAATCTTCATCTTTTGGGTGTTTAAATATTAGCTGATACCAACTTTAGAGCTGGTTTTGTTGCCCCCACAAATACAATGAACTCAGGTTAAATTACCTTGAAAGTGTTATTTTGCTAATAGTTTAAAATTACTTTTATCCCACCCTGTGTCTGTTAACCTATCCCCCTCCTTTTCTGTCTGTCTGTCTTTCCTTAATCTCCTTACATAATACCTCCGCCCCTGACCCAGGAGACAGGTGGCGTCAGACATGCATTGTCCCGCACTGATTCCCCCCTGTGCCACAGCAGGCTGTATAAAACACAAAAGAATACACATACTTTAATAATACAGCATGTGAACTAAGCTTCTGTCTCATTAAAAACTCTGCCACTACAAAAACTCAAAATCTTGCCAAGTATATTTGTCTAATATCTAGTCAGAATATGTCTTTACACCTGATATAAGACATAATAACTTCAGAAGTAACACGGCAGTGAGATATTGGGTCTTGTTTTTAGACAATGCAACATCTTGTTAACTCAAAAAATCTTATTTTGATTTGTATCTCAGATGAAACACACATTTCTTTACATATTTATTAGAAAATCACCAACTAACATCAGAAATTAGAAAGCTTTTGAGCGTTTGTGGCTTATATTGTAACAACATTTCCTGATTCTGGTCAAATATAGTTCAAATAAAGTTCTCCCAGCTAATTAAAAGATCTGATTTATCTAAGTATCCTCTCTTATGTCAAGAAATCTTACCAGGCTAATTTGATCCTTGATCTATTGGCAGATATTTGTACTTGTTTCAAGTGAAAACGGCTTGTTTTCATTATTGTTTAACTTGTTTTTGGAGCAGCATTTTTTCCAGTGTGTAAACAAATCTTTTTTTAAAGTATGGAGCTTGTCACGCTTTCATGAAAAAGTTGGGTTGGGAGACTCAATAATGTGCGGAGTAAGGAAAGGGTAATTCAGGTTAAGCTCTTCGGCTCTCCCTTCCTCCTCCGTACTTTATTATTCTCAGTTACCATGGAGGAGAACTATAAGTCTCCTCTCTCCGAATGCTGTCTGGATGCACTTTCCCTCTGTCATTTTCCCTTCCCATTGTTTCCACTAAGAGGACAGGAGGGGACATCATCCCCGACTAATGCCCAGCTCGACTGGCAGGTAGGCGACAAACCAAAACAGCCCACAGGTCGTCAGAGGGACCAGACACTCTGTTGGGGTTTTCTTCTGGCCAGACACCCATTTTCAGAAACCAGTGGCTTCAAAGGAAAAATTCATTTCACAGTCTAGTGGGCAGACACAGAGCCCCGACACTCACGCCCATTTGAACACCTAAAAGACGAAAAAAGTAGCTTCACCGCTGTGCTCCAACTTGCAACACAACCCAAGAGAGATGCAATAACTTCTGGGTAAATCCGAGAAGGGGTCAAGAGATTAGGGGGCCCTGGAAGACTTATGGGGACCAGGTCAGGGTGTGCGTCTTCATTTTAAAGCGGTTTCATTTTTAGTTTCCGTTCAAAAGACAATAAAAAACAACTTGAGTTGATCTGTTGGCTTACAGCAGGTGTGTCAAACTCAATTTCATCGCGGGCCACATCAGCATTATGGATGCACTCAAAGGGCCGGTTGTAACTATATAAATATATATAAAATAATGTGTTATTACATTATTGCCTCTGAATTGGATTATTATCGGATAGGATAATGACTTAGTAATTAACTACGTCTGAAAGCAAATAATTGCAAGTCTCTTCAGTGCGCATGTCACAAAACGAGATGCATTGTGGGACATGTAGTTTATGGGCAACCTAATTCTGTAAAGCGGCATTTAATCGTATAATAAACGTATTACATTCTTTGCAAGCTCTTGCGGGGCCACATGAAATGAAGTTGCGGGCCGGATGTGGCCCCCGGGCCTTGAGTTTGAGGATGGCCAAAATCAAGTCCTGTAAATCACTACGATGATTGTAATTGTCCTCTGACGTCTTTATTGGTCGAACCACAGCATTTGTCAGAACTTCCCAAAACCATAACAAATCCATGTTTTAAAAAAAGAACAGAAGCATTTTCAGGTTAAAGCTTGGTCACTTTTAAGCACAAACACGACTTGGACAGGGTAAGGATAGATCATGGTTTGGGTTCAAATGACTACTTGGTAAAGGTAAGAGGATGTTTGTCCTCATGGTTACAGGAAGGACTACTTGGTTCAGATTAGGGAATGATTATGGTCATGGTTACAAGGAACCAACATTGCCAGTTGGTGGGAAACAGGAAACACACGGCAGTGTTTCTGGCAAAGGCGTTGTTTTGTTAACCGATTCAAGCACGCAGACATCCTCTCAGACCTTAGAGCTTTATCTCACTATTTCCTCTCTCACCCCCGACTATAGATAATTCCTATGGACACTAGATGTTGTTGCCACTTGTTTGTTTCAAGAACTTTTATTGAAACAAGGGAAAACAGTCTCTAATCACAATGTTCAACGATCGTTCCAGTCCAGCCAAAGACCCTTGCTACATGTCATTACCCATCATTATTTATGTACCCTCGTTTTATACTGTCCACTCTCTACAAAAAAAGCATAAAATGGCTAACATAAACCAAGCCATCACAACTGTCATAGTTCAATAATGTGTGTCTATGTGAGTTTGTTTATTTGGCACAAAAAAAGCTAGTAGTTTGAAGTTAAATGACAAAATCGTTAAACTTTTATCTGTCTGTCCAATGAAAGGCTACATCAAGCTGTGGATTAGCTTAGCATAAACAGTGGGTAAAATGTGGAAAAGGCCACATATAGTGAAGGCTATAGATTCAGCTTTTGTAAGAATTAAACAAACAAGATATAAGATGTTAATTAGTGGGTTTTTAGGGCTGTTCTAAGATAATTCATTCCTTTGGACCGACGCAGACTGGCTGTTTCTACCTGCTTACAGTCAATGCCAAGCTAAACTAAGCTAACATGCTGCTGGCTCTAGCTTAATAATAACATTCAGTCACGAGAGCAGTCTTCTCAACTATTTCTCTGCAAGTAAATGTATCTTTCCCAAAAATGCGAAGCTATTCCTCTTACTGAGACTTTAAGTGAGCGGAATATGATTACACTTTCATTTCCAGACATTACGGCACTCTGAAGATAAACCTGCTGACTGCTGCTCTGACATCACTGTCCTTTTTTTAGTTGACCTGGTGGGGTTTAGGGTTTAAAGGTCTTACCTTGGAGGCCCTCCGGCGCTCGTGACACTCGGGGTGCTGGCACACCACCCAGTCCTCCTCCTGGACGGGCTTGTCATCTGAAACAGAACACACAGGTCAGTCTTTATTTATCACTTAAACACCAAACCAGCCCCCCCAGCCAGCTCCACGTCCATTAACACACCTTTCTTGGTAATGCTGTAAAAACACATTGTAGACACGAAGACTGAAGTCGCTGCCAGTGTTTATATAAGGACGGAGTGAGAGAGCGACTATGAGACACTCAAAACACTCTCACACAGTCCTAATAAGCTCTTCATTAAAAACTCTTTCAAGGGCATTCTGATATTAAAAGGGGTCCTTTTATGCTTTGGGGTTTTCCCTTTCCTGCAGTGTGTTATATAGGTTTGTGTGCATGTAAATGGTCTGCAAAAGCCCCCCCTCCTTTGTTTACTTCCTGTAACACGATGACATAATTATGTAACACTGGCGCTTATATTGGCTAGCCCTCCAACACACTGTAAGTGATAGGCTAAGGGCGGGACATCTCTAAGTGGTTGACCAATCACAACAGAGCTGGCCAGCTAACCAATCAGAGCAGACTGGGCTCTGGTTTCAGACAGAGGGTGAAAATAGAGCACAGGCAGTATGGGAAAAGTAAAGAGCTTTTTTAACTTTAAAGCATGGACACATTTCACAGTACAGGCACAACATATGAAAGTTAGCATAATAGCCTAATAGGGCCTCTTTAATAATAATTTGTATCTTCCTTTTAAGACACTAGAACGACGAGATATGTTGTTGTGCAGAATTAGTGCCATTGGTTATGATACAGTAGTGATTTTCTAGATTTTTTTTTAATGGCAGGCTCAAAAACCACTACAGTAGTCTTTTCTGTTTTGTTTATCAATGTTCCTTTGTCTTTATTATTATTGAGGGAAGAGGGCGGTGGGGTGTGTTGTTGTGCAGATTTCAGGGCAATAATAACGAGCAAAGAGACAGAAAGAAATAGAGCGAATGAGAGGAAGGCTTCTGGACAAAAGTGCACTCATTGAGGGGAAGCTCGCTGCTTTCCACAAAACAAATCTAGATTGTCAAATAAACTCCGAAAATCTACTTGAGTAGTTGGCCAACGCTGCATTGAGGAGATGATAAAAGGCAGTGTTTACGTCTACATGTACACACACGATAAAGATAGCATAACAGAGCAGTGATATTTATCTGTCTGGCTAATGAGAAAAACAGAGAAGACCCGTGCAGGAGGGAGAAAGTAAGAGCAGGGGGGGGGTTGGGATATGCGGTAAAACTTCTTGTTGAGAAAAGTCTCTCGTTTCTGGGAATGACAGGAAAACCCTTCACAGCAATCTCAGATAACCTGCTCATTGTAGTGTCACATCTCCCTATATGGACAAGCCAGAGGTGATATATAATTACTAAATCCTCCGTAATAGAGACGGGCTGCTGCTGCTGCTCGAAAATGAAGTCACTTAGTGGCTGGACTTTAAGGCCAACTTCAAACAATAATTTGTCACCGTGACAGAAATGGTAAAACAGCCGAGGGCCTTCTCTGGGCTGGTGCACGGAAACAAGTCACCTTGAGTCATCCACTTGGCTACAGATACACACACAGGTCAAGGGTGTGTGTGTGTGGAAGAGGAAAAAACACTGTAATTGGTGCATACCACAGAGCGCATGGATTCCCCACTGGGGAGGGAAGGGACAGTGAGTTTGCTCAATGAGAGTAAAAACAAGACTCTCACAGCACTCACTGTAGAGGTACAGCGCTGTTTTGAGCTAACAGGCTAACGTGCTCAGTGACAATGTGAACATGCTGATGTTAAGCAGTTGTTTACCACATTACTATAGAGTGTTAACAGCCGACGGTGAAATGTCACTACTTTTGTCATTAGGCAGTGAAGGACACATTTACACCGGATTTTAACAAATTCGATCATTGCTTACTTATTCCTGAACAATTGTATTTCTCACACTATTTTTATTGCAATGCCACTTCCTGTTTCTCTTAAGTATATATTTTACGTTGCACTGTGGACAGGGCCAAGGGATTAAGATTTGCATATCCAACAACTACACAGTTTCGTTTGTGCTTATTACAAAAAAAACTTTGAATCCACCATATTTACTTTGCGGCCGACTTTGTAATCCTTGTCATGTCGTGTCTCTTGTCTCTCACATACCCAGACATGATCCCTCGCCTAAACCAACAGGTTCTCCTCCTGATAGCCCTTCTGATGATCCATTCATTTTCACAGAATAAGTGAAAGCTTAGCCTTGCCTATAGCGCTATAAGAAATGTCAGGAGTTCACCAAAGTCTGTTTGGTTCATCCTCTGTGGAACATGAACGTCTGTACCAAACTTCAAGCCAACCAACCCAACAGTCGTTGAGCTGTTAGTCTAGTTAGATCCCCACACACACACACCACAACAAAGACTATAACACCCCTTGCTGTTGAATCAGCGCTCTCAGCTCTCCGCTTGGACTGTGGCCCGCGGGCCTCCAGCTAACGGCTCCCTCAGGGGTTCAAACAGCCAGCTGCAGAGGAGCCTCCAGCTTTATGGAGTGTTTCCCAAAGAGGAAAAACGTCTTCTGCACCGCAGCGTGACTTCACACACGACTTACATTCACCGAGTGGACAGAAACAAATGGATGCTAATGTGCATCTGCTGGATGTGTAAATAAGTGGAGGTTTGCTCATAAGTTAGGTAAGGGTAAAAGGTGAGAACAGTTCAATGTTGTATCTAAAGCTTGTTTAGTGGTGGAAAGTACATTTACTCAAGTTCTGTACTTGTGTGAGTGTGAGGTACTATACTGTACTTTATACTTCAACCACACTATCATTTGGAAGCCAATATTGTGCTTTTTTACTGACTTTATTTTACTGGTTCATTTCCATGGTTCATACTATTAATAAAAAGTCCACTAGCATTGATTAGGATACTGTAGCTCAGGGCTTCTCAAACTGTGTCCCATTATAATAAAAAAAAATTATTATAAAAAAAAAAAAATAATCTGATTCTGATGTAAATTGAAGTGCACCTATTATGCTATATAGGTCTGTGAAGTTTTTTGCTTAAAATACCAAACAGTTCACCCATTTTAGCCATGCCTCATACTGCTCATACCCCTCTTGTGCAGCCCTGTTACGGCCCGTCCACACTACAGCTTCGACAGCTTCAAAAACGGTTTCCAACGCGTCTGCCCATTCACTTTGAATGGGGTGACGTCACGTTGCCTCGCTTTTCGCCGAACTGAATTGTGGGTAGCATAGCGGTCCGTCTCCGGCGTCTCCGGCGCCAGCCAATCAAATCATATGCCAGTACAAGCTCTAGCCAATCAAACCGCTGCTTGTGTGTCAGGGGCGGGAGATTCATGGTTGTTGGTCGAGCCTCAGACGCGCCCAGCTCCAAGCTTTTTTTGAAGCTGTAGTGTGGACGGGCCGTTAGAGAAATGCGGATTTTGGGTCCTTAGCTTGAAAGAAAAAGAGCAGGCGGAGCTAATGCCTGATCAGAATTCTACCGGAGATAAAGTTAAATTCTGTTGTAATAAAACGCCATCCTGTTTAAACCACATCAAGGATTATGTCTGAAACAGTATGGATCTCAAATGCTTTTTCTCTTGCGGGTTTATCACAAGGTGAGTTCCTTTTTTGATTTCCTGCTTTTTAAAAACACATGTGCTCTACAGTACATGTTAGCTCTGAGTGTTAGCGAGGCTTGCTAATGTAAACAAATACGAGATTACGTCCAAAACACGTTAAAAACACGTCAGGCATTGTTTCTGATAGCAACTTTCTGTGGGTCCGCTGCCGATTTGACGTCAGATTGGCAGCATTTAAGTTAACCACAAGTTTACCTTGACTTTCTAATGCTTCTAATGCCATTTTTACTGAGGTTCAAGGCATTGGCTACAGACAAACAGTGCCATTTCGTCCACTAGTTCAAGCCATGATACTGTATGTATGTATTACATTACATTGCATTTAGCTGACGCTTTTATCCAAAGCGACTTACAATAAGTGCGTTCGACCAACGAAATACAACCTTGAAGAAAACAGAATTATATAAGTACATCAGGTTTCATCGAGCCAAAACATTTCAAGTGCTGCTCAACTGGCTTTAGATAAGCCAGTCCTTTATTAGTATATAAGTGCTCTGTTAGTAATTATATCGCTCGTATGTATGTATGTATGTATTGAATGTCTGTGTGTATACAGGGGCGCCGTTTACCGACAGGCAAGTGCTTGGACCAGAAGGGGGCCCCCAAATAAGGTAGATTAATCCAATCCAACTTTATTTATATAGCACTTTAAAACCTCCTGACCAAAGTACATGCATAGCGCGCCGAAACTGCTTCTTAATTTCAATTTCGTTGCTCCGCTCCGTGGGTGTGGGGGGGGGGGGACCTTTAACACACAAGTGGACCTTTAACAAAAAAGTTTGAGTACCCCATCACAATTATGATCTACTGATATAATACATATTATAATGAGTGAAAACGTAGAGACTGACATCGTGAAAACAAAAAATTCAAATACATCAGATTGAATTAATCCGCTATTTAACAAAACAATTAAGTAATGTATGAATACTAAAATCTGTGTATTTTGCCAATGGACACAAAACTACTCGATGGCAATTATGGCTGTCACATTTATTTTAAAATCAAAGTATTGTCAAATGTCATTGTCAAAAAGTAACAACTTCAAACTGCAGGGTATAAGCACTTCATGCCGTGCCTTGTGTTCCAGTTCGTGGATGTTTATAAAAATCCACTGTCGCCATCCTTAGAAGGAACATTGTACGCAAGCCTTTTGGATTTGTCAAAATAAATTCAAGAATTGTGGATTTGAGAAATGCATCGAACAACAACACGACAACAAATCTGCAGAGTCATCTATAAAGCCAGCAGGGACAACAGAAATGAACGTGATGACATGGGTAACATTACATTTAACTTTCCTTCATTTAAATCCTATATTAAAGCCATGACCTCAAATCTACTCCATGTTCTCTGTCCTTAACTCAAGCCCCTTAAATCTTAACAGTTTCTTCACTACCGGACCCTCCCCTTGTGTTGCTGAAATCCTTTTACTCTCTGCTGAAGATCCATCTTCTATCCGACTTGCTCAGATCTTGCTGACTCTTTGTCTTTCTCTCTCTGATGAACACACACACACACACACACACACACACGCTCTGCAGAATGAAACGGCCTGGGGCAAAGACCCATAAATAAGTCAGAGCAACTTTGAAATGTTGAACACTTGAATACGCAAGATGTATTCCAGCTTCGAATCCCTACTTCCCCGTTTTGTAACCATAATGCAGCTGAATGTGGTTTTGAATTGGAAATTATTCAGGGTTTTGCATTTAGTTTTAAGGGAAGATCCTTGTTTACTGTAACATTGGTGCTAGATAAGGGGGGAATGTACAGGACATTTTTAATATCTATATCTCTGTGTGTGTGTGTGTGTGTGTGTGTGTGTGTGTGTGTGTGTGTGTGTGTGTGTGTGTGTGTGTGTGTGTGTGTGTGTGTGTGTGTGTGTGTGTGGTGTGTGTGTGTGTGTGTGTGTGTGTGTGTGTGTGTGTGTGTAAAATGGCATTTCTCACTGTCCCAAGAATAATAACATATATGTATAAATACAAACACTAAGTAAAACACAAAAGCATGCAAGGGTTGAGACTAGTGGTCTATAGCTCACATGGTCTCCTCAAATGTGATGATGTGTTTTGTCCAAGTTGTATTATTTATTAAACATATTTACATTTGATTACCTTGCAGTTTGTCTGTGTCATGCAGCTTCAGCCATAGTCTTTTTACATTTCTACAGAGAAGTTACTTGTATGGCTTTAGTGGATGTTATATCGTGGATAGCCGTTAAAGACCCTTTTGCAAGGATCTGATTTAGCTGGAAAAGTGAAACAAGTCAGCCATGGAGAAAAGAGTTTTCAACCCACACATGGAGCTTAATTAGCGAGCTACAGTTGATTAAACCTGCCAACAAGAGTTGTGATCTCAGCCAACCGCTGACCGTCGCCAACTAGAAAATGAGAGGCCTGCTGTCGTCTGAAGACAAGGACGCATTGTTTCAATTATTGAATACATCCAGAAACTTAGTGAGCAGTGGAAGCACCTGTGCATTTGTATCTGTACACACAAGATGCAGTCTGATAAAGTTCCCAAAAAGGTCAACCACGTCTTTTATCACCACATCCTTCCCATCATACTTTTGACCGTTAGATCCTCTCCAGAAGCCATATTTAGGCGAGGAGAGGCCGATCCCAGCACACCTTTTTATGAGGAATGTTAAGAATGTTTCGCTCTGCCTTCTATTTGGTGAGCTCTCATCACGGCACATGACGTGAGGGGGTGAGCTTGTTTCTTTGGTTTGCTAAGGCTTCAACTCCTCTCCTCATTTTCACAACATGTTTTTAAGAGCACCTGCACCCCTCCAGTCTGGATGTAATGCAACATGCACCTCTCTGCCAGGAGATCAGACTGAAAACAGACTCCTCCTGAGAGACGAACAGATGGCAGGCCGGCTGGAGGAAACCTGGCAAACTGATCTCATCACATGAGGAGGTGGCAGACGGACGGGAACAATACATAAATATAGTATGAGAAGACAAGGAAGTAAGGAAGCCCTGCAGTGGAGTAAGGCCGCTTGGGACGGACAGTCTAGTTAATAGACGGACAGATCAACAGAAAAACACAGTAACTTTCTTTTGCACAAGATACTGTAGAAAACATTCTAATAAAGTAGATCTTATTTTAAGATTAATAAAATAATCCTACCACATATGTCCAAAATGTATTTTACTAAGAAAATGCAAAAATAGAACAATTAGGAATATGTATCATTATTATTGTTATATGGCAGTACATCAGGCACATTTTAAGATCACTTACAGCATGTTTGGCAGAGTATAAATAGTTTTAATTAGATTAAACTAATAAATAACTTATTGGCTGCCTGTCTTTTTTTAAATCACACTTTTAAAGAATTGTGTAGTCACTGTGATTTGTGCCAAAAGTTTGCCGTTACATATTTCTAGCTTGTTGGCACCTAATGTGAGACACACCACTTATTTACTGTATATCTGCCGTTATATTTCATACATAAATCACACTGGGTGGATATTAATACCTAAAAAGGCTGTGTTCAGTGTCTCTCTACCTTAACGAATATAGCCCGCAGTATTCCTGTACAGGTGGATGGTTCTCCGAGCCAGTGAGCAGACGTACACTGGAGCAGGTTGCAGCTGTTTTTAATGCAGAGGGTTCAGTGGCAGTGGGGGCAGGAACCATCCCTCCTGCTCCGTGTTGTTTTACCCCCACAGTGGTTAAATCACACACATGTGCATCCCACCCCCTCCCTGCACCTCCTCTCCCTCCTCCACCACATCTGAGAAACCATAAGCCCCCATATATGAAACGGAAAAACCACAGAACAACAAGTGTAAACTGTTCCAGAGAGGAGCAGCCAAACATCTTGTAATTGACAAAGTAAACAATATTTGATATATGATGCTCACTTATTTAGAAAAGATTAAAAGACACCTATTATGCAAAATCCACTTGTTCATGTCTCTTCTACATCAACATGTGTCCCCTCTTCTTCATGTCTCTTCCACATCAACATGTGTCCCCTCTTCTTCATGTCTCTTCTACATCAACATGTGTCCCCTCTTCTCCAAGTCTCTTCTACATCAACATGTGTCCCCTCTTCTTCATGTCTCTTCTACATCAACATGTGTCCCGTCTTCTTCATGTCTCTTCTACATCAACATGTATCCCCTCTTCTTCATGTCTCTTCTACATCAACATGTGTCCCCTCTTCTTCATGTCTCTTCCACATCAACATGTGTCCCCTCTTCTCCAAGTCTCTTCTACATCAACATGTGTCCCCTCTTCTTCATGTCTCTTCCACATCAACATGTGTCCCCTCTTCTCCAAGTCTCTTCTACATCAACATGTATCCCCTCTTCTTCATGTCTCTTCTACATCAACATGTGTCTCCTCTTCTTCATGTCTCTTCCACATCAACATGTGTCCCCTCTTCTCCAAGTCTCTTCTACATCAACATGTGTCCCCTCTTCTTCATGTCTCTTCTACATCAACATGTGTCCCCTCTTCTTCATGTCTCTTCTACATCAACATGTGTCCCCTCTTCTTCATGTCTCTTCTACATCAACATGTGTCTCCTCTTCGTCATGTCTCTTCTACATCAACATGTGACCCCTCTGTGGAAAGAGACTCTGAAAGTTTCAGGAACAAAGATTCTCTCTCTTTTTGTCCTGATCCATTTCTATAAAAACCTGTCTGAAAATGAGCTGATCAGATTTTGGCCACTTTATGATGTCATAACGATTTGTTGATTTGAGCCCCCCCCCCCCCACCTTATCACCTGAATCTCCTCCTAGAGCACCATTGTGTTCTTTGTAACCAAATCTCTCTCAGAGGGGCGTGGGGAGGGGCTCCTTATTTTCATCTGAAGTAACAGACAGAGAATCAGCACTTTGGAAACAGGGCTGAAACAGAGGGGATTATGGGTAATGCTGCAATGATCCGTTTGGTGTTTGGAGCCAAACACTTCAGAGACATGTTTTGTATATATCTGAGACCTGTAATATATTGATGAAAAACAGCAGAATAAGGACCTTTAAGTCTCGATTGAGAGAACACAGCTTCTGAAACCATAACCCTGCGTATATACAGTTTACACGACTGTTACATAAAAGGTAGAACTTAAGACCCTGTCCCCATATTTAAGCGGGGTCATGAGGGGATTACTGCATATCTTGAATTGTTAAGGGCATTAAAACTAGAAAATACAGTAATTGGTCAGGTACAAGCAGATTATTATATAATAGTGTGGCCCTTTTGTGTCAGACTATTCTTTTTATGGGCTTTATTGGTGCTAAATTCAGAGAAAAAATAGAAGCATGTTCTGCAGTTACAGGAACCGTGGCTGAGTGTGACCTGAGGAATGTCAGTGTTAGCTTTTACACTGGAGGTATTTTAGACCGGCCAAATTTAGACCGGCCAAATTAGGCCTCAGCAAACTTATTTCATCAGCGTTTAAACAGTATGTCAAATGATCATTGATGTTTGGGCCATTACCCTTGTAAATGACGTAACGAAGTTGCCTTAATTAAAAAGAATAACACAATTAATGTCATAGTTCAATTAGATGAATAAATACTTTATTTCATGTTATTTTATAATCGTTAAATATGGCATGATTTAATACAGTTTGTTTTACATGTTAAACTGATATGCGTATGTGTTTCTTGTGCCTAGGAACTAATGTTTGTTCATGTGCTGGTACTGCGTGTTTTGTTGTTACACTGTACAACTCAACGTGGGTTGACGTCTTTGTTTGAAGCTCTGCTGAAGTCTGTGACAAAGTTTAATGTGACAGAAAAGGAACTAGATTAATCTCCTTTCACGACAAGCGGCCAACGAGGTATTTGTCTATGTTTTCATTTTCTTATTTTCATTCATATGTGTAGCATAATATGCTAATATGTTTGGCTATGTATACGTGTCGTTCGGTGTTGTAGTTCTCACGGCGTAACGGAAGAGGGGAGGCCACAGGATGAAAACTCCAAGAAATAAACGCCCGTTTTAAAGAACCGACCTGTGTCTGTGTCGTGAAAAGAGCTACAACCCTACCTATATGAAAAACTTATTCTCATATTCATACTTCAAATATAAAACCAGTGGCAGTGGAGTAACTTATAAGGCAGTTCTATAAATCATACATCCACTTGACTCCTAGCCCCAAGACACCTTGTGTGAGTTATGGGCTGTGTGACAGACTGTCTTCCCAAATGATGCATTTCCCAAAAAAGCTCTGAGAAAAGTGAAGACACCTGAAGCGAAAAGATAACTGCAGTTCATGTTGAACCCATCATTCACCAAATGTATCATTATTTTGTCTGAACTACAGTACAAAACCCATCAAATATTCAGTAAACTATCACATCGGAGACAAAAGCAGGAACAAATTCTCATTTGAGACCCTGGTACTAGATAAACGCAAATTGTCAAAGACATTGGATTGTCTATACCAGGGGTCGGCAACCTTTTTTATATGAAGTGCCATTCAAAAAAATATTATTTCGTTGAGAGATGATCAGATCGCCACTGGGCTTTCAACTAAAGAAACAGCCACGCAAAAACTGCGGCATTTGTACAGCTCCTTATGGGTACAATTTGTGAAGTGCTTTCCTCCGTGGTGAAACGATCAGCACCACGGAGGAAAGCGGCAGAAAGTCGCCTGGAGTTAAAGAGAGCGGGGCTGCGTTGCGTGCATGGCTTCCTTCTACAGGTAACGGGGAGACGCGCTCTGGCAGCGGTCTCGTTCAGGATCCGAAAATACAATTTAAATAGTTTTATTCCTAGTGTGCCACTGGTTACGGTGCCAGGGGTTGCCGACCCCTGGTCTATACGGATGACTTGCTGCAAAATAAAGAAAGTATCAAAAAGTGAAAACAGATTGGTTTCTTGATGCTCAAAGAGAACCACAAACTTTTATATAAATGTGTCCTTGTTTTTCATGTTTCACCAGAAAACAGTGACACATTTCATCTTACAGCTCTGAAGCAGTGGAGGTTTATGGTGTCACAAGACTGGGAAAGCAATTGTGACTCTTATAATAGGACAGAAGATTTGGTTATGGGACTGTTTCTGAGGACTGACTATGTTGTGTTTTGGAGAAATTATCCTCCAGCTGAGAAGCTCCAAGGTCCAACAGAGCAAGGAAGTGTTTTCAGTAAAGTATATTAGCTTAGGGCTTAATAACAGAGATGGTGAAAAGGAACGGATCAAAGCCTCGCTGTTCCTCTCTGTGGCATTCCTCTTTTCGGTCTGTGCCAAACGGTCTGCCTCAGCAGGCACCGGCTCTAAGCTGACCAGAGAGTCACCGGATTTCCAAGAGGCTGGCTGGCAGAGAGGAGAGGATGAAGAACATTCCTCCCCAGCCCTGTGTTATCACTTCCTCTTCACTAATGGCATAAATCGGGCGGCACAGCGGAAAGCAAGTGCTCCTGTGCCACGTCAAAAAAAAAAGCACTGAGAGGAGACAGGGAAGCATTTCAGTTCAGCTATGCACTCCTTCGGTGGTAAATATTTCACCCGTGCAGCGGGTCTCATCCGCTCTTTCCCTCTCATGTGAGGCTGTCTTCATGCCAGGTCACTGAGTGCTCTCAATGGAAGAACAGAGCAATGGAAACTAAAAAAACCTTTCCATGATGGTGCTTGAATCCTTAGCTCCAAAGTGCAACTGAACCACATCGTCTGTTTGTAGGAAAGTTGCATAACAACGTGAAGTAATGTCTGATCCATGGCAGATATGTGTTACATGTACATGTTAGGAATATAAGGATGAGACTGAGAGCAGCAGGCCTGAACTATAGGCAAGGTTTCTATTCATTTTTACAGTATGCTGAATACTGGAAAAATAATGTTATGAATGGAGATTTCCAACATGATATCAGAATATAACTGAACCATTTGTATAGCTTGTTACTCTTTTACAGCCATGCTAGCAGCTATCACTGTATTTAGGCACAGCACAGTGTTAGCATGCTAACATTTAGCAATATGCACAAGGGAGTAGGGTTGCAAAATTCCGGGAATTTTCAAAGATGGAAACTTTACACGGGAATTAACGGGAATTTATGGGAATAAACTGGGAATTTTCAAAATTGAAGGTTGGCTCTTCATACTTAAATATATTTGTGGAAAGTATATTTTAGCATAATCTTGACTAAAACAAACAGATGCCATTCAAGTACACTTGAATATCCATGCCATAGCACACTGCATGGCTATTGAGACCACACAAAGGTTCGCAACAGGCTCACACATGTGAGAGTGGAAAAACTGGTTGGCATTCGGGCAAACCTAAGGCTCTCTGAGCCTGACACAGAGCCATCCTCAACAAGGCTGGACAGTGACACTGAAGAGGAAGAGGAAGAGTGTGATGTTGATGAGGCCCAGGAAGAGCCCGTTGACTGAAAGGGTAAAAAATGCAGAAGATCGCTTGAAGGAAGATTTCATGTTTAATGGGACTTTTTGGAGGGAGAGGGGCTCTTTTCATTTAGAATGGGACTTTCTGGAGATTTTTGGATGAGGGTGCATTTTTGTTCATTTTTTAAGGAGTGGGGTTGGGGGGGGGGGTGAGTAATATTTAACTCAACATTCCTATTTTCATTTGTCAATGAAACTAAAATGTTTTGTTGAAATGTCATGTTTTTTTGTTTAATTTTGCATCGAATATTTCCAAAATTCCCCAGCTTAACTTCCCATGGAAACTTTCCGCCCCTTTACAACCCTACAAGGGACTGCAGGAACCAAAGTACTGAACGAAGACGAAAAATCAATGGATCACTAAAAGTATTGATACATTGAGGGAAACATGAATACATCTACTAAATGTCATGGCAATCTGTACTGTTTAGAAGTCAAGACAATTGACTAAAAGCCAAACCAGTCAGGTGATCACACAAGTTGGTAGGATTCATCTTCTAGTCTAGGGACCATGAATGTATTTATGGAATGTCATGGCAGTACAGCCAATAGTTGCAGAGAAATTTCAATTTGGATCAAATTGGTGGTTAAGTTAACTTACACTTAATGTAAAATGCCATGCTATACTGTACATCCAAGCCCTTAGCTATGTATTCACATCATGGCAAAACAACTGCCACTAATGTGTACTTCAAAAGTATACTATATTGTTTGCTGAGGCTAAGCAAACTATTTTAATCATAGTTGAACATAACATTTTTACATATGTATGTTTTATATGTTTCTAGTTATTGTGCTTTTTAATTATCGTTTTATTATTTGACTCCCATTGTGTTATTTTATATTGTATTTATTTCCTGTACATCACTTTGGTCAACTGAGGTTGTTTTAAATGTGCTATATAAATAAATAAAGATTGACAAAAGTATTTAAGGAAATTGGAAAAATAAATTCCAGCATTGACGGTCTATAGGCGGATCTAAAGGGAAAGGTTGGCAGCAGATACAGTAAGTGTAACAAATACAAGAATGTATCATTTTAAAAAACCTTATGCACCATTTGAAAACTAAGATTGACCAAAGCAAACCAATCCACTGCCCAGCCTTCTGTATATCATTGTTAGAAAAAACACACACACAAACACAAATCCACCACTCAGTCAGGTGATCCTCACAGCTTACCACGCAGATCATGGATGACGTCCAGCGACGAGGACCAGGAGTAGCGCTCTATCCCCCCCTGAGTGAGGGAGGGGGGCAGAGTCTCCAGCTCATACGCTCCACGCTTCTTCCAGTACATGAACATTATGAGTTCTTTAACTAGCTATATGATCATTAATATGTCATCTGTTTAAACCCTAAATCTGACCTCATCGCACAGCCTTTGACCTCGCCAAATATAACATCTGAACTTCTGCCAACAATCAATACATCATCCAATCAACCATCTTTATATTGTTAAACTTGCCAAACCAACTTAGCTTCAAACTCTGCTAAATGCCAACATGTTTCTGTTCATTCCCACCTGCACCATTACCTCATCCGGCTACGAGCCACGAAACACTTTGCTTTGAACTTTCTCTCTGATTCAAGGCCGTCCAAGTGAGCAGACAAACTCGCCTCAAGTACAATCCATTACATCTCCAGGTGACCATGTTATCGATTCCAAACCTGGAATAACCTTTAGCGCTGCCATCCAGGAGTTCCCAGTCACGCTTTAAGTAGATAGCAGGTGACCGGTTGGCCACACTTCTGTCTCTTCCAGTTAATTCTGTAGATTTTAAATCTAATCATCCAATGAAAGCCACACACCAAATGCTGCCAAGCACCAAATGTTCTTCTAATCCATTTAAGAGAGCTATTCCTGCCTAAATTACAGACGTCCAACTGCTACAGGGTGTCTCCAAGTATCCTCTGCTGTTGCCTTCTCTGAAGCCTCCACGTTATCCATGGCAAAGTTTCTCAAACCGTACAAAACTTGAGTGTGAGGCGAGCATGTTAAAGTCCTGTGTAGGATCTCCTGGCGATAGGGGGGCTTTCTGCCCACACCATCAGACAAGTGTTGTATTCATGCAGAGGTGAGTTGCATGCTGGGACGGGCAATCTGGTCCAATGGCTTTTGGACCGGGTGACACAAAGATCTCTTTTAAACCTCCTCCTACACCCAGAGCGGACTTTCTTTATGTTTTGCGCAAACTGTAAAAGTCTGACATTTTTCTGCATTCATTAGCTCCGGCCCGCGCGGCCTTAATGTCTCCCGATAGATTTATTCCTTTTTATGAATGCACCAGCTCTGTGAACACAGAGCTCAGTTATTTCTGTGGAGGTACAATGAACACATTGGCCTCTTGGAGATGAGAAACACAACATGACCATTACAAGGAGTCTCGCAATAAGATTCTTATCTGAGACGAAGTGTTTCCACTACTCTAATATCGGCAAAAAGGGGGTTAAAGCAACACGCAGTTATATCTCATGCATAATATTTTCCCCAGCCCTGCTATTATGCGTCTAAAATGGGAGAAGAAATACTGTGAGAATGTGCCGCACCGGCCGGGGGAAGGGAGGGACGTTGTCACACACACAACGACCCACATGTCCAATTTTGGGATAAGAAATTAGAGGGTAGGATGGGAGCCGGTTTGCTGCTCAGCTCTGGGCTTTGCAGACATATGGTAATAATCTGAAGCAGCTTTGAGCACGCGGCTTCCCTTTTAATGAAGAGAGCAGTCGTGCAGCATGAGAACTGGCCTGCAAACACAAGGGCCAATTTCCACCTACTGTAGAAACAAAGGGGGAAGCAGAGGAGGTATTACACAGCCTCGCTTTCATCATCTTCCATCAGATCACCTTTTAATGAAAAGAGGGGCAAGGAAAGTACCTGCCTTTATTATGGCATTGATGTACACTGAACAAAAATATAAATGCAACACTTTTGTTTTTGCTCCCATTTTTCATGAGATGAACTCAAAGATCTAAAACATTTTCTATATACACAAAATAACCATTTCTCTCAAATATTGTTCACAAATCTGAAAAAATCTGTGATAGTGAGCACTTCTCCTTTGCCGAGATAATCTATCCCACCTCACAGGTGTGGCATATCAAGATGCTGATTAGACAGCATGATTATTGCACAGGTGTGCCTTAGGCTGGCCACAATAAAAGGCCACTCTGAAATGTTCAGTTTTCGGTTTTCTGATGTTAATGTTGTGAATCGAGTGGCCCATGGTGGTGGTGGGGTTATGGTATGGGCAGGTGTAGGTTATGGACGACGAACACAGGTGCATTTTATTGATGGCATTGTGAATGCACAGAGATACCGTGACGAGATCCTGAGGCCCATTGTTGTGCCATTCATCCACGACCATCACCTCATGTTGCAGCATGATAATGCACGGCCCCATGTTGCAAGGATCTGTAAACAATTCCTAGAGGCTGAAAACATCCCAGTTCTTGCATGGCCAGCATACTCACCGGACATGTCACCCATTGAGCATGTTTGGGATGCTCTGGATCGGCGTATACCACAGCGTGTTCCAGTTCCTGCCAATATCCAGCAACTTGGCACAGCCATTGAAGAGGAGTGGACCAACATTCCACAGGCCACAATCAACAACCTGATCAACTCTATGCGAAGGCAAATGGTGGTCACACCAGATACTGACTGGTTTTCGGACCCCCCCAGACCCCCCCAGACCCCCCCAATAAAGCAAAGCTGCACGTTTCAGAGTGGCCTTTTATTGTGGCCAGCCTACAATGCTGTCTAATCAGCATCTTGATATGCCACACCTGTGAGGTGGGATGGATTATCTCGGCAAAGGAGAAGTGCTCACTATCACACATTTTTTCAGATTTGTGAACAATATTTGAGAGAAATGGTTATTTTGTGTATATAGAAAATGTTTTAGATCTTTGAGTTCATCTCATGAAAAATGGGAGCAAAAACAAAAGTGTTGCATTTATATTTTTGTTCAGTGTAGTTCGATCTGATCTCACACAAAAGATATGAACTCTATGATGGGATCTTTATATTAAAAGCACCAATATCTGGCAGCTGTGTGTAAGCCCAAGGATGAATTGTATCACATGGTGTAGCTCCAGTCATCTTAGTTTAATAATCACAACCAGAATGGAGGTGAATATACTTTTCCAATACATGCTTTTTATTCCAGATTTCAAAATACCTGTCAAGTTTGATTGTTTTCTCCTCTTTGAGAGTGTGAATCCAGAAAGGTAGTATTGTCCTTTAAAGTTATGGACCTTATAAGAGGGTCAAAAGTAAATGCAGAAGAGGCAGAGATACTCTTAGACTTTCTCTCTCGTACGGTTCAAGCTCCACAAACCCTGGATCCTGTACTTCCCATAATGCAACTCAATCCTTTAATTAGACGGTTCCATGCTTCGTAAATTAACGCCCTCATCTTTCAAAACCGACACCGCCTGTTCATTAAGCAGGCCTCGTGGAATGAGGTCACCATGATATCACCTGGGTAATTCTGTCATACAGTACATATACAATATAATTACCAATGAAAACACAACTGAAATCCACTTGGTGTAACATGGCACATTCTTATACCCATCAAAACAACTTTAAATGGCTTAAGATTTAACTTAATGCACCGCCGCTTTTGCCTTAGATAACACCCAGCAGCATGGGGAAAACATCATCTTAATACAAGTTCAAATCATGCATCCTTCAACGGTACAATCTTAAAAACAACATATTGTCTACTGACATTGGCTCACTAAGAAGATACATTCACTATGTTGTCAGTATCTTCTAGTGTTATTAAGATTAAAAGGAGAGCAACCCAGTGTTGTGCTATTATTATTCCCAACAAACAAAATAAACTCAAGGACATAAAAGGAAACATTTTGGAAATTACACATATTCCCTTAAAATGAACGCTGAGGGTTTGAGGAGTCTCATTTCTCGTAAATGGTCATCTACAGCCAGGAGGGTCAAATTCAGGGAGACATCCAGCATGGCTAGACAGTAGACACTAGTATCTAACTTGTCATTCAACTCTTGGCAAAAAGGTAAATGAACTTATTTCCCAGATTATCAGAGACTTTTTCGAGTTGGCCAGTAAACACATGTAAAATATTTGAAATAAAAAATGGTTTTCCTTTACTGGGCATCACTATAACAAAAACTAAAGTCACCTATAATTGAGTCTAAGTGTGAGACAGGAATAGCATGCTGCGCCTGAATGAACTTGCCTTTCCGGAGAATCACACTAAAGTATTAATGGTGTGTTGAGAAATGAGCATGAGAGCGAGTGCAGTACAACAAGACTGTAAATGAGCCTGTTGGAGGGAGTGCACTGTGGGGAGAAAAGTGTGTGAGGCAGAGTGTTGACAGAGGGAGTGCAGCTGAAGGCTTCTGCGTGCCCATGTGGAGGAGGTTTTGCGTTATATTTAGCAAGGTAGGCCCATCAAACAGGCCGAGGTTAACCCTTCACCGGCAGCTAAAACATTAGTGGAAGATTTCTCTGTATGAAAGAGAAAATGTAAATGATTCATTTCAGTTTAATGGAAGAGACACTGTAAAAACTCCTTCCAGCCAGACTGTCTGCAGCTCTATCTTTCAGATGTAATAAGTACAGCCTGCGCCCGGTCATTAATTCATCTGAATAACTACCATCTTGCTGCTGAAAAAACTCAGTCTAGCCATAAGCCATGCTAGCAGTTCTGTGATGGCTACTTTACTCCGAGCTAAATGCTAATGTCAACCTGCTAACATGCTCTCATTAGTTAGTTATCATTAGTTGATCAAAATTAGATTAATCTGTATTCATTATCATAATATTTTATACATGCAAGAGTATTTTTGAAAGAAAATGGCAAACATTAGCTTGCTCAAGCTGCTCCATAGTGACAATTTGCTAGCTACTTTAAAGTTTAGCACCGTTAGTTCAACATAACAAGGAATTTGAAGATGCCGCCTTGAGCGTAAGGGTATTCATACCGTCTCTGTTGTCATCTTAGAAAAGTGGATGTAATCAAATAAGTATGTGAACATAACCAATAACCTACCATAGCCAATAACAAATGAATGTAACTTATTTTATTTATGTTGTTCATTAATATCTTATTTTACCTTAACATTTATTTATTTATGCATTTTTTATATCTCTCCAGTTTTAAAGGATATCTTTGGTTACTGTCCTATAGTATACATTGGAATGATTTCAAACCTGTTATTTATCCCAATAATTATAAAGGAGTGCCTTGGAAATATGTGTTTACATAAATTGTGACCAAACCGTTTGAACTTAGACTAAAGTTAACTATCTAAAACACTCAGAGTCCTTACCTCACTGAGCTGAAGTTATCAGCCACTCAGTCTGACTGGAGAGAGAACATCTTCTTATATCCGTTAGAGCAGCTAGCACCAGATTCTAATAACAACAGCGCCGGTACCGGTGCACCCACCCTCTCTCCCTCGCTCACTCGCACTTTGGCTGTGAGCTGCGGGCGCCAGATAAGCCAACATCCCCCATTTTCATCACTTACAGCGCCCATCATACAGGGCAAATGAAACGTGTAACCGGGGTGAAAAGGGTGTTACATTTTCTTAATTATGAATGTTGTTACATCAAGGCCGAAAATTAGGATGAGCCCCAACGGTCAAAAATGTTTTTTTCCGTCCCAGAGCAGCCAGCGCAGCGCCTCCCCCAGATCTGGCGCCCTAGGCGAACATCTATTACGCAGGCCCTGAGTTCATATCATAGGTTCATATGCAACTCGCAAATATCTTTCTCTCTCTCTCTTCTCTTTTCCCTTCTCTCTCTCTTTCTCAATGTTGGTACGCAAATGTGCCTTTTTTCAAATGACACGGTGCTCTTTTTTTGGCGGAGGTGCACATGCGCACCTGCGCACCAGTTATGTGCCGCCCTGTATATATTACATTACATTACATTACATTACATTGCATTTAGCTGACGCTTTTATCCAAAGCAACTTACAATAAGTACATACGACCAGGAAGACACAACCCTGAAGAAAACAGAATCATATAAGTACATCAGGTATCATAGAGCCAAACATTTCAAGTGCTACTCAACTGGCTATAGATAAGCCAGTCCTTTGTTAGTATATAAGTGCCTTGTTATTAATGCTATCGCTCGAAGTGGAGTCGAAAGAGATGAGTTTTCAGTCTGCGCCGGAAGATGTGCAGGCTTTCTGCTGTCCTGATGTCAATGGGGAGCTCATTCCACCATTTTGGAGCCAGGATAGCAAACCCACGTGTTTTTGCTGATGGGAACTTGGGTCCCCCTCGCAGCGAGGGTGCAGCGAGTCGTTTGGCTGATGCAGAGCGGAGTGCACGTGCTGGGGTGTACGGTTTAACCATGTCCTGGATGTAGGAAGGGCCAGATCCATTCGCAGCATGGTATGCAAGTACTAGTGTCTTGAAGTGGATTCTAGCAGTTACCGGAAGCCAGTGAAGGGAGCGGAGGAGCGGAGTGGTGTGGGAACATTTTGGAAGGTTGAAGACCAGACGAGCCGCTGCATTCTGGATGAGCTGCAGAGGTCGGATGGCACATGCAGGTAGACCAGCCAGGAGGGAGTTGCAATAGTCTAGGCGTGAGGTGACGAGAGCCTGGACCAGAACCTGGGTGGCTTTCTGGGTCAGCTGGGGACGAATCTTCCTGATGTTGTACAGCGTATATCTGCAGCAACGGGTTGTAGCAGCGATGTTTGCAGTGAAGGACAGGTTGTTATCTAGGATCACACCCAGATTCCTTGCAGTCTGAGTCGGGGAAACAACAGAGATGTTGATTGTCAGGTCAAGAGTGGGACAATCTTTTCCCGGAAGGAAAAGCAGTTCAGTCTTGTCAAGGTTGAGCTTGAGGTGATGAGCAGACAGACATCCACTGAGAGATGTCAGCTAGACAAGCAGAGATGCGTGCGACGACCTGGGTCTCTGAGCGGGGAAAGGACAGAATTAATTGGGTGTCGTCAGCATAGCAGTGGTATGAAAAACCATGCGGGCTAATGACTGATCCGAGCGAGTTTGTGTACAGGGAGAAGAGGAGGGGAATAAGAACAGTGCCCTGAGGGACCCCTGTAGTTAATTGACAAGGGTCGGACTCGGACCCTCTCCGAGTTACCCTGTAGGTACAAGGTATATAAGATTGCTAGTTGCAGCAAAGGTATACTAATTAACACAAAGTAAATATCTATAGCAGGTTTTTCGTCTGTACAGAAATGTCCTTGTGTTTGTTAGCATGTCAACATTCGGTAATAAGCAACAAACATTAAGTTAAGATGAACATGTTTTGCATGTAACTGGTATTCAATGAAAGTATTGGACAAGTTAAAATGATGACCAGAACATGGAAGGGTTACTCTAGGTCAACCCGAGGGGGATATTAATGTCTGCTCCACATTTCATAAAAATTCCTCCACAACTTGAGATATTTCAGTTTGACTGACAATGAACCACCAAAAGCAGTTTAGTACAGAGCTACAACTACCAAACTTTCCTAGACCCAAATCCAGGAATGGAAACAAACAAAACAGGTTCCTTTTACCATATTATCAACAGATGTTTCCATATATTTACATTTTTATAAACAATGACACATCAACCATCAAAAAAAAGTGCTGCATGAAGAAGCCACTCTGCAGGAGCATCCCCATCCAAGTGAATTACTGTGAAGCATCGTGTAATTTAAATATCCATCCCTAAACCAGATCAACAACCACTCTTCAACTTGTTGATATGAATAATCCCATAAGTGAAACAATCTGGTTAAAATTGCAGTGGGGGCTGACATTGAGAAGCCAATAACAGAGTCAACAGGAATCAAAAACACTTATTCCCGAAAAGTACAGTTATTGTCATGTGGAGGGCTGCAATACATATAAACAGCCATTTAGCCAGGGTGGAGGTTAGGAGTGTGGAAGGACACATTTAGAGATAAACATCTGCGTTTCTTAAGAAGGTGTGTGTGACCTTAGCATAGCCCCTCTAATTATGAGCTGCACAGTATAGAAGTCAATGCGATGCTATTTGTTAGATTCTAGTCCAAATGTAAAGATTAACTCGGCACAATGACAAGATAAACAAGCACTGTATTAGGTTGAAGTATTTCTGTACGCAAATGAAAGGAAAATGCAAAGCACAGCCCAACAGTTTCTTCCTTGTTTGTTGATGCAAAACAGCAAAGTAGGACGAGGAGAGAGAATAATATCCCTCGGGGAAAACAGCACACAATCAGACATTTGAACCCAAGAACAATTTCTTGTTAAGCAATGTCCCTTAAAACTGGGGAGACAAGCTATAGAAACCGCTGCAAATTAGGGTAATACGAGCCCAACAGTTAAGAGCAGAAGAAAAGTCTCGTCTCCTTTACTAAAAGGCCATTTCTAAGTATTCTAGGAGTCCTTTGTAAGAGAGGGGAAATCGGACCAGAAACTGCAAAACATACTGAAGTGACGCCTAGAAGGCCACTAACCTTTTTATACCCGTGTGTTGTAATGTTCACCTGTGCTTAGTTAGCCAAACTCCTCTCAAAGGAAGGGTTTGAAATATGTTTACTTGCTTTATGGTTCAGTAGTTGCAGCTCTAGACGATATTCTGACACATATTTTGCACTGATCAATTAGGTAAAACGCTAAATATGGGCAAGTGTTTGTGAATGAAACACTTGTGAAAACAAAGATGGACTGTATTTGAGCCTAAGATCTTGTTTCTTAACAAAATATTGAGATTGTCTCAAAATGGACTCTTCAATTAAACAATAATAAATAAATTGTTGCAGAATAACTGATTTACTAGATTTAGCCCCAATTTACAATTCAGTAAATGCTCATTGATCAAAACACTCATAGCTCAGAATTCTGACATCTAGAGAGAGAAAAAGTAATGAAAAAACGATCATAAAATATATTACATTACATGTCACTTATTAGACGCTTTTATCCAAAGCGACTTCCATACTCAATACTGTGGACGATCCCCACAGGAGCAATTTGGGGTGAAGTGTCTCAGGGACACAACGACATGCTGACTGCAGTGGGGTTTGAACCTGTGACCCCCTGATCCCAACACCACGGTTCTATCCACTGCACCACACGCCTCCCTTATATTAACATATAAAAGGAAAAGGAACACGAACAATGGTATTTTCATGGATTCAATGCTTGTTTATTTATTGCACTTTATATGTTGCATCTACTTGTGCATGAAATGTCACATGACCTTTTGTACTTCTTGCTGGAGTGAAATCCAAATAGAGGAAGCACATTACAGAGATGAAGAGATTCAAGGACGGAAATGATCTTTCAGACACGGGACGAAGATCAGAGACTCCCTGCATCATCAGTGCTTCATTTCTCTTCCTATTACAGTCTGTAACTCATTCGACCAGAGACAGAACGAGCTGCATTGCAATGTACCCCCGGATGGACTAAAGACTAAGAGTACAGTTAAATAACCACTAGAGCCATGACAACGTTAAACAGCTACATCAAATGCTGTGCAGGGCCTTTATAAACCAATGGTTGCCATGTCATTTTAAATAAGTTGCAACATTGCACATGAAGCTGGGATCGTCAGTCCTGATCAGTTGTAGCGAAAGAGAGAAAAACAAAAAGCCGAACAAAAACGGTGACCCGGGGCGCCACCAGGAAAAAGGCAGAAATGCAAAGAGTGGAAAAGAGAAAAGGAAATTACTGTCGGGGAAAAATAAGTGGAACAATGGAGAGACCGTCTGAAGAAGGAAGTTTGAACTGTAACAAGCCACGAGCCAAGGGAAACACACACACACACACACACACACACACACACACACACCTCAAATGTTGTCTAGTCAGGCTCCAATTTGGAAGTAGAAAGACTCAACGCTGCAAATGTTACCTCCTGCAGATAAAACCTGCACAAACCTGCTCAAAAAACTCTATTTAGTATCTGTTCTGGTGCTTTCAACTATTTCACATGACTTTCATTATCAGATGGGAGTCTTTCCATGAAATGATCCATGAGCTCAATGTGATGTTCATAAGACCCCCAGAGCAGTTACTCAATGGACCCAATGGTGAGACTTTACCAACATTCATTTAGTCTATAAAGGCACCATGGTCATAAATGTTGTATGTGACGGGACTACGGATGGAAATGAGCTCAAAGCTAAAATCCGGCTCATTTACATTTGAAAGCATTATTTAAAATGTTCATGAATGTGCATTGTCCCGGTTCAAATAAACGATTAAACAAACACACATGGTTTTCGAAGTTGTTGAGGTGCAAAGACAGAGGCAGATCATGTGATATATTGAAAGCAGTCACTAAAGGGACCGTGATGTTTGACCGTTTCCTCATTAATGACCTCTGAACTGCTTCCTAGGAGCCAACATGTTTGGGAAGCACAAAGGACATTTAACACAATCGTGTGGTCAATAGCTCCGCAACAGCAAAATAAAAGAGACATTGTCCGTTCAAGAATCAACATGGAAGTGTGCACAAGATGGAAATCTAGAGATCTGGTCCAAGCAAACTTCCTCTGCTCATGAAGATCCCGAGATAAGATGGAAAAGACCAGAAAAGCGGACTTTGTGATAAAAAAAATGTTTGACAAATTATGTAGGAATGGAAGGTTTGGATTTTAAATAAATTTTTCGGATAAAAATTGGACCAATTTCTTGGCAAGAAACCTGTCGATTTTTCAGAACAGCTGACCAAATTGGCCTTGCTCAGAGACCTTTTTGTCTTACCTACGGTTTCCAAGGTCAAGAACAAATATTGAACCTTAGTTTTAAAGCAAACATGTGAAAGACATTCTTTAAGTGCTGGGAAACATCTAAAATCACATGCATGGCAAACTCCATCTGCTGATGAAGCCCATGGATATGATAGAAAGCTCCAGAACAGCTACTAGGCTAAACTATTGGATACGTAGACAATTTGACAGCAGTATTAACCTCCACCAATAGATTATAGCAAAAATAACTCACATCTCTGAGCATCCAATTATGAAAATAAAGGCTCAGATACTAAACTAACCACATTCATGAAATCACTAATTTAAGCCAGAGCTTCGTGTAGACTTTCTAAAAGATGTCCTCTTTTATGATGGCCGACACTATAACATCCTAATAGTAAACCAAAAGAGAAACAGCCAAGGTTTATAGACTGTTTTTGTTTTTCGGAGGGTGGACAGAGACCAGACAAGACATCTGGTCCCAGATTAGACCAGTGTGTTTAAGACAGGCTTAAGACTCCGGTGGCCCGGAACATTGAAGGTTTCCAGACCCAACCAATTAAGGCTGCTAAACTTTAACTCCATGCTTACTTCACTTACTGTATGTAACGGTGCCAGCAATGCATGCATCACACATGTAAACGCCTGAAAGAGAGGGCTGCAAATGTGAGGGGGCTGCGAGTAAAACTGAAAGAGATTAGTGGACTAAGAGAATATGAATTTGCAATTATTTGGATCAGTCTTAAATCGTTCAGGACACTTTTTAAAGCACAAAAATGCCAGAAAGGTCACTGGGTCAAACTTTCTTAAATGTTCATTTAGGTCTTTCTCTAGGTTTTTGGAAATACATTTTAAGCACTTCTTGGGAAAATAGTTGTTAGAGCAGCCCTAAGAAAGCCTAAAATACCAAATCGTTCACTTTGATGTGAGTTATGAGCTGGGAAAGCGAGAAGGGAGCACAGATGGCAAGCCTTGGGAGGAAAAATACAATAAATAGTGTTGGTTTGGAGATTTACAAGATGTAATATCTATCATCTGAGCTGTACCTAGACCCTTCATCATGAGGGGAAGTTCAGATCAGAGTGTACTGGGATAATTGCTCAGGTCACTTGCCAAATCCAGCCTGTAACTTTGATGGGGGGTGGGTATTAAACAAAGATCTGGGATCAAAGTAATTCCCCTTCCTATCCATGAGCAACTCAGAGTGCCCTACAGAAGGTGCTTCTTACAGAACAAAGCACTCAGGTGACTCATTGAGGCTGAGTTATCCAAAAGTTGACATTAATAATGATGTTTACTTACTGATTCGTAGTCTGAGTCCAAGCCAGCTCCTTGGTGGTGATTTGTGCAGAACTGAATTCATGGTCCACTTGTTTGGCACCATCTATGTAGGAAGAAAAAAGATCCCTTGCCCCAACAGCAGCTGTGTTGCAGATCTGTGTGTGGCAGGATCAATGCTAATCACCCCAGCGATGTTTAATTAGCTCTATTAGCTTATCTATGGCATCCTCCTTTCTGTGGTCACCCTCCTTTTAAAGCCTGCTGCTCAGCCTTGTTAGGATCTGTGGTTGGCACACAAAGCTCACATCGCTTTGAATGCACGGGAAAGAGTGAAACAACAGCATCCACGAAAAGTTAACACTGATCTAACGACCACTAGGTTAAAGCTGCACGTTGGAGTGTGTGCTAAACTGTAAATAACCTGTTGCTGCTGCACACATGAGAAAAAAAAAATCTCCTCGACGTCCGACGTGTGTTGCTGAAGCCCCCTTGGTGTAGAAATAGAAATACGAGGAGAAGAACACCTTGTTCAGGGTGTTTAAATCAGCACATCCATGGATAGGCTTCCGTATATGAACTGTACACACTGTGCCGGGGAAGTTGAACACATTTTGTCCGCTGCTTCGTCTCGTCGTCCTCTCTGATCAACCATCGGCTCTCCATTCATTCACACAACCTGGATCCACAAAGACTCGTTGCAGTTCCCCTCTTTGTGCGCAGAGTGGCCTCTAGGGGCGCAATAGAGACATAGACAAGACACACACACACGCACACACACACACACACACACTAGTGTCCATTCATTTTTATTCAAAGAATATCCAGATGTCTGGCAACCAAGTTATCTTGAAAAGGTCCAAAACATAAAAATACATTATTAATTATCATTGAGTGATTGAAAGCAAAGTGTTGAAAGTATCTCAGATCATTTACTTATTTAAAAGTACAAATACTATAGTCTTAAAATACTCCACAAGTAAAAGTCCTGAGTTCAAAATGATACTTAACTGAAAGTACATATTAGCATTAGCATCAAAATGTACTTAAAGTATCAAAAGTAAAAGTACTTGTTATTGAATTGATCTGTTCACACTAGTAAATTATTATGGTCATTATATACATGTATATGGTTATGTATATACTGTATATAAGTTGTATTTACAGTTTGTTTTATTTTTACAAGATGTAAGGAGTTAGATACGTAATTACCAATACATTTGACACATGCTAAGCTAACTATGTCCTTCATGTGGCTTCTACTTTGTTGCCTGATGTAACTGAGGACCTTTATTAAAGTGAATCAACTGAATACACATAAAGTGGTGGAAATGGGGCTTAAATGGGTTAACAGCTGATTATTTGGAGACTAACGGCATTGCACTATTGTTGTGTGGTTTCAGAGAATCAAAGCAAGTCATGAAACAGTGGGCTGAATCCGGGGAGTTTCTCTCCTCACATGTTCTTTTGAACTGAACAGAGGGATTTGAGTTATAATGGCACGCTGCCTCTGCATTGTTACTTTACTCAGCACAATTGTGTTTGCAGGCAACATACGCACTGTTTGTTTGGGAGGGGGGACGTTACATAAGTGAGGCACAGACCAGTTGATACACAAGGGTTATTGTTCAAAACAGAGCTACACAACACATATGTCTGCATGACTGAGTGTGTTTATACTTTTTAGAGCCTTAAAAAGACAACTGATTCTGTTTGGGAAAAAATCCACTATTTAGATCTTGGAAACGTTTTGTTTCTTTGCTTAAAATAGAAATTCAACAGTTTTTATTTGCATACACACCTTCTCATTCAAGCTTTACCCCCAGATAAGCAGTTAAGTAACTACTAAATTAAGAAAAGTGTGAAGTAACAACATATTTCAGGTTATACTTTCATAACATTCATCATTTGAATTAGTATTCAAAGCCTTTTCACAGATGTGTGTTGTTATTTCTGCTTATTCATGTTCGTGCCGGCCGTCTCGTGTCACCCCCACAGAGGGATTTCTCTTTGGTTTGCATGAGGTCTGCATGGGAAAACATCTGACCTGACAAAGCCAAAACAATGACACTGCCAAAATGTAGCTGTGTTGTGTTTGTGTGCTCCCCAGCCTCCATAAAGAGGCGGGGAACAGCAGACAAAGCAGAGCGAGGGGGCAGACAGAGAGGGGATGTTAAAACAGCCCACTTAACAAATTAGCAATTCTTCACTGTGTGAGTGGATGTTTACGACCCAGTACTCCTAATTTTCAAGTAACATACTTTGAGGCCAGTTTAGGTAGTTACAAGACATGGGGTTTGTTATTTCTTTAATTAGAATTTCTTCAATTTGAATATGAAAGAAGTTATTCTGTTTCAAAGGCTAATATGTTTTAATTGCTGCCCTAAAACGTATTGTAAGTGAACATCTGCTGTTGTTCAAAATCCATTTAGCCCTTGAGGTACAACATGTAGAACCGTTAGTCTTTGATGAATCGTTTACATCCCACATAGGCTTAAAAAAGTAAACCAGTTGCATTTACAAAACACTTTTAATGACCCACCAGTGCAAGAACACGTTATCGTTAAGATAAGACCAAATGTACAGCAGTTAAAGCAGAGCGATTTCATTTCACTGGTATTTAAGCACAAAACTGACAAAATGGGCTTCAGATTCACAGTAATCCTAATCCATTACATGGTTGAAGTCTACATGGATCTATGACTATATGACAGCACTTGAAATCAATAAAACCACAAAGTCTGAGCAGAAAGTGTTTTTTGTTTAATATCCGGCAGCTTTATTGTCGCCAAGGAGAGACGACAATAAAGAGTTTTAAGTACAAAGTGTGATATTATTGTCAAGGAAACGCACTCCTTCACAGATGTTCATACAGTAAGAGGTTGTACGTCCACCAACAGGAAGGCAGCCATCTCTTCCTGCAGAGTCTGTGACGCTGGCTGCTCCGTCTCTCTGAATCTTGAAGTAAAAAACTGTCCATCTCAACCTCAGGTCTGTACAGGGAAAGGCCAATCCTTACTGCATTGGGTGGGAAACAGCAGGTAAGAAGGGTACAAAGAAATGATGTATAAGAAATGTCACTAATTCCCCATTTGACTGGGTCTGGTCAGTCCCTTGAAGACTCGCAGCTTTCCTGCACCGGTGAGATCAAAACTGTAGTCTTTAGTGATGTAGGGCATCTCTCCATCAAAGCCAGGCTGGAACAAGGACACAAGGTAGCATACGTCATGAGAACAGTTTCAGTTTCAAGGCCTTTATTGTCATGTGTGTGCATAGCTACAGTGTCACAGGCTCCTCCAACAGTGCAACACAATAAAAACAAATAGTACAGGTCAATAAAATAATTATAATAGAAACAGAATATGATAGAAACTGTGCAGAATAGTCTATATATAGTAATTGACATATTGATATATAGGCTATATATAAAGATAGGAAATGAAAGATGGACCAGAGAAGTGTTCTGACCTGTGTTGTGAGGATACAGGAAGGCAGGGATATCGCTCCCAGGAGGAGACAGTTGACGTTACGAAGGATGGAGGGATCTACAGGCGTCAGTAAAAAGTACAGACCTCGCGCCAAGTCGATACCTCGAAGCACACCTGGAACACATTAGCATGTAAATATATACTGAATTTAACGATTGAGTTTAAAGGTCTCCTATTATATTATTTTTAGGCATATATTATAGGTCTCAGATATATAAAAAACATGTATATCTAGTGTTTTGCTCAAAATACCAAACAGATCACCCATTCTAGCTATAGGCGCTTTCACACCGCAGTACTTTTCCCACAAAGGTTCATCAGAACTTAGTTCATAAGAACTATGGAGTTCTTATTAACTAACAGATCGCGTTCACACCGGAATAAGTTCCTGGGGGAGGATTAGTCGTCGTCGTCTTCTTCGAGGTTACTGGCAGGCCGCAAACAACTTGAACTACTGAAGCCTTCCGAGTAAATCGCCAGAACGCCGACACCTCCTCATCTCCACCGCTCCCATGTTTTATTTTGTGTTGCCATAAGTTAGTCTCTCGGTGTTTCTGCGCTGGGCTAATGCTAATGCTAATAATGCTAATGCGAGGATAATGAAATGGCGGCTTCACAAAACTTTTTGGGAGTTTCCCGGGCGTGGTTTGCAATTAGAAATAGGAACCTTTTTCTCTCACGAAAGTCCCTGCTCTCTAGCAGGGACGGAAAAGGGGGTAAAAAGGTTCTAATTAACTAATTTTAGTACCGGATTTTGTTGGAGTGAACGCAACATTTCGGAACTATATCGGAAGTAAAGTGGGAAAAGTACTGCGGTGTGAACGCGCCTTATGCCTCATACCCCTCTATTTCAGCCCTGGGTCCGTAGCTTTAAACAAAACAAAAAAATGAATACCTTTTTTTTTTTTAAAAGAGTGAAACGCTGCCATGATTAAACACCATATTATGTTCCAAACCACATCAAGGATTAATTGAAATATTTATGCAAGAACTAAATGTGACTATTGAATGTGAGGTTTGGCTGAAAATAGATTATTCCTTCCTGATCATGAGACATTATTGTTTGCCCCTCTGAGCTCACAGAGTTGAAGGGTCACCTACCGAAGCCCACGCAGGGGCAGATGGGAGCCTGACTCAGCAGCACGGGGCCTCCCTTGCTGCTCACTTTCTCTCCCAGGCAGCAGAGGGCCACCAGACTGGCGTTAGCAGCGTAAAACATGTGAGAGGGCACCACCTCGCAGTGGATCACACCCAGAGCCACCGCTGATTGGGGTACCTGCGGGCAGGAGGAAGAATGGTTAGGCACTTATTCATGTTTATGGTTCATTTGTACACAAACTGAAATATGAAAATTAGAGTCATAATTAAATGCGAGAAGACCAAATACTCCTGCATCGAATCATACAGTCTCAGAGGTTGTATAACCTGATCATGTAAGATTAAACCCATTGTTAAACTGTTACATATGTACAATGAAGCTCTGCATTTCAACGTGTTACAATAGCATGCAAACCATGGAAAGTCCGACCTACATTTTCTACAAAGTACTACAGACTTAAAGCCATCTTCGGCGTGTAAAGTTGATTCAATTAAAAATAAAGATGAATGAAGGCAAACATTTGTGTGTAAGGTTTGAACGAGAAACATTGGACTATGCATAAAAAAAGCATAGATCTCAAAAAGAGAAGGGGTGATTTATGCCAAATGAAGCCATTATCTTATTTCCATCAACAGTCCCTGGGCATTTACACTCACACCAATTAAATAACACTTTAAATATTTGATAGTCTAGATCAGTGGTTTTTCCCAAGAGCCCCCCCAAATGACTCCTGTTGGAAGGGCACACTCACAGGGGGGGCGGCCTCAAATGCTCAAAAATGCTACAACTACTGTCACAAACTGGATGAATGTGAAGTATTTTGTTAAAGGAGGATGAAAGCTTAATTAAGGAGCACTATTGGAGTGACTTTGATGGTTATTGGACTCAGGATTAATTTATTTGGATTCCCGCTGTATGAAGAAATTAAAAGGACGGCACAAGTGGAAACAATTCACAAAGGGATTAAACTGTTTAAAACACATGCTCAAAGTAAGCCGGATTTTGCCGATGTGTTTATGTAGATTCAAAAGTCGTAAATAATCTACAAAATGGAGGAGACCGATCTGATCGGAGCAACTGTGACAAATAATCCAACTGAAACCGGCATGGACAATGACTGTTTTAAAAATTCTGATTGGCCAGAAGACTCGAAAAAACATCAGCAAAGATATTTTATTGAGAAGATGATCACTACGGGACAGAAGTTTTCAAAATAGTTTATGGTCTCCGGTACCTTCAGTCCAACATGCACAGCGTTAGAAAATCGGGCCTTCAAAATAAAAGTTTGACTTTTTTTCTTCACTCACACATCTGCGACTCACTCGAAAACGGGTCAGCAACCCACTTTTGGGTCGCGACCCACCAGTTGAGAACCACTGTTTTAATAATAATAATATTTCTGCTGCTCTGTACAAGAAGGGACAGAGCAGACTCATTCTGCTGAGGAGACTGAGGTCTTTCGGGGTGCAGGGGGCACTCCTTCAGACTTTTTACAACTGTTGTGGCATCAGCCATTTTCTATGGTGTGGTCTGCTGGGGCAGCAGCATCTCGGCTGCTGACAGGAAGAGACTGAACAGACTAGTAAGGAAGGCCAGCTCTGTCCTGGGGAGTCCTCTGGACACTGTGGAGGTGGTGGGAGACAGGAGAATGGCAGACAAGCTGTCATGCTGGACAATATGTCCCACCCCCTCCAGGACACCCTGTCCTCACTGTGCAGCTCCTTCAGCGACAGGCTGCTGCACCCCCGCTGTCTCACGGAGAGATACCGCAGGTCCATCCTTCCTGCAGCGGTCAGACTATACCAGTGTTTCTCAAACTTTTTCATACCAAGGACCACTTAACCAATAAAAAAACACTCGCGGACCACCTAACTTCACAAATATCCAAAATCACATCGTTTTTCTAGAACAGATTACAAATCGCCTGAATATGTTACAAACAAGTGGCAAGATGTGTGATGAAGGTGTTGCGCGGAAACTTAAGCTCGCTCCATTGCGGAGATATTCCCGCGAGAGTGCGGAAAACTCAAATTAATTAATTAATTTAAAATGTGAAATGTTACCAATATACTCACGGACCACTAGGGGGCGCTCACGGACCACACTTTGAGAAGCACTGGACTATACAACCAGCACAGCCCCTCGTAGACCCCCCTTCCACTACACACACCACAGACTATATCACCCCTTGCTGCTAAATACCAATCAACTATGTGCAATATATATATATATATATATATATATATATATATATATATATATATATACACACATTCATTTTGTTATTCTACAGTATTGTTATTTTATAGTTATTTGTTAATGTATACAACCCAATTTGTGTTCTTTTAAATTGAAAAGGATATCTCATTATGTTTGTTACTTTCGTTGCAGTTGTATATGTCTTAAGTGTAATTTGGCTTGGCTTCCTATTTTGTATGGACAAGCTTTTATTTTGAAGGAGAGTTAGCGCTGTTGACAGGAAGTTGAAAAAAAACAAATATCCGAATAACGAAATTGAAACCCGAATAGTACTCCAACGAACGAATATTCGGGTACAGCCCTAGTAGTATTCAAGCAAAAAAATATCTGTGTGTACAATCATGGCTCTCACATACCTGGTAGGGGGTTAGGGTGTGCAGAGGTCTGATTGGTCCGGCGTCAGGTGACTGCAGCTGACTCAGGTAGGCCAACAGAGAAAGCTCTCTCAGCTCATTGGTGCGCTGATGCTTCCTGTCAAATACAAAGGACACACGTATATAAAAAATAACGTTTTATAGGTTAATGAATTGTCATTTTAAGAGGATGAGGGTTGCACAGCAAGATTCAATATGCAAGGCTTTCTTGTCATGTGCACATTAGCTACAGTATAGATATGGCAATGAAAAACTTGATTAAATTGCAGGTTGTTTTTATTCACTTTTACCTTTATATGTCAATGTGCTGACTGAGGTGTACTTACGCTGTTCCTTGCCTCCCGGCTCCCTGGAACTCTGATTGTACCATAACGTGAGTGTAACTTTTGGGGGGGCTGTGGCTCTCGGTGAACTCGTCCAGAGCAGTCACAGCAGGGGGGTGCGTCTGGTGGCCGTGCGCCGTCCTCAGAAACTCTGGAGTCATGGAGGGACACTGAGTGACCCCGCTGTGACTGAGCTGGACCACGTGTGAGACGGGGAAGAAGCGGATCATGTCCACCAGCAGCTGAAACCCAAATCCTGTGGACAAGCACATCTTCAGACACTGTGTACAGAGAGAATACTTATATTCAGTCCCAGAGAGGAGCCTGAGCTGAGCTGACCTTTGACCCAGCCCATGGTGTTGATGACGACGGTGGTCTCTCTGCTCGGGGACCGTTTGCGCCACAGGGTCTTCAGAGACTCCAGGTACCGCTCCAAGTCCGTCTCACATGACGTGTGACCGAAGTGGATCATGTGCTCTGGGTGGGTCTGATGTGTGAAAGGAGGCCCTGGAAGATAATTCAATATAAATCCACTAAATCACGTTTTAAACAATTAGTAGAGGAAAAACAGAAGTGGGGGGACTTTTCAGATAAAACATTAAAAGGAATAGTTCACATTTTTTTGGAAAATATTTTAAAGATTATTATTATTATGTCTTTATTAGGAGAAGAGGTGATTTAAGCCAAATTAAGCTATTCTCTTATTTCCATCAGCAGTCCCTGGGTCACACACGTCGCAATTAAATAACACAATATTTCATAGTCTAGATGAGTATCACTCTTATGTCTGTACGATTAATATGAAGTTACAGCACAAAAAACAGTCTAGTTAGTACATAACCCCTTACATATTATATTTTCCATTTGACCTAGTATCATTTGTACACACATAAAACCAACGTACAACTTATTGAGCTTTATTGGTGCTGGTCGACAGAAAAATAAATATTTCCTCTTGTTTCTTTGCAAGAGAGCAAACTCAAAGTTTTTACCAGGAAATGTGATAACTATTCCTAACAACACTTACAACCCATATTAATTCTTACTATAAAGGAAGAAGTCAACTATGCATGTTTTATACAGCATTGTAAAGGCTTCTGAGTAGGAGGATGATCAAACTTACCCAGAAGTGGTTCTGTGACATTCGCCAAACAAAGGCATCCAGCCGGAGTGAACTCTGTCTGACCGAGGTCACCTTCCAGGTAATCTACACTACCAGTGCTGCAAACACACACACACACACACACACACACACAACACAATTATGTCTTTATTAAGTTTCATTTCGAAGCACTAAAAAAATATAAAAATATGAGCAAATGTATTCGAATGGAACTTACTGGTTCAGCAAGGTGTTGATGAGGGTGCGGATGAACGTTGACTTGCCAACATTTTTGGATCCACATACGAGGATGACTGCACAACCATCCAGGTCCCCTGTGAAAGACAGACATGTGTTCAGATCAGTCTATGGTTCAGATATGCTTACATCAGGGGCGTCCAAACTTTTTTCACTGAGGGCCACATACACAGGGTATATGCAGGAATCCTGAAGTCAGATGTAAGACCTTTTAAGACCTTTTTAAAGACCCTTTCAATACATTTTAAGACCTCATCGCCACTAGGAGTTTTAACCGGTTACCTTGGCGACACACTTTACCTCACATTGACTATATACAGGATTGATTGTCCTTCCTCCTTATCTTCCAACCATTTGGACGCAGAATTGCATTTCCCCATAACGATGTTGTTTAACAACCGGCGTAAACGGACCTTCGCGCTATCAAGCAGTGAGCGTGCGATGTCCTGTTCAGATGACGTCAAACCCAACGGGATGCCATCAATAAACTACACAGAATCACACTACACACCTACACAATGATTACATTCAGGCAGACTGTAGAATACAACCTCTTTGGACAATTGATATACTTATTGAAAACAAGCTACAAAATGTGATACCTTGGAAGATGCTGTTTAATACTTTTTAATAGCCTTCATTTTCGCTAAATTGATTTATCAACTTGTAATACTCTTTAAGACCCCGCGGACCCCCTGATACAGAACAATATACGAAGGGCTGTGCCGCTCACTAGAGGTATATTGCCATATCAGTTAAGTTATAAGTTAGCAAAATCAATCAAATAAATGATGCTTGACACTTGAAAATGCTTTAAGAAACACAACGGCCCACACCACAGCTTACCGCAGGGTTCCATTTACTTTGTTGGCAGCACATTCTTTAAAACAGAAGCTTCAGATTGATAAAAAGAGGAAATATGAAGGGTAGATTTCAAGCTTGTTATGTAATTAAGTTACTAAGATTTGTTTGAAAATGTTTTTAACTTCAATTGACTGCATTTATTTGAAAAGTGGGCATATTAAGACATGAATATACTGTGTAATATATTGTTGTGTTACTTATATATTTAAGAAGTACCATATATTACAAGCACAAGTTTCATTTGTGGGCCATATTTCAGTATACTTTTTTAATTAGCTGAGGGCCGTTTCAAAATGTGCCGCATTTGGCCCCTGGGCCGTAGTTTGGACACCCCTGGCTTCCATGCTTTTACAGGGATCTTGAACATGAATCAAACATGAGACCAAGATAACCTCAGTGTTCAATAACCTTTAGTGGCATATCTAAGAGGAGCTTACCTCTGCAGGCACGGACCACCATGTTGAGAGCCTCTCTGTAGCTCTTTGACATTTTCAGGCCCTCGATGGCTCCCACCAAGGGAATCATCCCCAGACCATTGAGTGGAGTGTCAAGAACAGCGGACATGAGTTCACTCTGCAAACAAACAGGGGAGAAAAGATTGTGTTTAACACGTGCAGGAATTTAGAAAAATACCTAAGACATTAACCTATTCATGAATTCTGCTAAGATTCTCATCGTCTCCCAGTTCCAGCTCTATTCCACATTCAGTTTTGATACATTTCTTGTGATCAGGGGAACACTGTCAGTCAGTAAACTCACCACTGGGGGGCTGAACAGTTCACTGAGATCTGTGAAGCTCGACAAGAACCGCGTCAGAGGCGTCTCCATGGGCTCCAGGAGGATGATGGAGGAGTTTGTTGTAACATTTTTTAGCAATTTCTTCCGTGATGCTGCAACATTTAAATTCAAAGAGTAAGTACGGATAGAAAACAATGTGTTTCTAAAACACAGCTTTGAACGTGTCAGCAACTGAGAAATCCTAATCTGAAATAGGCAAAATTGGTTATAACATGGTTCGAGCTGATTTACCTGATGTCAGGTACTTTTTGAGGATGGGTGAAGCCTCTGTTTTGTCATCTCTGGTCTGATCAGAGTTTTCCAGTGCTCTAATGGTCAGAGGACAATGTGATGCTGGGGAGAAGAGAGGATATGACTGCTGGCCTTCTTCAATGGTGAACCCCATCACCTCCACCCGGCCGTACAGACAGGTCAGATGGCACTTCCCACGGAAACACAGGGTCTGAGGGAGAGGAAATGTAATACTTAGTCAAAGAAAATATATCTTAGTTGTTAGACCTTTACTTAATTTTCCAAAGCATACCTGATTCTTCTGCATGACGAGCACTGCGTGGTTTCGTCGATCATCTCTCTCTGCACAGTTATGGAGAGACCCTCCCTCCAGTCTAACTGGGATAATATGTTGTATTTCACCTGAGGTTTTAACACCATTCCCATGAATAGACTGGGAGTACTTCTTCCATTCCATGGAGTCATTTGAATCATTGTCCATTTTAAACACTGAGCTTCCATTCGCCTGTGTGAGAGGTTTCTGAACGACAGACTGAGGGGGTTTTGTCTTGGTGTCAGAGACAGGCTTTGCTTTATTCTTTAATCTCTTGACGGAGGGCTTTTTCTTCTGAGACGCTTTGTGCACCACCGCCATTTTGGCCACGACAGGACTGGAGTTGAGCTCAGAGGAAGTGATGGGGGGCCGGCTCCGTTTGCCCCTCACATCCTTCCACTTCTGAGATTTAGCATGGCTCTTCACCTGTGTGGGTTTATGTGCCTTCATGATTCTGTGATCAACAACTACTCTTGTGGGTGCTGATTAAAACAAAAAGGGGGCGGGCTGCAAATAGAGAGAAAGAGACAATTAGCATCTGAAAGGACAGGTGTCACCACTACGTTGACTAGGGTCAAAATGAATAGCTAATAATTAGCCTTCACTAAGTAACTCAGCAATAACCAATTGTGGAAGATGTTAGTTCTTACACTTAAATAAAGGTAGTACTATTAAAGTGTAGAAATAATGTAAAGTACTGCAAAAAAAGAAAAAAAATATCAAAGAAACATTTTACAGACTGGTCCGTTTCACAATAAATGTTATGTTATCTGATCAAAATTGTTGACGCAATAACATGTATGTCACATTATTGTACATATTGCAGGGTAGAGTGTGAATATACTGCGAGGATCATTAATCAGAGGTGGAAGAAGTACTCAGATCGTGTACTTAAGTAGAAGTACCAGAGTGTAGGAATACTCTGTAAAAGTCCGGCAATCAAAATGTTACTCAAGTAAAAGTAATAGAATCGAAATATACTTGGAGTACCAAAAGTAAAAGTACTCATTATGCAGATTGGCCATGTTCACAATCATTAATATTATATGTTTTGATTATAATTACTGATTAATGTGTTTATCAAGGTGGAACTACTTTCGATTACTTGATTTACTGCTCGGTAGACTGTGAATGTAATACAGGTAAATCTAAAGTATTTTTAAAGTGTTTGTTCATCTATAATCTACCAGGGGTCGGCAACCCCTGGCACGCGTGCCAGCATTGGCACGCGGCACCGTAACCAGTGGCACACTAGGAATAAGTGGAATAAGTGTGCAAAATATTTAAATTGTATTTTCGGATCCTGAACGAGGCCGCCGCCAGAGCGCGTCTCCCCGTTACCTGCAGAAGGAAGCCATGCACACAACGCAGCCCCGCTCTCTTTAACTCCAGGTGACTTTCTGCCGCTTTCCTCCGTGGTGCTGATCGTTTCACCACAGAGGAAAACACTTCACTAATTGCAGTACCCTTAAGGAGCTGTACAAATGCCGCAGTTTTTGCGTGGCTGTGTATTTAGTTGAAAGCCCAGTGGCGATCTGCTCATCGAAATAATATGCTACAAAGGGGCGCACTGGCCATCTCTCTCACTCTGCATGACCCTAATATCATAACATGTGTGTTTTGGAGAATCACAGAACGGACGATCGTCCTTATTATTATGCCGTTTAAACCAATTATTTAAATGTGTTTGTTAAATTCGGCATCATGTAAGTTGCGCTGACAGGTCCACACACTGCTTCCCCGCCCTCCTGCTGATAGTTGTCGAGCGTCAAGCTCCTCAATCCCCCCCCCCGTTGATGCTGATAACAATTTTTTTTTTTTAAATGGCACTTCATATCAAAAAGGTTGCCGACCCCTCATCAATGTAACTAAAAAAGTACTACATAAATGTAGTGGAGTAGAAACACACGATTAACATCTGAATTGTAAAGAAGTAGAAGTACACAGTAACAACACATGTAAATACTCAAGTAAAGTACTAGTACCTCAAAAGTGTGCTTAGTACAGTACTTGTGTTAATGTACCTAGTTACTTTACACCACTCATTAATTTCTTATCTCATCCCACAATAAAATAACATACTTTATTTATTGCAGTACCCTTAAGGAGCTGGGTACTGCCAGTACTGCCAGTACCAGCTGGCAGTACCCAATTAAAAACTAGCCACTTTTTAATGTATTTAAAATTAAAAAGTGGCTAGTAACTTAACCATTTTCCTTTCTAATGTAGTAGAGTATAAAGTAAAAGAAAAATATTTAAAAACCTTAATTCAACACATATTAGTTTGATTTTGCAGCAGTTCGATAGCAATTGAATGCTAAGCTAACCACAGTAAGACGTAAAACGAGGTAGCAACATACGTATTATAATATACTTTAGTATATCAACATGTGGAGCAATATTCAAAAACACACATACAACATACGACAGTATAACTCGCTGTTGTGCAATACATTTTAGAAACATTTAATACATTTCGTCTACCCATCACAGAACTGAAACAACTGACAGTTATGCTAACTGCTATCTGATTTTAATGCATTCAGGAGGAGAAAACTTACCCCCCAATTGTGTAAAGACAACGTAGAAATATGAAGTCGACCCGTTGTGATTTTACTAAATAGATACCGTTCTTATTTAGGAAAAGTGAAGCCAAGGAAATGGCTAACTGTGCTGCAGCAGTGCTAACAAGCTAACTAACATGTGTGAGCCACAAACAGACGCCGCTTCCAGATGGTCGACTAAAGGCTAGCCCGGAGTTTCATTATTTACATTTAACTACGCAGAACTATTACATTTGATCTGAAATATGAATGAACTCAACAAAAAGAACGAAATGAATGTAGGCACAGATAATAATTATATGTGAGGCAATTACATCGTTACTTATGTGCTTGTAGATGTTTAGTCATGGACAACAATCATTTTTCCCGGAGTTAGGTCGCATAAAAAGCGTCACATCCTCTTCCTTCTGCACCTTTTTAGGGGCCTACAAGAAACGAAAACAAGGTGCATGAAGCGGCTTTGCTACGTTTTGCAAACTATCTGCTGGGCAACACGAACTGGCTGCAGCTTCTCAGCAATATAGGAAATAAATCACGATTTTTTCATCCATACTGCAGAGGTGATGCAGCTGTCTGGTGCGTACCATGCTAAGGGAGCGTCTTTAAAAATGTGCTCGAAAATAAACGTCGAGCTGCGTAGGTAGCTAGGGGCTTGCAATCATTTTATTTTAGGCAGCCTCTAAAGCAGACATAGGATTATTCCAGGAAAGTATACGTGAGCAGTTTAAATTATAATTAAAAATGTATTTGCTATGTAGCTATCACTGAAATAAATGTAATTCAGTTCGCTTCATTTGTTAAAGTAGATAATTTAACATGATGCATGCAAGTGATTTCAATCTGTCTTAAATATGTAACACTTCAAAATGATGTTCTTTGTTTATGTAATTGTAAGTATTTGCAACATCATGGCTGTTAATTTATCCGAATCAGTATTGTCAACCTAATGGTGTTTTTTATTTGCATTCTGTGTATTTTGGATTTGCACCTTTGATATTTATATATATATTATGTACTTTTTACATCAACATTGTATAATGATTTCCACCAATATAAATAATGTTATACCTTATTTTATAGTATTAAAGATCTGGAGGATCTACAGTTCAATATCATCAAATCTAGTTGTGTCTGACAGTTTAGTGCAAGAACACCCAATGCCATTCAGTTTGTCTCACATAAGGCAAATAAAAGTAGCAAATCCTCACATTTGGAAACTGCATTTCATGCCTTGTTGGTTAAAAAAAAAAAGTTGATTGACTGAATGATAAATCAAGTCATTTTCAAAGATGCATTTACAACACAACCATCATCAAATAGAGATAGGTAGAAATACAGCTTATATTTACAGTCAAGTAGACGAGAAATATATATATTTACACATAACATGTACAACAACATACAACTTCTATATTAGATTTGAAATAATTTGTCATTTGAAAGAAACTTAATATGCAACTAAGTCAATGTTACCAAATGTCTTTTAATCCAAAACAGACATTTATTTGAAATATGTGCCAGCAAACTTAATATCTTTGGGTTTTAAACTGGTAGCAAGATAAAATAAGGGATTTAAAGGCCATTGGTTTGACTCACTATTTTCCCCTTAATTAAGCACAGATTAATAAACTAACTAGATGAATAACCCTGTTTAACTCAAATGTATATTTAATGCTACACATACTGCAATGCTAAGTTACTAATAACATGCAGTGTGATGTCCCTGTCTCTCAGGCAACAGTATCTCACAGTAAACAGAGGGATGTCTCCAGCAGAGAGCAGCCATGCCCAGCGCGTCCTCTCCTCCCTGAACCAGCAGAGGGCGGTGGGCAGGTTCTGTGATGCAGTGTTGAATGTGGGAGGGGGGGTGGTCTACCTGGCCCACCGCAGCATCCTGGCCTGCTTCAGTGACCTCTTCCAGCAGTCCAACATGGCCGCTGCACCCTGCATGGAGTTCTGCCTGCAGGAGTGCCCCAAAGACGGCCTGGAGCTGCTGCTGAACTTCCTCTACACCGGGGAGCTGAAGCTGGAGGCTGACAACCTGGAGACGGTTCAGCATGCAGCCGCCAGCCTGGGCGTTCCTGAAGCTCTCTCCCTGTGTCAGCAGTTCAAGGAGAACCCTGCTGATTCCCAGCCTTTCAAACGTAAAAGAGGCCGACCCAGGAAGTCCACATCCGGAGGTGGGAAGGAACTAAGTACATTTACTCAATCAGAATCAAAGCTTTTATTGTCATATGTACACAGTGTAGTGATGACAATGCACATCTTAAGTCACAGGCTCCTCCCACAGTGCAACACAATAAAACAGATAATAGTGCAAGTACATAAAATAGAATATAATAGAAATTGTGCAGAATAGTCTTTATACAAGTAATTGGAATATTGATATATATCAGAAACAGAAACAGGTTTATTGCCAAGTAGGTTTACGCATACGAGGATGTTTCCTTGGTGTATATGGTCCATACATGAACACAGTTAAAGAAGATACAAAGTAAGAAAGAAAAAACGACAACAAAGAATGACATTAAAGCCTTTGAACCTTGAATCTTTAAATCTTGCATCTTTAGTATTTACATTACATCAGAATCCGAATCAGTATTCATCTTCTGTTCCCGCAGCAGGGAACTTTAAAGTGTCACAGCAAAAGTGGCATAGCAGGTAGAAAAGGCATGCAATTATAAGCTAACTTATTAAATATACAGTACAAAGGAAAACGTCTGTATTTTATGCTTCTTTATGCTTCTACTCTACATTCAAAAGGGAAATCATGTAATTTTACTTCACTACATTTATTTAAAAGCTTTAGATACTTTTAACCGATTGTATCTCTAAAAATTAAAATAGTGGAGAACAACTTAAAGGTGGGGTAGGTAATTCACTTCAGAAACCCTTTTTGTTATATTCCATGGAATGCTCTTACCATCCCGATAGCAATGAATATATTAAATGCTTTGACAATAAATACATACAAAAAATGTAATCTGTGGAAGCCGTAGTACTGTAAAAAGCACGACCAATCATCTGAGCCGGCTAAAGTATCTGGATGGCCTACCTGCCTGTCAGCCTTCCATCTGTGCACAAACTTATCTCGTGCCCTCATTGGTCATGTGTGCGTTCGTGTGTGTTGGAGGAGGGGCTCTGGAAGGAAATCCGAAGGAAGTGGCAGATTTCTTTTCGGCTGCGTACTTTCAAATTCTAGCGCACTCGAGCTGGTTTCTCCATTCTTACCTACCCTACCTTTTAAAAGGGTCAAAGGATTTAAATATTTAACACAAAGTCAATCAGAACTGTGAAGCCTACACCAGTAAAATGCTACTTGATGCACCAATATTATCTAGAAATGTCACATATATAAACAGGGGCGGACTGGGGGGAAAAAGTGGCCCGGGGATTAATTGACAGACAGGCCCACTTAATGCGCAGCATGTATCGGCCGGCCCGCGACGAAAGTATGTTACTTAACAAAAAACCCTATGCATTTTATGTTATTTTGGACAATTATTCATCTAGTATCACATTACCTGAGCCCTTGAGTTGCCTAGAGCAAAAATAGTTACAGCATATATTTAGTGATTTTAATGTTAACAGATCATTGATGCAATAACATTTTGACCCAATTTGCCTGACTTGACACATGGAATTAAACATGGGCGTAGGAAGCATCCTCAATGTGGGTGAGACCATTTAACAGGGGGTGTGGGCAGGTGGTGGACCTCACCTCCTCTAGGGGGGTCCGGGGGCAAGCTCCCCCGGGACAATTTGTTTTAAATGTTGAAGTTAAATGCATCAATCTAGTGCACTTTGATAGCAACATTAGGGACTAAATCTATGGCAGTCAGTAGGGGCTTGGACTGTGAGCCGTATGGGTCGCCGGTTCAAGTCCCCGGCCAGACCTACATTTGGCATGTGGACTTCTACTTGGAGAGGTCCCAGTTCACCTCCTGCCCTGCCGTGGTGCCCTTGAGCAAGGCACCGGACATCCACCCTTCCCCCCCTCACTCCCATTGCTCCTAGTATTAGACTCCTGGTACTAGGATGGGTTAAAAGCAGAGAACACATTTCACTGTGTGTGCTGTGTGCTCTGCATGTGTGACCATTAAAGAGGGGTTCATCCCTCCCAATTCTTCTTCTTCTTCTTCTTCTTCTTCTTCTTCTTCTTCTTCTTCTTCTTCTTCTTCTTCTTCTTCTTCTTACATATATAAACAGAACCGTAAACAGATTTACTAACATTTATTTGAACAGCAAGTGGAGCCAAAAGTGACTGCACCCAAAACTATAGGTTACTTACGTAACCCAGTTCTCAGAGTAACATGAAGTGAGATGTCTCACTATGGGATGCGCCTCAACGCGTATGCAAAAAGAAGCATCAATCTCATTACGCCAATGCTGATTGGCTGGTGATCTTAACGTCTACGTCAGGGAATCCACCCACCCTTTAAGTAGCTTGCGCTACGTCGCAGCGTCATTCAAAAATAAGCACCTCTTCTCGCTTCGTCTTAGCAAGAGGGCCGTCTGGTGAGACATCTCACTTCATGTTACTCTGAGAACTGGGGTTACGTAAGTAAACTATAGTTCTCATTCATAACACTCCGTTCGATGTCTCACTATGGGATATTGAAACTCCCGTATTGCTAGACATGCTTATCTCGAAAATCACCAAAAACAACTAACAACACTGTCTTCAGTGACAGGTGTTTCATGTCAGCTTCTTCCAGGGTTTCAAATGGAGGTCGAGTGAGCCCATCTAAAACCACTGCCAAGTCCCATAAGGGCACCAGTGACCTGGAAACAGGGAGGAGCCAGCGAGCCCCTTTCATAAAACGGCAGTCCAAGGGATGTTGGCTAGCCGTCTTTCCCTCAAAGCCCACATGGCATGCAGCAATAGCAGCCAGGTACACTTTGATCGTAGAGAAAGCTCTGTGTTTATTAATCAGGTCCTGTAGAAATGATAGAATCACCCCGACAGGACATTGAAAAGAGATGTGTCCTTTTTGAAGGCACCACTCCTCAAACACCCTCCACGTACAGTCATAGAGAGACCTGGTGGAGGAAGCTCTTGCACTCTAAATAGTGTTTATCACCTTCTGAGGGAGCCCCACTGTATTCAGATTGTACCACTCACAGGCCAGGCCCATAGTGCCAAGCGCTCTGGGTGTGGGTGAAAAATCGTCCCCCCGCCTGAGACAGTATGTCCCTGCGTAGCGGGAGCTGCCACAGCTGCCCGCACAGCAGCTGATATATCTCCGCCAGCCAGTACATTGCAGGCCAGTGTGGAGCTATTAGGATCAGTGTGTGGCATTGTTCTCTCACTCTGGCCAGAGTTGGGGGTATCAGAGCCAGGGGTGGGAACGCGTACAGAAGGACCGGAGGACAAGCGCGTGCGAGCGCGTCCACGTCTAACGGTGCGTTTAAATCGCGTTTTCTTTTGATGCGAACAGATCCACCGCGGCCCGGTCGTAACGCACCCACAGCTGACTCACAATTATTGGATGTAGAGTCCAGTCTGCATATAGTGGCACCTCTGGACAGCAGATCTGCCCCGAGGTTCATCACTCCTGGTACGTGCGTCGCTCTCAGAGAGAGGAGACGTCCGCAGCTCCATAAGATCAGTTTGCGTGCCAGCATGTGTAACTGGAGAGAACGCAAACCCCCTTGACGGTTTATATATACGATATTGTGGTCGTATTGTCTGTCCTCACGAGGACATGATGTCCTCTGAGAAAAGGCAGAAAGCGTTTCAGGGTGAGGAACACCGCTAAAAGCTCCAGATAATTTATGTATGACCGTTGGAGGTCTCTGCTCCAGAGACCCCTCACAGGTCGACCTTCGTATATACCCCCCCAGCTCGTCAGACAAATGCGTCTGTGGTGACCACCTTCCGCGATAGGACAGCACCCATAGGCACGCCCCGCACTAGAAAAGTCGGGTGCAGCCAGTGGCGCAGTGCCATTACGCATTTCATAGTGACCATCACTCTCCGCGCGCCATAACGCACGGGGTCCAGTCAGAGGGCAGCTACCCAGCGCTGAAACTCCCTCATGTGTAAGCGTCCCAGTCGTACCACCAGGATGGCTGACGCCATGAGCCCCAGTAACCACAGACATGATCTGAAGAGAACATATTTGCGTGGTTGGAAATGAGCGAGGCAAGCCCTGAAGGCTTTCACTCTCTCTGCTGACAGGCGGGCTGTAAAGGGCACCGAATTCAGGCGAAGGCCCAGGAAGAGTACAGTCTGGGCTGGGGACAACATGCTCTTTTCTGTGTTTATTACGAAACCCAGGTCGAGCAGGTGTTTTACGAGGACATTCGTCTGCGTAATAGCCTCTTGCTCCGACTGTGCGAGAAGGAGCCAATCGTCTAGATAAGTTGCCAGGCGAATACCCTGTTGTCTTAACGGGGCTATCGTGGCTTCCGTACACCATACAAACACTCGCGGGCTGAGAGACAGACCGAAGGGAAGTACTCTGTACTCGTAACAGACACCCTGAAAGGCGAACCTCAGATATTTCCTGTGTGGATAATATACTGGGATGTGGAAATACGCGTCTTTCAGGTGGACTGATGTGAACCAATCGTTTTGGCGTACGAGACGCAACAGAGATGTGTGAGTGAGCATTCTGAATTTGTATCTTTTGAGATATTTGTTCAGAGCCCTCAAATCTAGTATAGGCCGAATCCCGTTCCCTCCCCGTTTGGGAACGAGGAAATACTTGGAATAAAAGCCGCTCTGACTCTGTTCGGAGGGTATTATAGATATAGCCTTCTGTGCCTGAGTGGCTGCTGCCGGAACCGGAGACTTTCTTGGCCAGCTCGTACTCGCCTCGTGTCTTCTTCGAAGCTAGAGCGGAGCCAAATATGCCCTCAGAAACAATAGGCATGTCCAAGACATCCTCTTTTTCCCGGTCTGGAAGGTTCGTCACCTGGCTCTCTCCTGTACCACCATTATCCCCAGTGCTTTGCCCGTGGCTTGGACTGCACAGCGCTGCACACGGAGGCAAATGTCCGTGATCGCTGCGATTTCGTCCCACACGGCAGGCTCAGGTTTGATCGTCATGTCCTCGCAGAGCTCCGCCCGGTAGGCGGTCAGCAGCGAGGAGACGTTGAGCGCCCCGGCGGACAAAGCTGCGGCTTTATAGGCTCGTTCGGTCATTGCTGACTGGAAGCGGTCTGCCTTTGCCGGTAGCGTGGGGTTCCTGCTCGGTGCCGAAGCCAGCCGCGGTTGGAGGTGAGCTGCCACCAGCGGTTCCATGGGCGGCATGCGGAGCAGGCCGAGCTTCTCCATGTCGACACAGTTCAAAGAGGAGGCACCCTGGATTGGGGCCTTGTTGCTGAAAGGGCGGTCTCTCCATGAGACCGACACCTCGTCCAGCATCTCTGGAAAGACTGGGAGAAGCTGCTTCCTCATCCTCGCTGCTTGGGGCAAGTTCTTCCCCTCATAGCGAGATCTGGAGGTCTCCTTGGCCACTTCAGGCCAGGGGATGTCCAGCCTGGATGCAGCGCGTTGGCACACGGTCTGCAAATCAATACTGAGGCAGGGCGAAGCTGGTGTGCTTTCGCCCGGGGGAGCGGACATCGCGTCCGGCTTGGCAACCTGGGCAGATGAAACGAAGATGTCATCTTCGTGCACATCCGAGTCGGATAAGAGGAGCTCAGAGGCATCCTCTTCATCCTCCTCCATATAATCCAGCTGTAGGACATCCTCCGCGGGTGGAACCACGGTGAGGTCCAGTTGGGAGCCCCAGCTTGACACAGCGCGGGGCTCCGATTCCGCGGCTACCGCCGTTGTTGAGCCCCAGCCTGACACAGCGCGGGGCTCAATCTCCGCGGCGGTCGCCACCATGTCCCGATTGCCGGCTGGCGAATCAACGGACATGAGGGGGTTCCGTCCCGACAGGCTAACTTGGCGCGCTAGCCGTCGGCGGAGGCTCTTGATGGTGAAGCGGGCACAATGTCCGCACGAACCGGGGGTATCGATAGCTTCCTGGGTGTGTTCCAGCCCAAGGTAGGATGAGCAGACCTGGTGTGAGTCCGTGCCCGAGATCCTAAACCCGCAGCCTCCGAGCCTCCGACTCCTCTGGTGTGAGGGAGAGAAGAGTCCGTCCCCGCTCGCCGTGGTGTCGGTGCGGAGCGATAAACTAGCAACAGGTATGTTACTGTTTGAAGAAAAAAATCAAACCTTACCGTTATTTCGAAAGAAAAAACGGCGGGGCAGATTACAATATTAACTGGTGTGTTAATATTTGTTCAATTCTTCTGCAAAGCAAAAAAAAGTAACCGGCAAGCGCCCGTCGACCGAATGTTAGCTTGGTTTCAGTATGTGGACCGTTAAGCTAGCCCGGGTACTGATATTCGAGATGTGCTCTGAAGCGAGAAGAGGTGTTTGAATGACGCTGCGACGTAGCGCAAGCTACTTAAAGGGTGGGTGGATTCCCTGACGTAGACGTCAAGATCACCAGCCAATCAGGATTGGCGTAATGAGATTGATGCTTCTGTTTGCATACGCGTTGAGGCGCATCCCATAGTGAGACATCGAACGGAGTGTTATGAATGAGAACAATAAACCTGCTAGCTAACTAGCCTAAACTCAGTAACAGAATGTGGGCAACACGTTCTTCTCCACAGCCGCGCGACCTCTGAGTCAGACGTCACTTCCCCCTTTTCTATCCTACGGGTACAGCCGTACAGCCACTCCCCCTGAACCCCGTTTCCCTGCCAACCCCACCCCACCCCCCCTCCCCTATGCAAGCCCCTCCCTCTGAACCCAGGGCTCGCTACAATACTGTATACTGTATACACAAACTATACAAAAACGCCTTTACGCTTTGGAGCTTGTTTATCCATCTGTAAGCAACTGCCAGCTCGGTCTCTCAGTCACTCACTCCTGATCATTCACTGCGCAGTGACAGCTGCTACGGGCCTGATGTGTGAAATTGAAACTGATAGATAGAACAAAGGTAGCCTATCAAAACGGCCCAGCCCACACCCCACTGGGCTTGGCCGGAACACTTACAAATGTGGGCCGGTATGTTTTAGGCAAAAAAAAACACACATCACCGGCCCACCGGGAAACTCCCGGTATTCCCAATGGCCAGTCCGCCCCTGTGTATGAATATATACACACATAAAAGGCAATTTTTCCGCAGAATGATTACTTTCACTTTTTATACTTTAAGTACATTTAGCTGAAAATTCTTAGTACTTCTTCTTCTACCTCTGTCCACATCAGATACGATCCCCAATGTTCCAGTCAAAGAAGAGAACCTGCTCACAATCACAAAAGTTGAGTCCAGCTTTGATGCTACCACAGCTGATTTAAGCATGACCTCTGGAGCTGCTACCACCACCACTCGCTCTGGTCGTGTGGTGAAGGGCCCCCGGCGACTTGTGACCGATGACAGCCAAACCACTGATTTCACAGACCAGGAAAAAGGCGATGAAATGGCTCCACTTGGCCCCAACGAGGCAGAAAGTGGTGTAGATGCTGTGGAGAGCCAAAACCCAGATCAGCTGACTGGTGAAACTGAGGTAGAAGTCATAAGTGTTGGCAAATAATGATGATTTCTAAGCAAATATGGTGGGTATTATCTCCTTCGTCTTGTGCTATTTGCAGGTATCTGACTTGCAGATTGACTTAAATGACAACAGTGTTAACCAGGGGATGGAGGAAGTAGAAGAAGAAGAGGAAGAAGATGATGTGGGGGATTTTGAGGCGATCACTGAAGACACAGATGAAGAGTATGTTCCTGTCGAAGAGCCCGGTTCCTTATCCCCGTCCACTTCAACGGCACAGAAGCGCAAGGCTCAGAGTAAAACGGATAAAAGTGAGAATGGAGAGGCCGTGGAGGAAGACTCCAAGAAGGACTGTGTGCTGTGTCCCATCTGTAACAAATCCTTCAGGAGCAAATACTACCTTAAAGTCCACAACAGGTACACACCTTCAGTTTTAATTCAAAATATTGTTGAAGATTAGCGACTAATGGGTCTTTCTCTGTAGGCGACACACAGGCGAGCGACCCTTTGGTTGCGCTAAATGTGGAAAGAGATACTTCAGGAAGGAGAATCTGTCGCTTCATGAGATGAAAGACTGTGCTAAAGTGCAGGTGAGTGTCTCTACATCTGTCCTAAATGTCAAGTTAGAATATAAAGAATGTAACATCAGTGTTTGTGCTGTGTTTACATTACAGACGTACACCTGCGTGACATGCTCCTCCACGTTCAACGGGAAAGTAGAGCTGCGTTTGCACGTTGTGTCGCACACGGGGAATATGCCCCACAAGGTACAGGCTGACACAACAAAAATAGCATTTGAATAAAAATATATCATATTTGAAATGAGCTTCTGTGATATGGTGTCATGTGTTCCAGTGTTCATCATGTCCTGAACAGTTTATGCACAAGAAAAACTTGACGATTCACATGATGAAGGTCCATGGTCATCCCAAACCACATGCAGTGAGTCCTCTAATGTGTATTTGACTAACTGGTGATGTATCTACAGTAATAATGTTTTTTTTAGCTAAACAAAGGTTTCCCACAGTTCACCATATATTTTCAATGCAAAAAAACACTTTAAGGTTGTAGTTTCATTCTGTTTTAACAATATTTTACTCTTTAGTGTTCCCAGTGCCCCAAAACCTTCCTAACTCGGACGGAGCTGCGTGTGCACGAAGCAGCCAAACATCGAGGGGAGAAGCCGTTTGTGTGTGAGGAGTGTGGCCATCGAGCGTCCAGTCGGAACGGCCTGCAGATGCATATCAAAGCCATTCACAGGTAGCTATTTCCTGATTTGATAATTAGTTGCATTTGTGCAGATTGTCTGAGTCTTTTTTGTCTTGCTCTACAGGAATGAGCGGCCTTTTGTATGTACCCTGTGTGGCCATGCATTCTCCCAGAAGAACAACCTGAACATGCATCTGCGTATACACAGCGGTGAGAGGCCTTACCAGTGCCATCTCTGTGGGAAGACCTTCAGGACTCAAGGTAAAGACCATCCTCTTCTGTCTGCTGCCGTCTCCATCACTGTGAACACAACCAGATCGAATAAATAGGTTCTCAAACCAACAGACAACAAATCACATTATTTGAACCATATTGCTGCAACTTGAGTCACAATTGAAATGCACATATTTGTTGGATTCATTGGGACTAACACTTAAGCAGACTATTATATATCTGTTGTCTTTTTTGAATAAACATCCACAAATCTGCCTAAAATCATAGAAAAAAGACACTCTGTATAACTCCAGAACTCGCCCGAGATTCATCACGTTTTAAGTTGTTTTCGGTATTAAAGTAATACAGTGGTAGTTCTCTGTACATCCATGAGCAAACAACAATATGTAATAGCTTATTCCGCATACTTTCAATGATGCCATTTAAATGGGCTTAAGTACTAGGCCCCAGTGTAACTCACTGAAACCCCTGCATAGTCATACTTCCTGTTTAACTCCCCTAAGCCAAAGAACTATGGGACATGTAGTTCAAACATTTTGTGCATGATTGTCCTTTTAAAAACTATTATGGGTTTGACAAAATCTGTTCACATACATTTTTTTGTAATGTTGCACTCATTGAGATTTAGAGAAATTAAAGATTGGGAGTAATGCATTTCAAAACCCACTGAATTAGATTAATATAGATATATTAATAATTAGATGTATCCAACTACTGAAAGCAGTCTTCTTGAACACACTACAAACATTTATTTAAATAGATGTTTTGTTTCATGTTTGAATCTGTCTTTCTAATCCCAGCCAGTCTAGATAAACACCAGCGGACACACACTGGTGAGCGTCCGTTCAGCTGTGATGTGTGTGAGCAGCGATTCACAGAGAAAGGCGCGCTCGTCCGTCACAAGGCCAGCAAACACGAGGAGGGTCGACCCCACTGCTGTCAAATCTGTGGCAAGACCTTCAAAGGTGCCATAAAAAACCTATAAATCAATAACCCATGTACCCTGAGGACAAAAGCCTTGAAAACTCACTTAATGTTATTTATTGCCTTTTACACAGCGAGGGAGCAGCTGCGTGTTCACCTGCGTCGCCACAAGGGCATGAGGAAATTTGAGTGCATAGACTGCGGCTACAAGTTCACTCGACAGGTGAGCTGGCGTCCTGATTATTGATTTAGTTTCACCATAAATGATTAGCAGAGGATGGTTTCGATCCATCGACCTCTGGGTTATGGGCCCAGCACGCTTCCGCTGCGCCACTCTGCTGCCACCTCAGATGGGACTCGAACCCACAATCCCTGGCTTAGGAGGCCAGTGCCTTATCCATTGGGCCACTGAGGCTTGTGCTGCTGTAGGGGGAGCCAGTGTGGACACATTGTCCCCGGTGGTATTCACATGCTAATCCTTTCTGAATGACTCTTCTATAGAAAGGGACGGTTGCCTTTGTGTTCAGTTAGGGAGAGTTCCTGAATGTGTTGGAAGGAAGTGTGGTGTTGTTCATTGTGTGCAACACTGCAGGATAAGTGTTTGGTACTCTAATCTATATCGCTCTAATTTTGTTTTAAGAATTTTTAGTTAATGGAATGACGGTTGTGAAAAAAGTATGATGTTTGTCTGAATCAAAGAAAATCCCCTGATTTATTAAGAAAAAAGGTAACGAATACAGCGTAAGAGATAAGATGGTACTTTATAGATCCCAATTTGGGACAAGGCATTTTACAATAAAACAAGAATAGAAATAAAATAGAAAATATACATGTAGATATTATATATACAAATATATTATATACATAAATATATGACATATGGTATATTAAATATAAAATATTGAGCAGATAGCGTATCTGATTCTGCCGTGGAGAGAAATTAAATATTATTTTAGAACAGACGACCTTACAACAATTTCTAATGAACTCAAATCTATCCATTCAACTTAGATTTATGTGATATCTTTTCATTTTCGCAATTTTTATTAATTAATTCAGACATTTTTATAACAAAAACATGCTATCTGGGTGTCTGGTAAAAGCCGTTTCAAACTTTTACAATGTAAAATGCTATTCATTCTATTATAATTTGATATACGTATTTATTCATTAATAAAGTGAACATTTTAGTTAGTTTACTTTCTAAGAAAAACTAAAACTTTAATACAAATAATGTTTAAATGGCTTGTTTTGTACATCTAACAGTCTAATACCCCCCGTTTATAAAATGTTCTGTTTACAAAGGACAGAGAAGTAGTAAATTGTTTAATAAAAAATAAGCCAAAAGAAAAATTCAAAATAAAGTATTAAATAAAATAGGGGGTCTTTGGTGATCTTATTGAATTGTTGACACATTTTGACCTTTACACGTTTGCCCTTCCAGGCACACTTGCGACGGCACACTCAAATCCACAAACGCACGGAGAACTACAACCCCCGGCAGAGGAAGCTGAGGAACCTGGTGGTGCAGGACGTGGAGGGAAGTCCTGATGAGGGCGAAGCTGCGAAAGACGAGGAAGACTCTCTGATGGCCGGGAAGACCGATTACATCCCAGAGGCAACCGCTGACGTCCAGGAACCCACAAACCCAGAGCCAGGAGCTCTCGTAGTGGGGGTGGTGATGGAGTCGAGCGTCCCTGTGATGGAGGAGGCGTCCAATCAGAACCTGGGACACGTCGGGGCGGCGGAGAGCTTCTCTGTGCCAGAAGTGTTGCAGCAAACACAGCTGGACACAGAGGCGTTCGAGTCCACGATAAATGCAGAGAACGTTTGAGAACATACCCCTCAGAGTTGAAGTCACTGTGAAGACCATTTCCTAATGAGAAGCACTTACTGTACATTAGATGTGATTTAAGGACATTTACCGATCCAAGATGGAACTGGAACATGGCCAGCTACTTCTGAGCATTACTAATTATCAGGCTTTTATCTTTGGTAAATTAACTGCATGCTTGTGAAGGCTGCTTGAATGTGAAATGATATTGTTTTTGTATTGCTTCCTTCCATCTATGTGCCTATACTGCAGCTAAGGTCAGTAATAAATGCTCTTCAGTGGCGCTCTGTTTCGATATCAACATTATTTGGAATTAAGACACTACACAGGTTATTGTTTTATGTTAAAATACACAGCTTTATAAGTGAATGCATTAGCGTACTCCTATTTATAAAAATATTGTCCCACTCAGCTGCAACTACTATCCACTGTTTATAAGAAATATATTAGCAACATGCTAATCAAATGTGACTGGGCTAATGAACTCTCCTGTCTGCAGTTCAATTTATGCTAACCACATTGTAAACATTTTACAAACACAGTACGCTAGGTTAGGAATATACTGTATTTACAAAAGTGATTCACAAACTTGTGTGAAAACAATACCATAAAAACATGAAACTAAACTACATGAGAACAAATTGAGATTCTTTTGCACTTCCAGTTACCGACCACCCATCACTAACGCGTTACTTTTCTTGTTGCAACTGATAGGCGGGGACATCTAAGCAACCACAGCACAAATATACCCATGAATAAAAATACAAAACCACAAAAAAATACAAATCTTAAATACAATTCTTCATGCACATTCTACTTCTGGTTATAAAGCTTAGTTCAAGGGTCAGGAGGAGATGTCTAAATATCACTCAATGGTATATCAACCGAATACAAGTCATTCAAACAATGCAGCCGTCCTGAAATCCTACAATAGTAACAACAGATTACTCGGTACAACTGAGTATATATCTCAACCCTTCATGTGAAGCCATACGGCTGTTTAGTAATACGTATCAAGTGGGATTGTCGTTTTTGGAATGTAAACTGATCGTTGCTGTTTCTGAACAAATATTTGGCTCTTGCTCCGGGGCAATTGTGAAAGGAGAACATTGGTTTAGCATTATAGCGCTGTAAACTGACAGACTCTTGTTAGAAAAAGGAACAAGAGATATTGTTAGCTAGAGATATAGTTAATAATAACTATATATAGTTAGATGCGTTTTTGGTTTGCTTATCTGCTTGGAAGCAGGATAAGGGACAGACTACAGGCCCTAGTTTTAGTGAAACTTTGGAAGTGGGAAGAAGGGGCCATGGAAGAAAATATAACATTTTGGAAATCACTCAGCGGATACACACATTCTTTTTTTAACTTAAAGAAAGAGCCATGGCAATTTCCTTCTTTCCTCGAATTTGTTGCCTACATTTCCCACAATGCAACTGCCAACAGTACTTTTGTATCAACGTAGTTAGACAAAACAAGTCTAAGAAACCCCACAGCGCTGCTACATGAGGGGGATCAGTCTTTAAATGTAACAGGGATCTGGGTTCGATCAGTGCGCTGGGTTCACGTCCTGGTTCTGGTTCTGGTTGAGATTGTTGTTAAGGTTTTGGAGCGCTAGGTGCCGGTGGTGCCGGTGCAGGTGGATGGCGTTCGACTCGGGGATTTCGGCGGGTGCGAACGCGCTGCTGACCTGCGGCATGAACTGTCGGAAGATGCTGACGCTGCCGTGCCAGAAGGTGGGCTGCGGCAGGCGCCCGGCCGGGGTCCAGCAGCGCGTCGTCGGGTCGAACGTCTCCACCACGTCCGACAGCTCGAACGTGTTGTCGTAACCCCCGGAGACGTACAGTTTACCGCCCAGCGCCGACACACTGCCTCCTACATGGACCTGGATGAAAGACACAAGATTGAGAAAAAGAAAATGGAGCCCCAACAAATATGCTAGATTTAGTAATTGAATTCATAAATATATAATACATGTAGTTCTTTATATATGGAGCCCCAAAATGAAGCTTAAACATTTTCCATTAAAACACACACAAGCTGTCTAATAATCACAGTACAGGACATGAATAGACACATCTCATTATCATATGGAAATGTTAATTAATGTTTGTTTAAATACAATCTAAAACTAAAAAGTTGAAATGAAAAAAAAGTCTAAATAAATTAAGATTTTAACAAATGATTTGTGGTAGGAAAATATTTCTTTAAATATTTAAAAAAAATAGATTATTATTTTCTCTATTTTAATAATTCAACTACAAGTATAATTTGTCTATTGATTGAGCATATTCAGAATCAGAAACAGGTTTGTTACCAGGTAGGTTTACACGCACGAGGAATTTGACTTGTCATGGTGCATACATAAAAAATAACATTAAAGAATATTAAAAATAATAAAAATATAGTAAAATATAGCAGTATCTACATAGAAATAGAAAGGAATACAATTGAATACAATTCTATTGAATCATATGATCACATTTTACTGCCTTGTGTCAACTTTGGAGCAACATGTTATATTGTAAGGGGCAGTCACAAGTCATATTTTACATTAACAAAGCTTCGAAGTAATAATTGAGATTCAGAAGGCCGTACTGTATTTAGAAAGCTAAATAAAACCGTGACAAGCGGCAGTCGTTCATGTATTTATGATCGTATTTGAATTGACTGCAGTGTCGTTGACCCATGATTATGGGTCAGAGCTATTAGAGAGCTAACAGGTTAGTTTTAAAGCATGCTAGGGTCGAATGTGAAATACAAACCTGGGTCATCGGACTAATTTTGTCCCACTCGTTCTTTTGAGGATTATAAACATCCACCTCGGCCGAGTCATCCCTGCAAATAGAAACACACCATGGTCAGAGCAGTCATTACTCAGATGTAGACACGCTAACTTCACTGAGGATCGCAACAACAATTTAGTATGAGCCAATGTTTCTTTAGTGAGATGGAGTAATAATGTAACTGTTTTTTACTCAGAGCCTTGTCACTTCTATAACATGAGTAGCATATTTTGTACGGTCATTTTGTATTTAACAAATCACCACATCTTCTATTTCAATAAGCCTTTTTTTTGTCATTTCTCACGGCCGGGAAACTGGGCAGTTAGCGCACCAATGTGGTAGAACACCAGAATGAGTGTTCAATAGTTAATATAGTCCACATGCCTTTATTATAAAGCATTTACGAGAAGTGAAAGTACTCAGAGCCTTAACGTAACTAAAGTGTGAATATAACAATGTTAAAAGGAAACAATTTAAATCGACAAACAACTATTTTCATCTTTTGCAGTTTCACACTTTAAAAAAACAATGTATTTTAATGTTGTTTTTGGTAATAATGTAACTGGTAACAAAAGTTTCAAATTGATTGGTGAAGAAGAAGCAGCAAAAAGTGGAAAACATGTACACGAGTACAACTACCTCAAATGTATTTAGATCTGTCCTGGAATAAATAAACTTCGATCATTCGTGATTATCAATATCTGGTCAACAGTTTTAAAGAGGACACAACGCATTTATCCTCCCATGAACACTTCAAATAACCAGTTTACTCTGAACCTACTCAGTTTAAACGTGTAGCTGAACACTTCCCTCCTCACCTGATGAAGTAGATGAGGCTTTTGAGCGTCACAGTTTTGGGAGTGAAGGACCAGGGGGGCATCTGTCCGCAGCTGACCAGGGTCCAGCGGTTGGACTCAGCGTCGTAGCTCTGGATGGCCATGGTCTCGTCCCCGGTGAGCGAGCCGATGGCGTACAGCCGCCCGCTGCAGGTGGTGGTGGAGCAGTTGTCCATGGGGTGCAGCATGGGGGGCAGGGCCTCCCAGCAGTCCAGAGCGTGGTCGTAGCGCTCCGTGCTGTCGGACGCCACCACGTACAGCTGGCCCTTCACCACCACTGAGCTGTGGTACTCCCTCGGCTTCAGCATGGGCGCCGCCTCCGTCCACTCGTTCACGCTCGACTTGTAGCGCCACACGCCGTCGTAGAGGCGCGAGCCATCAGAGCCGCCTGGAGGACACGGACATGGTTAATATGCACCGGGGATTCCTCATTTCCTGCTGCGTCATGGTGCATACAAGATTCAAATAATAATACATTGGATTTATATAGCGCTTTTCCTAATGCTCAAAGACGCTTTACATAAAATCAGAAACAGTACAACGAAAACAAAAAACAAAACATAAACAGTACTCCTAATCCAAGTGTGCGTAAAGTGGGGGGGGGGGGGGGGGTTGTTGATCAGAGTCTGAAAGCTAGAGCAGTATAACATTATACGGCAAAGGAAAGAAGCAGATTATTCCAAATCCTCCAATTTATATTTCAAAGGTTCATTATTACAGTTTTATTTTATGTTGTATGTGAAGCACAACGTACCATTATAATAAATTATGTGTGACGTCATTGCGGGCACAGCGCTCCAGCTGCACCGTTCAGGATCCCAGCATCTGCATGTAAACGCACGATGGCGCACACAGCAGCAAGCTCAGACAGGATGACAGTTTAATTTTGAACGTGTCTGAGAGCTCATATGAGGCTGAAGGATCGGTTTATGTTGCATCTGTTAGAAGTTTAGGAATTAGGTGCGTCAATATGGGCGATCATACGGTCATGTAGCCAGTGGTGGAATGGGACTAAAAATCATCCTCAACTCTCGACCGGCACACTTCGGTACCGCTAGTAAATTGTCAACGGGGGGAGTGTTGGATGTGCTAGTGACTTATCCGACCGGCCCACTTTGGTACCGGCCCATCGGGATTCGTCCCGATGGCCAGTCCGCCACTGCACCCAGCCCACGTAAACTGTCAACGGGGGGAGCCTCGCTGCGGGGAAACGGTGGACCGAGAGTCCCGATCGGAGTGGGAATAATAATAATAATAATCCGTGCATTTTATCCATTAATTTCCCAACATTGTGGTAAAAAAACACACGTTTTAATCCACGTTGGTGTTCAACTACACAAAGCATCGGTTTGTTTTCTCATCAGGAAATGCAAACCGGCTCAAACAAACGATTTTTAATCATCATCCTCACGATCATTTAATGTATCATATGTTCGCCGAATTGACATGAAAGCACTAATAAATGTAGTTTCATCCACTTGAGTTTACAACTACAAAAATAATCGATTTGTTTTTATATCACATCCTACGGGAGGAAATTCAGCAGCTCTCACTACCGATTTTTAATCATCATCTGCACCACGATCATTTATGTTTATGTTCGCCAAATTGACATGAAAGCACTGACGAATATGAATATACTGTAGTCAACTTCATTACAACGTTATTAACGTGCCTAAACTCAGTAATTCACCATTTCTAGTATGACAACAGACTTTGTCCGTGTTTGGCTCTCTTGCCGCAGTGAAGCGTTCCCGCATTGACGTCACTTCCGGCTTCCCCCAAAACTTCAAAATGAGTCGAAGGAATTTCCCCGCGATCGAAATTATTGATATTTATCGGAACTGTATCGCACCTTCTTTTTTAAACTGACGGTTCGAGATGACTAGTAGCCGAATATTTCATTGCACAACAGTTGTTGGGATGCGGTCACAGGCTCTTTAAGAGAGATAGCAGCAATACCCAAGGCCGTAGACCTATGCCAAGAAAAAGGAGAAAATTATGAACTGTGTCAAAGGTTGAATACCTAAGCAAATTATTCCCCAACACTTAATATATTTATTCATATTTGGTTTGTTCACATCTTACGGACATGGCTAATATGCACCGGGGGATGTCTCACTTTTTTCTGCAACATGGTGCATAAAAGATGCAAATGATATTATACGGCAAAGGGAAAAGCTGATTATTCCCATTCCTCCAGGCAATAGGATGTGAGGCTGAGTCTGCTTTCCTCAGGGTATTTGAATACAAATTAAATCCCCTCCACAGCAAATGTAAGACCTTTCTACTCCTTCTGAATAAACATTAGGGTTGGGCGATATGTTTGAAATCACAATATTATTATGGATACTTTTTACAATATTTGTATAAATCTCCATATTATACATATAATGGCAAATGTAAAATCCCCAGAAATTATGAAAATGTTAAGTCCAATAAGCGGTGTTCCACTATTTGCCTGCATGCATTACATGAAACAAAAAAACCTGTGTAATACAAACTTAAATGAAATAAACTCCTCAAAAAAGGTTTGGAAACGTTATTTCGGTTGATTATTCCTCCCCTTTAATAATACCAATTGGTATTGTATTTTATATCGTTGGAAAGCCTGACAACGAGGTACAACTTGTAAGGATCGTGCATTCGTGGAATGAGCAACACAGCTAACCGTGTGGGTAGCGGCCCAAAAATAATTTGCCAAAATCCCCTGCAATATTCTTCTGTTGGTATTCACTCTCGTTTTGAGCTTCAAGTGCTGGCAGGTGTATGCCAGTCACAGGTGTGTGACTGACACCTGATTACAGGCAAGATTTGCACAACGGTACCACAGACTCTGATCAGACGGTGAGGAACAGACTGCACATGGCCGGTCTTCGTGCTGATAAGGCTGCCAGGAAGCCTGCAATGACTGCCCTTCACCGTCAGGCCCGTTTGCGCTGGTGTCGGCAGCACCGACAGTGGAACCTAAGAATGTGGGGGAACGTCATCTCACATCTCTCTCACAGGCAAAACAGAACGTGTCACCATTGAAGGCAATCTCAATGCAGTGAGATATCGGAATGAGATTCTGGAGCCAGTGGCGATCCCATATCTCCAGAATCTGGGACCTAACTCCATCCTCCAGGATGACAACGCTCGGCCCCACAGAGCCAGGATCATCACAGAGTACTTCCAGAATTTGGGAGTGGAGAGGATGGAATGGCCTGCCGTGATTCCAGACCTCAAACCAATTGAACACTTGTGGGATCAGCTTGGGCGTGCTGTACGTGCCAGAGTGACCAACGCAACCATGTTGCTGACTTGCAACAAATCCTGGTTGAGGAATGGGATGCCAGTGTGTGACCAGGCTGGTGACCAGCATGAGGAGGAGGTGCCAAGCTGTTGCCAATATGTGTTGTTTTTTCCTTATTACTGTGGGAGAGTGCAATCATCCAATCCAACAAGCATCTCAAAATGAGAGTGAATACCAACAGAAGAATATTGCAGGAGATTTTGGCAAATTATTTTGGGCCGCTATCCACACGGTTAGCTGTGTTGCTCATTCCACGAATGCACGATCCTTACAAGTTGTACCTCGTTGTAAAGGTGACTAATTAGGCTTTCCAACGATATAGAATACAATACCAATTGGTATTATTAAGGGGAGGAATAATCGACCGAAATAACATTTCCAAACTTTTTTTGAGGAGTTTACATTCCTTAATTTGTCAAATGTTAAAGTAATATGCAATTCAACGACTCAAAGTCAAGTTCAACGACTGAAAACAGAAATATCCAAGTACAGTAAATGGACATCTAGGTATCATCTCAAAACTTGAAACCAAAAAAAAAAGCCTGATGTACCTTCATATTTGACATATAAATCTATGATATATATATAATACAATAGAATAGAATAATGCTATGCAACCATGTGCTGCTGTTATCACAGAAGTGAGCTAACAGTGTTATATTAGTTTAAAACAGGAGACATATCCCTGATTGAAAGTCTAGGGTTATCCCTCAACGATGAAGATGATGAAGATATTAACCGTACTGCTGTCCTGGCAGCACACCGTGTCCTGCTTACCTTTACTTTGTTCACACAGACACAGAGACCCACTAGCCAAAGAGCCTGCAGTTTATTTATAAGCCCAACGGCCATTTCATGAGATGAAGGAGCGGAGATGGAAATCTACAGCGTTCACGCTACAGCGACTCTGACACACACACTCTGTTTCCACTGCAGGCTGTCTGTGGACTGATCTTTTGGAATTGGGACACCAGATAAAGAAATCTAACTAAAAGATGGATTACATTATCATCTGTGCTACTGTACATATACAGTCTGTACATTCTCTGTAATCTATATGGATTTCCTCAATAAGGATATGTATCAAACTAATGTGTTTTCTTAAGTCTGTAGAAAATGAAAGACTTGTAGGGCGGCATATCTCTGCAGCTCCATTCAAAATTGTAACCTTTAACATATATATATTGTTCTCCCTCGGATTTGAGTATTGCACTTGTTCATAATGGGATTACGATAATGGTTAATGCGGCCCTAAAAGAAAGGTGTTTGGATGACTCACCTGTGACATACATATCGTTTCCGAGGGCTGCTATGCTGTAGCCTCCTCCCAGGTGGTCGGGGAACTCCGCCAGGTACCTCCACTGTCCGGTATGCGGGTTGTAGCAGTCCACCGTGACCAGCTCGTCACAGTCCTGGTCGCACCCCCCCACCACCACCAGGATCTCTGCGAGCCCCGTGGACGCCCGCGGACGCATCCTGTGGCAGGGCCGGTCGTGGCGGTCGTACTCGCAGGACTGGAAGCTGCGAGCCTCGTTCACCATGCGCAGGCAGGTGGGCGACAGGTAGACCAGCGGGTCGCTCTCCACGTGGGCCAGCAGGAAGAACCTCCGGACGAAGGGCAGGCGGATCTGCTGGAGCAGCTCGGGCCAGTAGTGCAGCCTCCTCTTCATGTCGGCCTTCACCCAGTGCACCGCGATCTGATACACCGCCTCCTCCTTGTTCACGCAAAGCTCATCATCCGACATAAACTCCAGGAGGCGCTTCCAAGGCAACCTCTCAAAGTCCAGCCCTTTGGCCAGCTCCATTATGTTTTTGAGGCCAAAGCGGCGAGCGCTGGTGGCCAGCTCTCTGCAGGCGAACGCCTCGGCAAAGTCCTGGATGTCTAAGCAGTTGGTGACGTCCAGCCGCTGCTCCAGGAACGCACAGCAGGCGTCTTTGACCGAGGGGAACTGAAACAGGTCGGCCGTCTTCAGCAGGACGTCCACGTTATCCTGAGTGACGGTGACCCTCCCCGTGTAGCAGAAGTCCACCAGAAGGCCTAAGAGCTCCGCTGACACCTCGTGAAGAACGACTCGGTCCATAGCGCTCTCCTTCAGAGTTCCTGCGAACATCGCTCTGAAGTAAGTGCTGGCGGCGGCCAACACTGTGCGGTGACAGTGGAACTCGCGGCCCTCAGCACACAAAGTCACATCGAAAAACTTTCGCTCTGCACGGAGTTCATGGATCCCCCGCAGCAGGTTGAAGGCGTGGGACGTGTCGAAAAAAGGAAGGGTGGACGGTTGGGTCTGCAACACTGGCTTCTCCATCGCTCCTCTCTCTGGTGTCTCAGTCTCTGGTGGTTGTGGTCAGAATGATGATTTAATCTAAAAACAGATAAACACCAGATAAGATCGATAAATATGCTGATCAAAACATTTGTGAAAAAACACATCATTTTCGAAAAGGACGACTTCTCAAATGACTTGTTATTACAAGAAAACGTCAAAAACCCAAACTTCTTTTATTCGACAACCCTTAAGACCAAGAAAAACAGCAAATCCTCACAATTGAGGAACTGGAAGTCTGGATTTGTGTCATTGTTACTTAAAAATGTACAAAGGATTTAAGGATTATCAAAGCAGTTGACGATTACTTTTCCGACGCTTGACGATTCACTTAACTGTCATATAGTGGCAGCACTTACACCATGTAAGCTGTACAAGTCAAACACAAATGAATACACAGTGGTCTTTAATGGTAAGGGAATAGAGAAATAGTTATTATAATGTTCAACAACTAATCATTAAGTATCAATATAAAAAAACAAAGATCAAAAACAGAGAATTTACATTCCTACAACCTCATTTCCTTCAGTGTTACTTTAAGAATGTATACAACTAAACATGTGGTAGGCAACGTAACAGCCTACTGACAGAAACACATTAAGAACTTCTGAATAAATAAACCCTAAATCGTGTTATTTCCCCTACCTGATGAGCACCTCCAGGCACGTTTGGTACACCAGTCTAGAAACTACGACAGCGAAGCTCAGCGCGACTCTGGATCTGAATCTCACGGTGTTTTAGATACAGAGCTCGCTTGTGCTCAGGGGCTATAAATACACCGGCAGTGTCCATTTCCAGGCATGAGTGGGAGGGATTTGGGGAGAACACCTAACATGCTGGGGGCTGAGAGTGTAAACCCCCCCCCACTGGTATGTCTCTGTGGTCACTAAGTAAGTGAGAGGAGCCAGCTGAGCAACGCAACAAAACAAAAAGCTTCCTGTCACAATATTCTTTCTGGTTACCCAAGAACTCACAGTGGAGAGGAGATGCTCCGACCACAGCTGACGAACAAGGTTACAACTGCACTCTGATTCGGCCCCTAGTTTATTTGTTTGTCTGATTGTTTTGTCTGACTGTTTTTTAGTTTACTCCTGTTTTTCTGTAAAGCGAACTTGGGTCCCCGGAAAGCCGCTATATAAATCCAAGTTATTATTATTAAGATATGGTGTTTAGAACCTGTGAATATCACAACTATTCAAAATAAGTCATATACTTACATTAAAGTGGATCATGCTATATTTGAAACATATTGTAGGGCCATACCTATAAAACATGTCTGTGACGTTTTTTTTCTCAAAATACCAAACAGATCATGCATTTTAGCCATGCCTCATTTCGCTCTATAGAGAGGTGAAGTCCCGCCCATCTACTTCCGCCCCATGGGACCTTATTTCGGTATGTATTGAAGTCAATGGAGAGAGAAATATCATCTTTCGATCCCGTTTGAATTGTTCCACGAATTACACATATGATGTTTGTCAATCTTAAAAAATAATTTCTATGTCAAAAAAGTCACAGTTTGTCGTAAAACTGTTGAAATATAAGACTATGAAAAATACGCAACTAGAAAGACTACAAATCCCAGAGTCCCGGTCCCGCATGCTGGCTCTTATGGAACCGACTCACTCCCCTTGTGTGTGTGTGCAGCTCTCAACACGCCCAGAGTTGGATTTTTAGTACTTTTCGCCTCATTCTGAAAGAAAGAGGTGAAATGTTTCAACGTGACGGCCGTCTTGGTGTGTGGTGCGAGATGGGAGATGTAGTTCATCGAGCGGTTTCACACAAAGAAAAGTGTTACTTCACAGTTTTACGACACATTTATATTTTTTTGACTTGCAAAATTATCTTTTAAATTGACAAACATCATATGTGTAATTCGTGGCACAATTCAAATGGGATCAAAAGATAATCTTTCTCTCTCCATTGACTTCAATACATACCTTTTCCGAAATAAGGTCCCATGGAAGTGCCCCGGAAGGGGAGGGACTTCGCCTCTCTGTTTTTGCAAGGGCTGATTCTGCTTGTGTGGCAGACTACAGCACCACTTACAGGCCTGGCATATGTACTACAGCGTCTCCAGCGGTTTCGAGCGGTCTCTCATTCCCCTGATAGGTGGAGAGTTGCTCATATAGTCGGGGCACCCCTTTTTCTGACGTCAGAAACATTCAAATAATAATCAGCTCCGTTGCAGCCCCGTTTTTTAGAGATTTGGATATGGAGGAAAAGAGAGAGGGTTGTGTTTTCTGACACTTGGTGAGTTCCCTGACACACCGGGGACACATATTCATGTATACAAGACGTACAAGAGTGCTTTTGCATGATAGGTCGGCTACATGCTTCTGGGTTGAATTCCCACAAAGATGGCTTTTGTGGAAGCTAAACTTTAAACAATAAGACAAAAACTAACTACGTAATTAGAGTTGGGTAATATGGAGAAACCCGATTATAACAATCACTTTTATCAAATGTCAATATCAATATTGTGACGATGTTGTAAGATTAACCATTGATGCTTTCACATATATCACTACAATTTTTGAAAATGTTAAGAAATAATCATAGCTAATATGGTTATAATGACTTAGCGGGAATAAGCTAATATTAAAACAACTACAACAGTTCAGATAATGACATTACTTAACTGTTATATAGTCTTAACAACCAGGGAAAGACAGCAATCATGCCATATTATGATATCTAGCCTCAGATCACGATATTGATTTAATATCAATTTACTGCCCATCCCTCCAAGTAATTGTCAAAGCACCGAGCAAGATTGAAATGCAACACTAACTCCGCAGCCAAGCAAATAGTGGTTCCTGCCATATTTAAATCCGGTAAGAGATGTATATTTAAGGCAAAAGACTTGCAAATGAGCCTAAATGCAAAATCTGTCCATACAGATACACACACCATAATGACAAACACACTGACTCACAAGCTGAAAAGAATAGCAGACACACGCTGTCGCAGATGGTAAATATAACATACAGTAGAAGAATCAACAAAAACACTTGAACAAACAAGACCCAAGTTCCCACTGCCTGAGTATCAACCTGCATCAAAGGCTCATCATGGATTATTATTGGAGATGATCATTCTTTTCCTAAAATACACAGGTATCTCCTTACAGAGATTAGTTTAAAGGTTGTAATAAAGCTCCTGTCCTCTGCCCAAAGAACTCCGCACACATTGCTCACACGGGTTCAACAATGCAGCGGAGTACAGTGCAGATACCGCAGAGGGATATTTCTGCTCTCCTGAAGGGCAGACAGGCCTCAGTCACAACCCTGGAAAAACAACTAACTTCTGTGTAAGTGATTGCTTTTAACGTACGTGGGAGGGGGTAATGACATTTCCCTACATAGTACCCTTTCATTCAGTCATGTATTCAATGTCTTACTCCCACTGGCCTCTGTAACAAAGACTGAAAGACTGGAGCAATAATTATAGCATCTGGTCTCCATCTTCATGTTTAAGCCGTTATCTTTTCCTGCACATTCACACCCAGATGAATCTTAGCTAAACGCTCCAACAGTCGCAAGTACTGAGCAACTTCCAATCGATGTGTTTACCAGCCAGACACAAGAATAGCGTGCAGAGATTTATGCTCTTGGATGAAGGAGAGAGGGGAGGGAAATATTCGAGGTGTGGAAACAATGTCCCTGCTATGAGAGATGAGGACATAGAGATCAGTGTGACAGACAGCATATGACATACACAGCTATAAGGGGAAAAGGGACCCTATGGCCCGTTTCATCTTGACAGTATAAGCTGGGCTAAACTCATGACCAGCAGGTATATGTTCAGGACAAAAAGACTCAGGGGAATAAAATGCTGTTAGTCAGAGGACTTTAGTAACATCCTGAAGGGAGGGAGGGGAATGTTATTTTATATTCCCTGAAATGGTTGAAGAGGGGGTCTATTCCTGTATTTTGTAGCCTTTATTTAACCAGGTGAAAATCCCATTGCATGCAACACATTGGTTACACAGAAAAACAACAGAAAACAAAAAGGACATCAATACAACATAATTACAGAGGTATACATTAGCAAACTATTCACAATGATATTTGATAAATATTCATATTTGGGAGCCATGTTAATAGTTTATTGGTAGACAAGCAAATTATGAGAAGTGCTGTTTCAGGGTGTATGCAGGAATCCTGAAGTCAGATGTAAGACATTTTAAGACCTTTTTTAAGACCCTTTCCACACATTTTAAGACCTCATCGCCACTTGGAGTTCTAACTGGTTACCTTGGCGACACACTTTACCTCACATTGGCTATATACAGTATTGATTGTCCTTCCTCCTTATCTTCCAACCATTTGGACGCAGACTTGCATTTCCCCATAACGATGTTGTTTAACAACCGGCGTAAACGGACCTTCGCGCTATCAAGCAGTGAGCGCGCGATGTCCTGTTCAGATGACGTCAAACCCAACGGGATGCCATCAATAAACTACACAGAATCACACTACACACCTACGCCATGATTACATTCAGGCAGACTGTAGAATACAACCTCTTTGGACCATTTATATACTTATTGAAAACAAGCTACAAAATGTAATACCTTGGAAAATGCTATTTAATACTTTTTAATAGCCTTCATTTTCGCTAAATTGATTTATCAACTTGTAATACTTTTTAAGACCCCGTGGACACCCTGTGTTAATAGTAATAGTTAACTGTGACTAATTTAAACTGCTAAAGCAGAGTTAAAACATCCAGGAGATAAGTGAAATGCTAGCGTCTTGGTTAAGTTAGCATGCTAGCATTTGCATTCAGAACCAAACACAAATTACAGCTGAGACTGATGCGAATGTCATTTACCTTATTTTAGTCATCGGGTAAACTATTTGGGTTTAAAACAAAGTGTTGGTCAAAATATTTACCTGAGTATTGCCCTAAATGTACGGGGGTCTGCAAAATGTTTTAAAATTCTTTGGGGGAAATGAATGTAAAAACCAAAATGTATGGCAATCCATCTGATGGATATTTCACACAAAAAACATTAACCTCATGGTGGCACTTGAGGAAATGATCAGGGGATCACTTAAAGGTCACCTATTATGCAAAATCCACTTGTTCATGTCTCTTCTACATCAACATGTGTCCCCTCTGTGGAAAGAGACTCTGAAAGTTTCAGGAGAAAAGATTCTCTCTCTTCTGGTCCTGATCCATTTCTATAAAAACCTGTCTGAAAATTAGCTGATCAGGTTTTGGCCACTTTATGATGTCATAACGATTTTTTTGGGTTGTGTAACCATTAGCCAATCAGCAACCAAGGTAACCCCCCCCCCCCCCCCTCGTGGATTCATCTTCTTATTACAGACACATGCATTTCCTAACATTCTGTCTATATGCTGTAAAATGTATTATCTCTTCGATTTACACACGGCATCTATTGCACGTCTGTCCGTCCTGGGAGAGATTTTCTAAACTGTGGGTTTTCTCTGGAAGGTTTTCCTTGTACGATGTGAGGGTCTAAGGACAGAGAGTGTCGTTTTTCTCATACTGATATTCTGAACAATCTGTTCTGTTGTATTTGCTGTAAAGTGTCTCTACTGTAGGCTATTTTTATTTTATGTACAGCACTTTGGCTCGACCAAAAATCGTTTAAAAATGTGCTATATAAATAAAACTTGATTGATTATGTTGCGTTCACACCAAAAGGAGTACTTAGTGCCGGGAACTTTTACCCACATTTGTAGTGCCTGCTAGAGAGGTGGTACTATCCTGGGAGGGAAAAGTGCCCCAATTCTGATTGGCTGGGCATTTGCAAACCACGGCCCGTAAAACTCTGAAAAAGTTTTGTGAAGATGCCATTGTATTTGTGGCATTAGCATTATTAGCATTAGCATTAGCCCCGCGCACCAACGGAGAGAGAATAACCTATGGCAACACAAACTAAAACATGGGAGCAGTGGAGATGAGGAGGTGTCGGTGTTCTGGCGATTTACTCGGAAGGCTTCAGTAGAAGCTGCTGGGAGTCCCAGCAGCTTCTACTGAGAACCGGGGACTTCCGGCCGGGGACTTCAATTGGCAGTATACGCCGTGAAGTGGTTTGCGGCCTGCCAGTAAACCCAAAGCAGAAGAAGACGAAGTGACGCCAGCGGCTCATTTGCGTAATCTTCCCTCAGGGAAAAGTATTCTCTGATTGGTACTTAGTGCCCTGGGGTAATAAGTGCCGGGGCACTAAGTGCCGGCACTAAGTACTGCAAAGTGCTGCAAAGTGCTGCAAAGTATGCGGTGTGAACGCGGCTATGGTGTTCTTTCTAACCAAATATCTCTCAGAGGGCGTGGGGAGTGGCTCCTTATTTTCATCTAAAGTAACAGACAGAGAATCAGCACTTCTGAAACAGGGCTGAAACAGAGGGGATTATGGGATGCTGCAATGATCTGTTTGGTGTTTGGAGCCAAACACTTCAGAGACATGTTCTGTATATATCTGAGACCTATAATATATTGATGAAAAACAGCATAATAGGGGACCTTTAATACAAAAGGGTTCATCTTCTGGGGGCCTCATAATAAACCATTGCGTATTTGCTGATATATTTGAGTCTAGACCCACGAAGATTTCCAAAAATAATGTAGAAATCCAAGCATCGTCTACTAAAATACATCTTGATGTATTCTCTGCAATGAGCCACAGCTCCATAAAGCCATGGAGCTTCCAGAAGAGTCTGAGTATTCAGGGACTAAAACATGTTTGTTCAGGAGCTGCTCTGAGCATGTGAGGAGGGTAAATCAAAAACAAGCTCAGTTTACAGGAAGCTGTTTACAGTGAGTTCTCCATCTCCTGGTTATATACTAGCATTGCCACATACTGGTGTGACAGTGCTATTACCACTAAAGACAATTTGCATACAGCCTCCAATTCTGTTTTGCATTTTTGTCAAGTCAATATCAGTCATCACAAGAGTTGAATAGCTCTACTGTGTACAGCATTACCATGGCTTCTCATTTTGAATATCTTAGTTTGCAAATGTTAGGATAAAGTCAAAGTCAAAAGTCAAAGTCAGCTTTATTGTCAAGAATTCTACATGTTGTACATCCAGAAATATCGAAATATCGTTTCTCGAGGTCCTACAGTGTGACATATACACATCAAACAACAACAACAAAATAAAAAGGGCCTAGATAACCGGGGTATACAGTTTAAAATGTTAATAATATGTTAAAGTGTTCAGCGGAGATGGCAGAAAAGTGACTGGTGCTGGATGAGGAAGGTTGGTATTGTGTGTGTGTGTGTTTGTGTGTGTGTGTGTGTGTGTGTGTTAGAGTTCAGGACCATTTGGGGCAGGGGAGAAAGGTCGGAGGCAGGGTGGAGAGTTCAGGGGAGAGATGTCAGAGGGGGGGAGAGAGGGAGGTAGAGAGGGGAGGGAAGCCACCTATACAGTACATGACAGAAAATATGAAAAGTAGCACATAATCTAGATGATGTTTTTGAACAGTGCTCAGATTATTGCGTTGTAGGGGCAGAACGTGGTGGGCTATCCCCCTCAGTGGGGCAGCTGCTCTGCCTGCTGTTGCTCCGGGCCGCTGGGTCGGAGGGACATGAAGTTTCTGATTCTCCACAGCTGAGCCTTGCCATAAAAAGGCAAACACCCCACATCCCCCTCATCTCCCCCCCACCTCCCCCTCATCTCACCCCAGGAGCCAGCATGCATGAGGCTACCAGCAGCAACAATACTAAGATAAGAGGACAGTATGAATGAACATTGTCTCACTCTTAATAGTTCATTTTGGTTGTGTAACTTATGGCAAGACACTGCACAAGAGGCGCTATCGCATAAAAGTTGCTATACGTGTCGTTCAAAAACTTCAACCCATATTCAAGCAGAGCTCCTTCTAATTACATTTACTCAAGTTAAGTTCAATTGTGAGGAACTAGTGTTATCTATGCATTTGAATGTAATGATAACCTGCTATATTTGAGAGGGGAATGTTGTGCTGACTCCACTTGTACTGGAGTGACAATACATTGTAGGTCAACTTGTAACACAAATCATTTCCTAAGAAAATATAATGCACTGGTAAAGATGTAACTATCGAACACTTGTATGCAGTTGTCTAAGTTCTGCTTACATGAAAATGCATCAGTATTATCAACTTGTGTAGAATAGTAACTGTTCAATAATATAATGTAAATAAAATAAACTGAGAGGAGCATTTAGCATGAGTACTTATTTTTGCAGCTACTAGTAGTTTCACTTGAATACATAAAAATGTATACTGCCTTATAGTTGCAATAGAGCATGTGAATACTGATGTTTAGCTATTTATACTATAGCCAAATATGTATTTTCTACTTCTTCCACTACTGTGCCCTGCTCAATCTCCATGAAGTCAGTGAACCCCCTGTCAGGTCATGTATATCTTTTTGAGACGGAGCTACAGTCTGTCGCGCTGCCAAGGGAATAAAGCAGCATGTTACTGTTTAATCTGGCATTGGGAATGCAGTCAAGAGAACATTTTAGTGCCACACTGAAGGCTTGTTTCAAATACCAAGATATGTGCTCCTTCATCTGACCCTGCATTCTTCTCATTCCTGTACCAAGACTTACAGATTAAAGTTATAATCAGTGGTTAGAAAATGACTCAAACCTTATCTTTTCAAATAAAAGTAGCAATCTTACAAGTTTAAGATTAGCATCCACACTTTCACTTAAGCAATAACACTAGTGGACTAGAAGCAGAGGTGGGAGAAGTACTCAAATTGTGTACTTGAGTAAAAGTAGAAGTACTCAGATCTTGTACTTGAGTAAAAGGGTCATTCCAGAATTGGAGGACATTTCATGTCCCCCATATAAAAAATCTAATAATCCATGCCCAAAATGCTAAAATATGCACTTGTTGTGTTAAACATACTTGTCTTGAGACAAAATGTATATAAAGTTGTAGAAAAAGTGGTTTCAAAATATTATTTAAATGATCAAATAGCTCTCGAACATCCCCTAAAATGGCATTTTTCTCTTGTCCCCGCTTCTTGGTGACCAACTTGCATGTCAAATATAACATTTAAAATAGGGATTTTATTTACTTTTGTTGGTATTATTCTATTGATATATGTCTCTTGGTATGGTAAAATCAATGTGTTAAATCATAAACATATTTTAGATAACAGTAATTTTGCACAGAAGGTGTGTCCCTCAACATGCGTTCAACCCTGTTACCCAAACCTTTTTAGATTGGCACAGGAAGTGAACAAACTGTAAATCAGATCGCACAGTGGAATCAGCAAGCCATGTGCTAGTGCCATGGGTAGACCAAAACTCTCTTTTATTTTCCATATTTTTACAATCTTTTCAGTCTTAAAAGAGTGTGGCACTCTGACCCACTCAACCCTGTTACTGATATTATCAGAATAAATCATATTCATTTCAAAGTTATCTTTCTTGCATTAGATATCCAAGTTTGTCCTTGCCTTGAAAGTAGCATTACATGCTACATCTAGCAATAACTCCTGAGGTTAAAGCTAACATTAGCATTGATTTTCAACCCTGTTACTTTCAACCCTGTTACTATAATTAGAGTAACAGGGGTAATTCTTCATTGGAAAATATACATTTGATGCCTAGCTGGGCAAATCACTTTTTTTGATGGTTTATTATCTGTTTTTCCTAAATACATCCAATAAAATTATAAAATAAAAGGTTCATTTTTCAAAAATGTTGGTGTCTAAATTGTCCTCCAATTCTGGAATGACCCAAAAGTAGAAGTACCAGAGTGTAGGGAATACTCTGTTACAAGTAAAAGTCCTGCATTCAAAATTGTACTCAAGTAAAAGTACAAAAGTACGAGCATCAAAATAAAATTAAAGTACCAAAAATAAAAGTAGTCATTGTGCAGAATGGTCCATTTCAGAATAATATATATGATATGTTTTGATTGTAAGTATTGATGCATTAAATTATGGAGTAGAAGTACAATTTTACAGTACTTGAGTACATGTACTGAGTTGGAAAAACATGGAAAAACTGATGTAAAAGTGCCTCAAAAGTGTGCTTGTTTACAGTATTTGAGTAAAGGTACTGAATGAGTAACATTCCACCTCTCGTCGTAATAAACGTATGCATCCTCAGCATGCTCCATACAAGTCCATATACTGACACTGAGTCTCCAGAGAGGAGACATGTCTCTCTTCAATGCCATGTTTGGCCTGTGATAATATAGATGCTAATGCTAAAGCTTAGCACATATACAAAGCCACAGATGAAGCATCACTAAACGCTAATAACAACAAGAACAACAATAACAACAACACAGCTCAAGAACGGAAAGTGTTGCAACTTCTGTGCACGTTATTTTGCGGTCGGACATGATGTAACGCTACTGTCTGTCTTTCCTCCACTTGGACGAGAATAACCTTAAAAATAAGCGGATTAAATAAACTCACCAGTGTTTGCCTCCAAAGATGTTGATGATTTTAGAGAGAATAGCGGGTTAATAACGTACAAGTCGAGGTGTAATTAAAGTTTGAATGCGGGGATGTCTCCTGATGTCTTCGGCCTCTGCTGCGCCATGATACCGTCACTGTACAATATGGTGCTTTCACGGGCTGTCGGAAATATGAGAGTTAACACGCAGACAATTCTTGGTCGGCAGGGGAAGTGGCTAAATCATGCAAGACTGATTTAAAAGAGAGATTAGGCTGTTATGTTGAACTGGGAACTGCATGCAATACATTAATCCTGGTGTATGAGGTACATTTCAAAATGTGTTTTGTTGGTGTTTGGCAGTGACTCAAAAGCCTATAATTATCCTAAACATTTTCTACCTTTTTATACAACATTTCTGTTTTATGGTAAATTCAAGCACAGCTAGTCGACAAACCACAACCATGACTACTATTTCAATACCACTAGCACCATAACTACTACTATTAATATACACTGAACAAAAATATAAACGCAACACTTTTGTTTTTGCTCCCATTTTTTATGAGATGAACTCAAAGATCTAAAACATTTTCTGTGTTCGTCGTCCATTACATACGCCTGCCCATACCATAACCCCACCACCACCATGGGCCACTCGATTCACAACATTACCCTAACCCTAACCCTAACCCTACCCCTAACCCTAACCCTACCCCTACCCCTAACACCAGATACTGACTAGTTTTCGGACCCCCCCCCCAGACCCCCCCAATAAAGCAAAACTGCACGTTTCAGAGTGGCCTTTTATTGTGGCCAGCCTAAGGCACACCTGTGCAATAATCATGCTGTCTAATCAGCATCTTGATATGCCACACCTGTGAGGTGGGATGGATTATCTCGGCAAAGGAGAAGTGCTCACTATCACAGATTTTTCAGATTTGTGAACAATATTTGAGAGAAATGGTTATTTTGTGTATATAGAAAATGTTTTAGATCTTTGAGTTCATCTCATGAAAAATGGGAGCAAAAACAAAAGTGTTGCGTTTATATTTTTGTTCAGTGTACAAATGATAATGAAAACGAGTTGATAATAACAATAACATTGATAATGGTAGCTACTAATGGTAAAAAAAAAAAAAGGAAAAATAGAGCAGCAGGTAAAAAAGTTGGTGAAAAAGTTGTATTTATGTTTTAGGACATTGACACTAAATAAACGTCTCTGCATGTCATTAGTTGGAAGCAGCATCTGAGAGTACTTGAACGCAGCATTTCAAACTCAGTTTAAACAGTTAATATACAGTATATGCAAGAATGAATTTAACATATATGGTTCTTAAAAATGTATTTTCAATTTGGTTCCCAAAAATACACCGAATTGCACAAACAAGCCCTTATTTAGAGCATAACATCAAGGGGTTTTTTGTTGTGTAGTTAAAAATTTCTATAATGAAAACCAATGAAATGAAAACCAAGCACAAAATCATTTTCAAGACAAGTTATATTGGTATCAATACGCAGTTGTTCATTAGGCTGAAGCATTGCTTTGTTCAATTATTTATTAATGTTGGTGTAACAAGGTGGAATTTTCCTTCAGGCTTTTAAAAAATAATGGATATCTTTTATTTCTTAAGAGAATACAAAAAGTACATGAATACGTTTAAATTAAAAGTTCAACATTGAGGCTTGTGAGTAAAGTTTCTCCTCTGTGAAACTTCAAAAGGGAAGACCTTGACTGAATCAATCCAAGTTTCAGTGGAAGGCTAATTAAAGCTGAATATGGAGGAACTGATTTTACAAGGACGGCCAAATATTTTCACGTCAAGGTTCTCCACATCAGGGATCTCATTGGCCATCCAGTGTTTTATTATTTAAAGTGTTATGTCGAAGTTGTATACTTAGAATAAAAAACATCAACATATCTGTTTGGTTCTTTCTTAATCTGCCGACTGTTTTCTCAATTACATATATTCAACTCTTGTTCGGTAGAAATATCCATCCCAGTTTCTCAAAGTCCAATGATTGTCTTGTTTTGTTAGTTGTAAATCAAAAGATATTCAGTTTAATATGATGTAAAACTCAGAAAAAACCCAATATTTTTGGTTCTGAAAACAACATTTCCTGCCATTTTTGAATTAAAAATAACTTGGAAAATTAATCGATTATCAAAATATATGTATTTTGATCAATACTAAACAATTAGTTGACCTGCAGCTTCAGTTCTGCTGTATTCATCACATCCCATTTAATCCAATGAGATCAGATCAGGAAGTTGCAGATGAGAAGAAGCTGCAGTGTGGCAACGATACACTGTTATTTGCTGACTCTGCGAAAGCTCTTATGTTTCCTTAATGGCAGGTTAATTATCACCACTGAGCTTTTATTACATTTACTTTTCTTAGACTTGCATAAATATTTAATGCATTTGGGCTTTGAGATTTAATTGAAGTCATCTTTTTGACAACGCTGTGTTTGCAAAACGTGCAAATTCATAATTTAAAGCTTGACATGATGAAACGCATAGTCTCTCTTATCTTCTAATTAAAAGTGTCATTCGTGTTTCCTTTTGTCTACTCCCCACATTAAGAAAATAAATCTAAGCTTGAAGGATACATTAATTAATAATCCATCAGGGGTTCTAAGCTTCTTTTAACCAGCAGGAAACTGACGGAGAAAACCCCCTAAGACCCTAAAAATGCTTAACATTCAGTCCATGGAGGACACATGTGCTTCCATCTGAGCTCTCGTCCCTCAGAGGGGGATAATGAGAAGGTAAGGAAGAGATGAAGGTCTGGAATATAAAATGTAAAATAAAGAGGGATAGTCTTTGCAGTGCAAATTGTGAACTGCTGTTGAACTTTCTCCGGCCTCATCGTGTCCCTCGGGCAGGAGTGGATGTGTGAACCGCTGACAGACATTTTCCACAGGGGTCGATCTGACATTGCACAAAATTGCATTCAGAGAGACAGAGGGTCCTCTTTTTAGTAATTTTCAATTCAATCTTGACTATGACCCTAGGTTAGCTTCTCTACAGGGGACAGGGATTTGTCAGAGCCTGAAGCCCAGCCACCCACATATAGTCTTAAAGTCATAGTGTGAGCTTTTCTGGGAATAACCTTTTTTATGACAGTTAGATGACAAGATACCCTTTGTATATCTGGATGATTATGAAAGGGCAAGCAGAGGTTCTTCTTAGCTGAGCACAAAGGGTGACAACAGAGGGTCTGTCCAACAGTAACACAACTCACATACCACCACCATTAATGCTAATTATTATTAAATTAAACATTAAATTCATATTTGTGTTTGTTTAAATATAACAAAATGTGCAGGGAAAACCATAAGACGTGGGTCAGGGCGTGTGGGAGAGAAACTCCTTCTGGGGACCATTAACATGCACAAAAACCTATATAACACATTACAGGAAAGGGAAAACCCCCAAAAACATAATGGGCCACTCTAAAAATGCTGTAAACACAACACTGACATATCATTCATCTTATTAAGTTTACATAGGAAACTTGTTAGAGGCAATTTACATTCATTCTAACTCATGTTTCAGGGCCATCTGGTGATAGTTAGTCCAATCTTCATTTTAATTTTAGCTCCGATTTTGGTCGAATCCTGGGGGAAATATCTGACTCATCAGCTGCTAAATGCTCCATGTTCACCAGCTAGCTGCTAACTTTGAGAGCTTTGTGTGAAGTATCGCTGAGCAGGTATTTGTGCAGAGAGATTAGCAAAAACAGCCGTCTGACGGGAACCAAACTGAAAAGTTAACTTTTATACAGATGTAGTGAACTGAAGAGTCGAGGGATAATTACCTTTTTGTTCACAACTACACGTGACACATCACTTATACACATAGTCATTTAAGCATAATTAAATATTGATTATACCAGCTTAAAAACTTTAATCGTAAAATGTTTACAGCAGATAAAATGTCAGTATATGTGTGATCCTTTACTCAGTAAAAACTGACAGCCTTACTGTCAATCAAAAAAAACATTAGAAAAATAATCTACCATTAGCCGAAGAGTTAATTGTTTCTTTTACTGATCCATTTTCCTCCAAAAGCATCCAAGTGAAAGATACAATAATGAATGTAAGGCAGTAAAGTACAGTGTTTACACCAGTTCAGTCACTAGATGGAGACATTACATTATATAGTGTTTATGTTATAGCCACACTCACATCTAGGACAAAAATAATACCTGCCTCATTAATGATTAAACATAAAGAAGACCTTGGCGCTATAATGCTTCTGTGTATCCCAGACTTAATTGTGTAGGTGTAAACACAATTAGAGGGAACATTTTTTGTAGGTCCAAGGCTGTCTGTTTACATGACTGTAGACTCTTTTAATTTAAAATATACATGCTGTGCTGCAGGATTGTGGTGCATCAGTTACTCGTAAATCCTTTATTTAACAATATGCTCAAGTACTTTATACACACACTTTAATAATGTAAGATATACAATCATTTCCAACTGTTCTTGGCTGTTCATTAATGCATGTGCATGTACATACATGGAGAAATAAGTATGTTCCACATGTACTCATGCAGGTTAAAGAGGCAAACATGTGATTGTGCTAACATATTGATATTAAGTCTCAAGGGAAGCGTCTTTTCTCAGGATCCTGTAATGCCTAGCTTCATATCCGGTAAAGGTCCCATGTCATGCGTTTCTGGTTATTACCCGTCCCCTTGTGTTATGAAGGGTTTTATGCATGTAAACGGTCTGCAGAGTCACAAACCTTCAAAGTACACCCTGTAGCGAGTAAAACTCTAACACAGTCTATGCTGCCCCAGAACGCCTCGTTGGAGATTTCTCTTTTTTCATTTGTTTCTTCCGGGAACCAAAATGGACCAATCCGCGGAGCTTCTCACACACCAAGACCTTTAGCGTACATCTTCAACTAACAGGGAGTCCCCAGTGACTTGCATAGAGCACCCTGGTTGGTAATAGACGAGTTGGGATCGCGGAGAAATGCTCTCCGCAGACCGATTCTCACAGCGTTTATAAACCTCTTTCTTCCTCAATATCAAGCCACACTTATTGTTTTTACTTCGGCTGTGAGTGTTCGTGTGAGCTCAGGATGAGTTTCGCGCTGTATCGCCGACCGGGAAACCACACCAGTAAGCCAGCTCACTGAGCAGCGAGCCTCGCAACGTCCCGACCAATCAGAGCACACTAGGCTCACAGGGAGGGGGGGGGGAGAGTGAATACCTGGTGAATACACATGCTATACAGAGATGCTGTATGAGAAACCAATGTCAGTTTGGAAAATTGCACAATATAAATCTATTCTAGTAGACCTCAACAATGGAATTATGATCAGTAGAAATGGCCATGCCATGAGACCTTTAAGATGACCCATTTTACTCAGTCTATGAATATGACTCATTAAGGAGACCTTTAAGGTGACGTTCTCAGTAAGTCTCTTTTCTTGAGGTCAAATGTTTAATGTATGATTCACAGGGGCAATAGTTGAAACCACCTACAGCGTATAGCCTTCTGATGTTATACTCATTGAAACCTATGCCCTTAAATGTGTGGATGGACATTTACAGTCTTGAATTTAGACGTTTATATCTCCACATTGGCAGAATGGAGCTGTTACCAATCCCAAGGGTCATGTGAAGTTAAAAAGAAAGTAGAAAGAAAGTGAGGTCATAGAAAACTATTTCTGCTAAAAAGTAAGCAATGATTGAGTCAGACCTAAACATTTCAGATGTGTGTATCTCACACTGCACTGTAACTATAATTCATGTACCTTTGTTATTCATGTTTTATTATCTTGCTTTTAAATGAGTCTTTGTAAATGCCATTTTTATATTTTATAATTAATGTCTTTCATTTTTGTAAATCACTTTGAATTGCCTTGTGTTGAAAGGTGCTATATAAATAAACTTGCCTTGCCTGTGAGATTACTGAAATATTGTTTTGTGATTTGAAGTGTGTTTATTTTGTAAAACATAAATAAAATAGGGAATGCCTCGGACTTAACAAAAACAATGTACGTTAGCGTCATAAGTTAGCGTCAAAAGTTAGCGTCATAAATTAGCATTTGTACCGTTAGCTATGCAACACCTGGCCATTAAGAATGGGAAAAAAATGTCTAATCCTATTTCATATTTCCTTTCTTTCACTTTTCAGTCTTTGTCTTAATGTTAGCAATGTGCGTTAGCTTCATCAGTTACGTTAGCACGGTAAGCTATGCAACACCTTGCCATTAATGGGGTGAAGCCTGCAAGCTAGTTCAGGCAGTCAACTCGAGCACTTATGCTGCATTCATACATAACGCCCCGCACTCTACAACCAACCAAACAGAGTCTCCTTAAAAGCCCCGAGCCTGTTTTTCAGGTCTCAGGCTCGAAAATGACATTCCCAGAACAAATGACCATATCTTCCCTTCTAAAAGTGTTAAATTAATCATCTTTTTTCTCAAAGCAAGGTTACAGTTGGATGTAGAAGTGTCAGAATCAATATAGATGTTTTTATTTTAAAGTAAATTCAGATTGAACACAGTAAAAAAATGTAAATTGTGTGTCCGTCCAAAAAATAAAAATTACTTAGTGAAAACCACTTCTGGGGTCATTTGGGTGGATTTTCCATATCTCTGGCCCCCCTTGGTCGATTTTGATGATTGACATCTCTTTCTAACCGTCAGAGCCAATGGAATCGAGGGGAACTCCCACATACACACACACATTACCAAATAAGGAGTGAGAGTGACGCATAGCCAAAACCGGAAGCTGCGATAACTCTGGTGGCTACAGCAGCTAACTTTTACTCTCCGATTTTTACATAAAAATGTAATTATGGATTATAAATCATTTGTTCAAAGCGACAGCCACATTATCAACCTGTGGATTAACCGATTCCGCCGCGTTTTTTCTCGTTTTAATGCCATTGAACATGTCTTTTGATCAGATTGACAGCTACGGTGAGACGATCTCCCGTAAAAGCTCCGTAAAGGTACGTGTTGTGATGTCTGTGTTTGCTTCCCCTGTCGCAAATTCGGATCGCTCAGTGATGATACTATACCTATATAATCTGTGGAACCTCAGCTTTAATCGGATATCTTGTATGTGCAGTTACGATAAGTAATAAGGGTATCTTTATCTTGAGTTCTGTGCCAAAGTGCGTTAGCATTTTTCGCTCAGGGGTCATTTAGATGCTTCTTATGAGACTTGTGTTTTGTTTTGGTAAAAATGGTTTGTATCGTCAGTTAGCTGAGATTATTTCCGTTAATCTGGTATAACACATTCATAGGTTCTTAAATATTAAGATGCCCTGAGACACAGTGTCGTGAAAAAAAAGACCCGCCGAAGGGGTCTTTGGGGCTTAACAGGTTAATATGCCGCTCTATTTAACCTGCCAGATATCTCTCCATGCTTTGCTTGCTGCTGCTATTGCTGCAGCTACTTCCACGTCGCTGCTGCTTGCTGCACCACCACCACCCCAGCTTCCACCCAGCTTCCACCCAGTTTCCATGACGCCAAACTCAACTATATGCTGCTTCTAATAAACATGTTAAAGAAACACGTGAGTTGTCTGACTGAAATAAATATATTGAGTAACACCTAATAACTTTACAGGAAATTGTATAACGTGATTTGAGGCATATTCTGTTTTATAGTAGAAAATAATGGAAATAGGGAAAAGAACAACTTATATATATTGAATAATTTGACTCTTTGGCTTTTGACTTAATAATGTGTAACAACCCGCTGCTGCAGATACATTCTTTACAACATCAGGAGGTTACGTCCCCACCTGACCCAGAAAGCGACGCAGGTTCTGGTCCAGGCTCTCGTCATCTCACGCCTAGACTACTGCAACTCCCTCCTGGCTGGTCTACCTGCATGTGCCATCCGACCTCTGCAGCTCATCCAGAATGCAGCGGCTCGTCTGGTCTTCAACCTTCCTAAATTCTCCCACACCACGCCGCTCCTCCGCTCCCTTCACTGGCTTCCGGTAACTGCTAGAATCCACTTCAAGACACTGGTACTTGCGTTCCATGCTGCGAATGGATCTGGCCCTTCCTACATCCAGGACATGGTTAAACCGTACACCCCAGCACGTGCACTTCGCTCTGCATCAGCCAAACGGCTCGCTGCACCCGCACTGCGAGGGGGACCCAAGATCCCATCAGCAAAAACATTTTGCTGATGGGAACGTAACGTGGTCGAACGTAATGTGTAAATTAGCCACTGAGTTTGATTTTGGAACAGCTGGTACAACATTCTATCTATATAAAAAAGATATCGCTGGGTTTGGAAATGTAAATTGCTTTTTAAGTGTATTTATTATTAATGCAGTGCTGTATCTGTAAACCAGCATAAGTGATAAGATGCACTCCCATGTCAAATATTTGCAACAGCAGTAATACTCTAAACAGTGTCTGGTTTAAAATCACAATTAGTCAAGCAGTTTGACCTCATGGCGAGACGTTTGGAATATGAAAGATTTATGAATTAGCACGTGGTTTGATGTAAATAATTGAAAAGGAGATTACACAGGACGACCACTGCTTCTCCCGGCTCAATATTTGTGGTGCTGGAATAATCAATGAGTATAAGAGATAAGCTCCGATGAAGGTCTCTTACACTGAAAACTAAAAAGTAAAGTCTGCATAGATCAAAAGTTGTGGATATCTTTTGATCAATCATTCAAATGGAACATAGTCACCTCAAGGTACTGTATGAAGTTGATTTAAAAAGAGTAATTCATCAAGACTTCACTCACTCAATCAATCCACTAATTGTCATATCAGTTTTTTGCTTTAGGCGTTAAGTCATACAAACATTCACATTATAAAACACTCTCATTGTGCAGCAGTAAATCCACTGGACAGTATACAGGTACATCTATAATATTGATACATAATACACATTTCTTGCGACTTGCGATGCTCTGTTGCATATTCCAGGCAACAGCAGAGTGGCAGTGTAAATTATTGATGTGACAAACTGCAGCTTTGAATGTCAATACATGTCCCTGGAGAAGCAAAGTGAAAGAAACACTCGATAGAGACGTTTTATCGATAGTGACGAGGGGGGGGGGTAACACAGCAGACCAGTCATAAACACGGTGGAGCTGATGAAAACACTGACCAGCACAAAGTACTTTTGCGTGTAGGTCACAGAGGTGGAAAAAGTGCTGAGATGTATTACTTCAGTAAAAGTAACAATTTTATTTTTATTTTATTTATCCTTTATTTATCCAGGAATGTCCCATTGAGATACAAGATCTCTTCTTCCAGGGAGTCCTGACCAACACGGCACACAACAAGTTTCAACATAAAACAAGGGCATTAAACAAGAAAACATACAATTCAAATATAAATACAGAAGGCCATTTGTGCAGTGGCAAGAAGCATACAATACAGTTTATACAACACTCGGTTAGAGTCCTGCATTCAAGATTGTAGTCAACTAGAAGAACATATAATAAGCAGCAACATATTCTTGAAGTAGGGCTGCTCAATTAATCGTATTTTAATCGCAATTACGATTATGGCTTGCAACGATTACGAAAACAACGTAATTGAAATAAAACGATTATTTTTTGATTATTACTTTATTTTTTATTGGTTTTTCAGTTGAATTATACTTAAAGTTCAGGGTAATCAACTGTTTAAAAACATACTTTTCAAATGTTTTCTCTCCAATAAATGGATGTTTTCAAAGTGAATGGATAATCATTTTTAATAATCGTGATATCAATTATTGACCCAAATAATCGAGATTATGATTTTTGCCATAATCGAGCAGCCCTATCTTGAAGTACGAAAAGTACTCATTATGCAGTATGACACATCAAATATATATAATAAGTGTATTATATGTGTGTTATAAATATTGCTGCTTTAAAGACTTCATCACTTTAATGTTGCAGCTGGTAACAATTATTTTAATACCTTTTTACACTGTTTGGTAGTTTAGCTGAAAAGAACCGTCATAATCTATTATTTAATTTATAATTTGTATTAAAGAGGCCGTAGTACACTCTCAACCCCTGCCTGAAACGCCTCCACTGGACTCCTTGCTTTCTTACTTCTTACTTACTATACTGTAATATATTGACATCACTATGTAACAAGCACACTTGAACAAACACATTGTGCACAGGCAGAAAAATAAAGAGCTTTTTGAACATTAAAGCATGGAAACATGTCACCAAAGAGGAACACAACACTAATATGAACCTGAAAATGAGCACAATAGGGCCCTGAAATAATCTTTATCTGTAAAGTAGCTCCTAAAGCTGTAAAATAACTACTTGAGTAAATGTACATTGTTCCTTTGCACAGTTATACAACGCATGACAATAACCATCTTCTTATGTTTTGCTATCAAAGGTCAAGATGTGCTTTGCTTAATTGAATTCCACATTTGTTGTTGCACAGCGGTGCCTCTCCATGTGGTGACAGCTTTGAAGAGCTCGATAATAACCCCCCTCCTCTTCCTCGGCCTTGTTGAATAAGCATGTGTATTATTTGGTGTCGTGTAAAAGCAAAACACTCGGTAGCGGCGGCTGCATAAAATATTGAACAAAATCATCTTTATTGTGCTTTACCACACTGAGAGGCTTGGTCAGCAAACTTTTCCCTGGATACAATTTATTTGTATATGCATTATTATCTTTATTTATGAGCGCTTGCAAAATACACCTGGGCGGATTTATTCCAGCTCAGATGGTTAATATTTGCGCTCAGCATTCAGCGGTAGTTTACGAGGTTATTTTACTTATTCATTTATAATTAGATTGATTCATTTGGAGTAAAGGTGTATCCTATAACTACATGATGTTTCTAAGGCAACATCCAAACATCAAAAGGGGCCCTATTTAGGCTTTTTGGGGTGTTCTCTTTCCTATACTGTTACATAGGTTTATGTCAATTGTCTGCAAAAGCCTAAAATCACAAAGTTCCTCCAGAGGGAGTTTCCCTCCCACACACTCCCCCCCTGCTTGAAACGCCTCCATTGGACTCAGGGCCGTCCCTCCCTACAGGCCGATCATGCAGACTGCGTGGGGTCTCACCTTGCGTAGGGTGCCTCAACTGAGCCGAAAATGCAGCGCACCTATGCGCTTATGCGGTGTAATTAGTGTGGCGTGGCACGGTTTCGCCGCTGCGAGGCACCACTAGCAACCCCCCCCGTCGATGCTCGCGAAACAGAGGGCCTCATCATATAACTTTGCGTGGGGCCTCATGTTGGCTAGGGACGTCCCTGATTGGACTCATTGTTTTAATTCTGTATCATAGTGATATGTCTATATAACATTCACGCTACTATTGGCTAGCGCTCCAACACATTGTAAGTGGTAGGCTAAGGGGTGGGACATCTCTACGTGGTTGACCAATCACAACAGAGCCAGCCAGCTAACCAATCAGAGCAGACTGGGCTCTGGGCACAAGAGCTTTTTGAACATTAAAGCATGAAAACATGTCACAGTATGAACCTGAAAATGAGCATTATAAGTCTTATTTAACTTTTTGGTTTGAGTGTTGCGTCATGCCTCTCGCTGTACTGTTTATTTAGCAAATTTCTCCAACTCCACAGATTAGGATTTGACGTCTTGCAGCTTCCATAATGTTTATCATGCAGTGAAGGACATCAGTGTAATGGGCTCTCCCTGCGCTCCAAGGTGATCCACATTGTATCTGTTGTTACATGTCAGCTAAAACTCCTCATGTGCTGCCAGCCATGTGATAAAGAGCATCTCTCACTCAGGCATCACCCTGTGTGTGCGATCTGTAATCCCCGCACAAATCTCCTGTCAAACGTTTGTCGTCCACTATTATTACCATGATTTAATGCCCAATTACACACAGAGGCCGTGTTCTTAAAGCACTCTCTTCTTTAAACCCAGCCTGTGCTGACATGCCCTCGGTGAGATTAACAACACAATTGGAAAATTACACCATCACATTCGCGGTCACTCGTCTGTGAGTCTTCATCGTTATCGAATGCCATCTTTTGTGGTTGAAGAAACACACTCCTCAATGTCAGTTTCGGTACTTTAATGACAAGGATGACGACACCCTGAAACAGAGCAATGCAGCAAGATAAGCTGACAAAGTACTACATCCATGCATGTCATGACCAATACACATATATTCAACGACACAGAGTATAGACACACCAAACAATAGTGGATGAACGTCTCAACTCGAGGCGGAGTGAATGAACAAAATGGCCGCTCGGCACTACCGGGTCAGAGCACGGCATATCCGGACAGCGACAGCAGTGACGCTGCCCTCTAGTGGCCGGCGATAAACTCTCCATCCCCCCCAGACCGGAAAACTATGGGCCGGAATAGATTAATGGTCTAAATCCAGCTGCCAGACTCGGGCTCATAACGTGCAGGCGGCCTCCTCACGCGGCCTGGCCGAGTAGGCTGGGGCAGCGTCGGCGGCGACTGCGGCACCGGGAGCCGTGCGCCCAGGAAGGCACCCGTAGGAACGGTGAGGTCAGAGGGCGCTTCACCAGCAGGCGCCGGTGGGGAAGCGCCCATAGCCGAGTCGCGGGGTCCAACAGCCGGCCGCTGAGCAATCCCCTGGGGCTTCGTCCAGCCCGGGTGGATAGGTGGGGGCTGATGGCCCAGGGCAGCGGGCGGCGGCGACGGTGCAGCCGATTGCTCACGGGCGCAGGGTGTGGACGGCGTGTAGGCACTGAGGAACCGCCGGTTGCGCAGTGTCAGACGTCCCGAACCGCCAACCCTGACCCGATACTGGCCGTGGCCCGGCGACTCCACCACGATCCCTGACCTGTCCCATTTGTGGGGGCTCGGGTTTTGCTGGTTCTGGAGGAATACCCTTTCGCCGAGTGCCAATGGGAGGAGCGGTCTTGAGTGAGTCCCCAGAGACTCGGTGGTACGGGACATACGGGTCCGAAGGGCGTCCTCCTTCACCGCCCATGCCTCGCGCCATAGCAGGCGGATATGCGGGTTCGAGAACTTCTCGAGGCGGTTCACGAAGGAGAGCGAGCCACGAAGGGGGCGGCCGAAGATGATCTGCGCTGGTGAGAGGTTGCAGTCGGGGTCAGGCGTGTTTCGCAACTGCAGCATAGCACGCAAGAAGCGGGTCCTGATCAAGGCCGCCCGACGGGCCGGTGTTGGACATCAGGAGGCGCTTAGCAGTCTTAACCGCAACTTCCGCCCTCCCATTCGACTGCGGAAAGCTAACGGAAGACACACGGTCCCCGACAACTAGGTAGTGGCGGCCCCCATAGTCGAAGAAGTCAGCAAACACCGCCTCGAATGGCGTGGACGGGAAGAGGACGGCCGGGGGGGTGTAGCCGCCTGTGACGGAGCATTGCGGTTGCAGTCTGCACACCCGTCCCTGGTGGACTGAATGTCCCCGGACATCCTGGGCCAGTAAACTATGGCTCGGGCATGCTGCCCCATCGCTGAGGTCCCCTGGTGAGCGGCATGGAGATGCCGAAGGACTCTCCCACGGAGGGGTGGGGGGACCACGACGTGGTCCCGATAGAGCAGGACGCCGTCCTGTGCGTAGACGGACTCACAGATCGATGACAGACTCGCCAGGGCAGGGTCATTTACGTCAATCCCACCCTCCTGCTCGATGAGTTGGAGGAGGTGGCCGAGGCATCCGTCAGCCGCTGTCTCCCGTGCGAGGAGGGGCCAAGAGACGGCTCCGAGCTCCCGTGCGTCGTCGTGGATGGAGGCCATGAGTGCTGACTCCACGGAGTCAGGCCCGCTCGGCAGCCCCAATGAGAGGCCGTTCGCTGAGCCAGAGGGGGAAGGATGCCTCGACGTGACATCAGCGGCATAGTTGCTCTTGCCAGGCAGATGCACAATGTCAAAGCACCATGGGAGGGTGCGCTGCTTGAGTCTAAACAGACGCGAGTTTGTTATCTCATCCAGTGTACGGTCGCCAAAGATCTTCACCAACGGCTTATGGTCGGTGACCACGACGAGGTTGTCGGACCCCTGTGTGAAGTACCGCGTCTGTTCCAGACCCCAGGCCACAGCTAGGGCCTCTCCCTCGACGGCCACATACGCGAACCCGCGAGGGTGATCCTCCATCCACCTGGACAGCAGTCCGGTATGCCCGAGGCACAGTGACAATGTTGCTGGAGCAGGAAGTAGCCAATGCCTCGCATGGACCAGTCAGGGTGGAGGCAGGTACGCTTCTGAATGTCGTAGATCTCCACGCCCTCGCGGATGGCCTCCATTATGGCTTGCTTGGACGCCTGGAAGGCCTCCTCCAGAACGGGGGACAATAGGAACACACAGCGTGGGCTGAGGAACGGCTTAAATGGAGCCATCGTGTCACGCAACTGGGCGTAGTTAGCCACCTGGTTGACAAGGCCGAACCAACTCCTGATGTCCGTCGTGGAGCTTGGGGTGGGGAAGTCCCGGATGGTGTCCAAGTATTTCGGGAGCGGTTCGATGGTAGATTCCGACACCCTGAAGCCAGCTAAATTGACGCACCTCTCCGCGAACTGAAGCTTGTCCGGGTTCAACACGATGCCCGACCGGCCGCCACGCGTCAGGAAGTCGATGGTCCTCCACCAGTGTTGCTCCAGGTCGGTGTCATAGTGGATGATGTTATCCACACAACGTTCCTTGTGTTCATAGTCCGAGAGGACGGCGTCAAACCGACGGTTGTAGCCATCCCCTGATGACAGGAAACCCTGTGGTGCCCTGGTGTAGCACCAACGGCCGAAGGGTGTGATGAAGGTAGTGAGGTGGCGATCCGACTCATGCAGGGGGACACTGTGGTAGCCGTTCCAGGCGTCCGTGACGGTCTTCCAGGTGCCCTTCGGGACGCGGCGTGCAAGGTGGAACGGGGACTCAGTGGCGAAGGTCTCACGTTGGCAGAACTTATTGAGGGGGGAGAGGTCCACGGTCCTGCGGGGGGAACCGTCATGCTTCCGAGTGACTACCATACGATGGCACCACGCCACTGGCTCGCCGTATGGCCGCGTTCAATGACCCCAAGGGCTTCGTCCCGCAGGAGGTCATCGTGGACCCTCCGCTGCCAGTGTAGAGGCACTGTAGCCACGGTGTGACATGCCCTAGGCGTAGCTGCGGGGTCCACGTGCATCTCGATAGGTGGCCCCTCCATGCATGGTAGTGCCCGATGGGGGCAAGTATTGAATGTCGACGAGGCATATCTCCCGAGTAGCCAACCTTTTATCCGGTTGTTGTTCTCTGGCGTACAAGGGAACGGCAGTGCTGCGGGGTGCGCCGGTGGGACCGTGCGCTGAGGACAAGAGCACTGGGCGTCCCGGGGGTCACCTGGCCCCACGCAGCCGCTGTTGGCTGACCTCGTCGCATTGATGGACAAGAGCTGGTCTGGCGTGTCAGCCGTGTCAGGGCTACGCCTGTCCTTGGGCCCCCCTGCAACGTCGTCCGATGGGAAGTTCACGGGCAAGAGGCCGAGGTTGAGCAACGACTCGTCGGAGAGGTACATGGCCCGGACTGAGCTGCTCACATATACCATGGAACGGCAGGATGTAACGCGCACCCCGCTGCAGGTCGTCGAGAGCCTAGCGAAGAACGCTCCCTCGATGGTTATAGGGGAGCGGTTGGCGCCCGACAGGCTGAGGCTGACGGGTCGCAGGTCGTCCCGCGAGAAACAGCAGGCCAGGAACTCCTCCAGAGACCAAAGGTCCGACTGCGCGCCAGTGTCCGCGACGGTGGATATCCGAGCTCCGTCGGCCGAGCCCCGGTTGCTGGTGCCATCCCTCAGCCCGACTGGCATGTCCATCGAGATGGTGATTAATGCTTGGGGGTGGTCTCTCAGCCTGGCTCGTCTCCATTCGCCCTTGGAGAAGATGTGGTGCTCGAGTCTGATAGGTGCATGCCTGTTGACACAGCCGTGCGACGTAGGGGCGTGGCGTCGGCGATGGCTCCTGTGACGTCGGCCAGGGCAGGCCCCAGACGGGAGAGCATTACGGGCCATCTCTCTGTTCTCGACGAGTGCAATTACGTCAATAACTGGCTTGACCAGGACGTCATGTGTCCCCAGCGTCTCGCGGCGTATGTCCGAGTCATAAATGCCATTGAGCAGAAAATCACGGATAATGTGGTCGGTATAGGTAATATTATGGATATGTCTTTATTATCAGGCTATGTTCCACAATCATTCAAAGTAGCAGTGATAAAACCGCTTCTTAAAAAGCACAACCTCGATCCAGAGGTTTTAGCCAATTATAGACCTATTTCTAATCTTCCGTTCCTCTCAACAATTCTTGAGAAAGCAGTTGCAAAACAGTTGTGTGATTACTTAAAAAACAATGATTTATTTGAAGATTTTCAGTCTGGCTTTAGAACACATCATAGCACAGAGACAGCTCTGGTTAAAGTCACAAATGACATTCTAATAGCCTCTGACAAGGGACTTATCTCTATTCTTGTTTTGCTCAATCTCAGTGCTGCATTTGATACTATCGATCATGATATCTTATTGCAAAGACTAGAGCACTTAGTTGGCATACAGGCAACTGCTTTAGGCTGGTTTAGGTCCTATCTATCTGAACGCTCTCAATGATGAATCTTCCACGCAAACCAAAGTTAGCCATGGAGTGCCACAGGGCTCAGTGCTCGGACTTATTTTGTTCACATTATATATGCTTCTGTTAGGCAATATTATAAGGAATCATTCTGTACATTTTCATTGTTATGCGGATGATACTCAACTATATTTATCAATCAAGCCTGATGAAATTAATCATCTAAATAAAATTGAAGACTGCCTCAAGAGGCGCATTCACACCGCAGTACTTTTCCCACAAAGGTTCATGAGAACTTAGTTCATGAGAACTCTTTTGTCGCGTTCACACCAAAAAGAGCCGGTACTAAAATTAGTTTTAGTTTTTACCCCCACGAAAGTCCCTGCTAGAGAGCAGGGACTTTCGTGCGGCTCTCTTGTGAGAAAAGAGCTATATTTCTGATTGGCTGGGCGGATTGCAAACCACGCCCCGTAAAACTCCCAAAAGGTTTTGTGAAGCCGCCATTTTATTATCCTCGCATTAGCATTATTAGCATTAGCATTAGTCCAACGCAGAAACGCAGAGAGACTAACTTATGGCAACACAAAATAAAACATGGGAGCGGTGGAGATGAGGAGGTGTCGGCGTTCTGGCGATTTACTCAGAAGGCTTCAGTAGAAGCTGCTGGGAGTCCCAGCAGCTTCTACTGAAGGCAGTCCCCAACTCCGGCGACTTCCGGCCGGGGACTTTGGGCAGCAGAATACGCCGTGAAGTGGTTTGCGGCCTGCCAGGAAACCCAAAGCAGAAGAAGAAGAAGTGACGTCGGCGGCTTCATTTGCCTAATCCTCCCCCAGGGACTTATTCCGGTGTGAACGCGATCTGTACTTAGTTCATGAGAACTAAAGAGTTCTCATGAACCTTTGTGGGAAAAGTACTGCGGTGTGAATGCGCCTATTGACTTAAAAACGTGGATGACCTTACATTTTTTTATGTTAAACACGACCAAGTGTTATTGTACTTGGCCCGAAGAATCTACGAAACAAATTATCTAAAGATATACTAACGATGGATGGCATTAATTTGCCCTCCAGTGAGACTGTAAGGAATCTTGGTGTTATATTTGATCAGGATTTATCCTTTAACGCCCACATGAAATCAATTTCCAGGACCGCCTACTTCCATCTACGTAACAGTGCAAAAATCAGGCATATCTTGCCTCAAAACGATGCAGAGAAACTAGTCCATGCATTTGTTACTTCAAGGCTGGATTATTGTAACTCTTTATTATCAGGGTGTACCAAGAAGTCAGTCAAGTCGCTTCAGCTGATTCAAAATGCTGCAGCTCGTGTACTAACCAGAGTTAGGAAAAGGGACCACATTACTCCTGTTCTGGCTGCCTTACACTGGCTCCCTATAGAACACAGGATAGAATTTAAAAGTCTTCTTCTCGCCTACAAAGCCCTTAATGGGCAAGCGCCATCTTACCTTAAAGAACTCATTATACCCTACTGTTCTACTAGGGCATTGCGTTCCAAGAATGCAGGGTTGTTGGTTGTTCCTAGAGTCTCTAAAAGTACAATGGGAGCCAGAGCCTTTTCTTATCAAGCTCCACATTTGTGGAATCAGCTTCCAGTTTGTGTTCGGGCGGCAGACACCCTATCCGTTTTTAAGAGTGCGCTTAAGACCTTCCTTTTTGATAAAGCTTATAGTTAGGGCTGATTAGATTCAGCCCCTAGTTTTGCTGATATAGGCTTAGTTTGTCGGGGGACATCTTACTTCTTCCTTCTCTCTGTCTATACCTGTGTACTCTCATGTTCCGATTAACCCAGCTTCCCCAAATTTCTTTCTTTTTGGTGTCTATATACGCTGGGATCCGGAGTCATGGATGATCCTGCGGTCCTGTGTCCTGCATCGCGAGCCCTGGATCTTGAGTCGTGGCTGTGGTCCTGGAACATAGGTTCCTGGCGTAACTGAAGTAGCTCGGTGCGCAGGACGCATGTAGCGACTGGGATGATAGCTAGGGAATGCATGACGGTGATTAGGTCTGGCAAGGGTCCGGAAGCGGCGTCGGGGGCGGCTTTCAACAGGCTGTCTCCAAGTACAGGCCCAGCGCACTGAAACAGCTGGAAGGGGGCCTGGGCCAGCATGTCAGGGATAAGATTGAAACGCAGATGATTGAAATGTCTTTTTTTGTAGTGTAGTAAAAGAAATCCTCACATTTTCTGCACTCAGTCATCAGTCTTGGCTGCTAGCAGTTGCATAATAAAGTGTATCTTATATGTAAGGCAGTTTTTTTCTGATGCTGATGCATTCACAGTAGGGCAAAAACACTTTAGCGTTGGTTTATTGTGATTAATAATTTCTGAAGGCAGGGTTATCTGCTTGCCTGGCACTCACAGCCTAAGTGATAATCCGCAGTCGTATCCAATCATATGCTTCTGAAGAGCGGCACACTGTGTGGTTATTACCTCTGTTGGCATTTGCTGAGTGCACACTAAGAGACATATATTTGGACTTTGCAAAAATATTAAGTTTTTCCTTTGCATTTGTGGTTAAATTCCCCAGATGCCCTCCTCAGTATTTCAAACACTATCTGACAGTGATAGTTTATGCAGCTATTCCCGAGGGGCTAAATAGAAGATTAGACTGCATTTATCCTTCTATATTGTTTAGAGATTCTTAGACAGCAGTTTTTTTAAGACATCAGCAAAATGTTTTCTGTAGTTTCATTTATCATTATACCAGTCTGCGCTTTCCCACAAGGAATTCACAGTTAGGCAACTACTCCCCAAACTGCCAAGGACTCCTCCGATATCCATCTGCTGGTTTATTTAGCCTCCAAACACGAAACAATGCATCACGCTGTCACACAATCCCTCGATGCATGAGTGTTACATGGCCCATGGGTTACAAGAGTGACAACACAGAGGATGTTAAATACTCACTTATGTGCAAAATAACAGATTTGTGTAATCACTGTTGCCAAGTACAAGAGTGTTAAAGTAGGCATTAGTCATCTGGCCTTACATAATTACTTTGTACACTCAACGTCCACTTTAATAGGTCACTCAGCTGTCCTCAAAGATGGCATGTCCTTTCTGTCGGCCAAGTTAAAATAAATTGAGAGGAAGTAAAAATTCAGACATGAATCACCCACCCTAGCTGTGCTCATTACATGCAGTTAATCAGGTCTACAGTGTCACGATCTGTCTGTGTTTTATTGTGTCCTGGCTAGATCTGTCTTTGTTTTCCTGTTTTAGTTTGAAAAGTGTTCTTGTCTGTTGCTTCCTGTCTCTGTGTTCCCTCCTGCCTGATTACCCGATTGTGTTCACCGTGTGCCCCTGTGTTTTCTCCTCCCTCCTCACCTGTGTCTTGTTTGTTTGATTAGTCCTGTGTGCATTTAGGTTCTACTTTTTCTGTTAGTCTTTGTGAGATTCTTGATGTTGCTGGAAGGATTTTGTTCTGAGGGATTTTTACATTTTGCCTTGCCTTATTTTACTTTGTTGCCTGGCCCGCAATAAAAGTATTTTGGATTTCAACCAATCTTCTGCATTTGGGTCCTGTGTACAGTACCATGCTCTCCAGCCGTGACATACAGGACACATATGATCCATGATGTATCATGTGATGTTTGGAAGTTTTTCCTTGTACGATGTGAGGGTCAAAGGACAGAGGGTGTCATATTGTCATACTGATATTCTGTACAAACTGTGAAGTCCACTGAGACAAATGTAACATTTGTGATATTGGGCTATAAAAATAAACATTGATTGATTGAAATAACTTAAGTATAGTTATAATGACAGGAACATAAAGGGGCTGAGACAACCACTGAAATAAATATTCGGATTAAGCTATTTTGTTCGATGTTTATTATTTAATTTATAGCTATATTTAATTCTCCATAAGTACGTGACTGATTTCTCTCTATCACCCTCACAAATGATCTTTTGATATAAGCAAAACAAATGAATATAAATATTGATAATAATAATCAATTAAATATAAAATAAAATACATATTTAAAAAGGTAATAATAATAAAATAATATCAATTAAAAATAATATAACAATATTTTTTATAATTTAGTACAAATGTAAATACAAATAAAATTAAAACAAATTAAAATAATAATAATGAATAATACAAAAAATAAAAGTGATTTGTTAAATAATAAAATGATAAAGCAACTTTCTCCAATTTCCCCCATTTCTCAGCTTGCTAGCCGCCTTAAACAGGAAGTGACACAAACACACTCTGCGTCCTTGATGAAAAACGGTTCATTTTGGGACTGAGAGTGGAAAATAACAAGACATTAAACCCTAGGAGGGCCTTCAGAGCAGCTTTGCCTCCTCCTCCTCACTAAAGGCGCTTAGGTTCGGGGGATTCTGCCTCCTGCCACAGTTCTGCTGCAGCTGTGTTATTATGGATGAGATTACTGAGAGTTGGTGGGAAGGAGACGACCTCAACTGATAATTAGGGAAACAAAGATCCCTGCCTGATGAGGGCGGCCTCCTGCATGCAGCTTGATCACATTAATCCTGCAGTCTTAAACTTTCAAGCAGAAGTCTCAGGGTTCAATCAAAGAAACACAAAAGGGATTAGATTCGTACAGAAAAAGTTATATTTCATGTTTAAGCGGGATTTTGACTTGCCTGCTTCAAAGTAGGAGCTGTGGTTTATTCCAGAAGGCATACAACCTCATTTAAATGCCCTCTGTCATTTGTAATTATACAAATCCAGCCTACAGAAACTCTAAAGCTATTCAAGAGTACTGTGTGTGGGAAACCCCTTATATAAATGCAATTATAGTTACTTATTGAACATGAATAACCGATGACTCCATCAACCACTGAAAATGGCAAACTATTAAAAATACATAAACACAAGTACAATAAGAATAGGAAAATGTACTCTGAGAATTAAATATGTGCAGTGTATCAGAATTGAAAGAGGCAGATATGAGACTAATATCATATCTACCGTATTTGGTAAAGGCCTTGGAGGGAATAAATAAAAGGTATTATGAGTTTTGTCAATAAGTGTGTGAATTATTGAGTTATGGCCAAGATTATAGAGTCCCATTGACCTTTAATCTTTGACCACCACATTCAAATCAATTCATCTTTGATTCCAAGTGGACGTTTGTGCCAAATTAGAAGGACATTTTCTTGATCAAAGGTCGATATAATGATGTTACTTAATCAATATATTAGGTTGGTCAACAATACATTTGAGCCATATGGGTTATTCCTCATTAAACTAATGTATGTGATGCTTAACGATTTTAAAGGGGACCTATTGTGCTTTTTGGGGTTTCCCCTTTTCCACACCCTGCCTGAAACGCCTCCATTGGACTCCTTTGTTTACTTCCTGAACAAAGTGACATCACTATGTAACACTTGAGGTAGATAGTACCTACAGTAATAGAGGTGCTGCAGCACAGGCAGTATGAGAAAATAAAGAGCTTTTTGAACATTAAAGCATGGAGACACGTCACAGTAGAGACAACAAAGACAAATATGAACCTAAGTAGAATATGTTCCCTTTAAGCCATTTGTTTTGGCAATGCTGGTTAAAAACAAACCTGTGAAGTTGAAGTCTAATTCTTACATCTACAAAGACACAGCTTCATAGCAAACAGCTACAGCAACAGCTGTTGTTCAATCTCTATATATAGTTTGAGCCTTTACGACTTTGCGTTGTTTTTGTGTTTCTATCTTTATTTCCTCCCCTTTAGTGATGTTGACAGTAATCTTTTAAAACAGTATACTTTGTTTGTGATGGCAGAGCTTAAGCAAAACAAAAATATTATCTAATTTCTTTAGGAATGACAGCTCAGAAATCCAAGGCGATTAGGTGGATAGCTGAACTTGTGCGATTATTTTCTGCCTTGTACACTTTGAAAATTGAAACAGAAAAGTGTTCTCAATTGCTGAGACAACAGTCAGCGCTGTGTTTATCTGTACAGAAACAAATCTCTCTCCACCGCTCGCAGCCAAACATCCCATCATTCTGCCCGGATGATTTCATGCTTGAGGAAGCTGAGGATAGGGAGAATATATCAGGTACGAAGCACGGGAGTGAGACCTCTGGTGTGGAGGCATCTTCTAAATACAGACAAACAGAATTGAATTTGCCACATTTGGCAAAGGCATATTGTCTTTTTATTACTGCTAAAAAACTCATAATTGTTCTTAGAGCACTTCAATGCTTGAAAGGATACACAAGCTGTTAGATTCACTCACTTACACACACATTTAATGGACAAGAATACATGTGGATGGATTACATATTTGGTAGGAGGCAGAATTTCATTTTTTTACACGACAGTGAGAATTTTCTGTTCATGTTTTTCATTTAAACAATGCATTGTAAAAGATGCTTGAAGTATGTCAGGGTTTCTGACAAAATGCTAATCAAAACATTGAACCCCTTGACTTTATTTTTGTGAAACCTGGGTGTGCATCCCTGGGTTCAGTTGCCATGGTGACTAGATCACATATCCTGCTGTATAATGAAAACAGGCTAATTGACTTTATCATGTCCGGGCTCCATGTCCCTGCACCTGCTCAATACCAGGCAATAAATGTCTTAAAGGGGCAGGTCGCTCTGCTGTGAGGTGGTACTTGTCTTTTCCTCTAAAAAACGGATTACTGTTTTAGATTTAGATATCATGAACACAATAGAAGAGGTGAATTAGCGCCACCTGTAGTCAATTAGTAGTCAATAAGGGAATGGTGTAAGGTTAAGCAACACATGTGACTATATAAAGAGATTGGATTGGATGGTGTTCTTGCAATTAAACACTTGAAATCGTAACATCCTGCGTCCAGTATTCTTCTTGAGATATCTAGAAAATATACAATTAGTAGCTTTGGGGACACAACCATGTCTTTTACTACATTTCCGAAAAGGTGATCCACACGGAGGCACTGGAGCAGGGGCGGACTGGGACTAAAAATCAGCCCGGGTAACTCAACCAGCCGACCGGCCCAACTCGGTACGGCTAGTCAATTGTCAACGGGGGGGGGGGGGGCTAGTGAATTGTCCGACCGGTATTCCCAATGGCCAGTCCGCCCCTGCACTGAAGGAAGGTCGAGTGATATCCATGGCCAGTTCACTTTTTACTCTGGGTAACACAAATCATATAAAATGTCATCCAATAGTTGAGGTATTTCAGTCTGGATTTGATTGGGTAACCAAACGGACGGCCAACAGACCAACATTGCCAACCCTCGAGCAATGCCAATAGAGAAATCAAACAACGACATCCATCATCAATCCATCCACGTATCCATTCATCCACTCAGCCATTAATGCATCCATTTGAGTTGAAATAAAGCCAGCAATTCTCCACAAGGCATTTTTCTACACAATGTGTCTGGCAGCCGCCCCATGTGATGAAAACTCACCACCCGCTGGGAAACAGTCCATCAGAAAATCACCTGCCGGCAGCAGTCAATGACCATTCAGTCATTTCTCCCATACTCAGTAGCTTTTTGGATGACTTGCAAACATACATTTGGCAAAGCAGAACATCTCTCAAGCCTCAGATCCAAAGGGTAAACCTGAACAAGCATGATTATGTCAAATTGAAATATGTTTCCAAACTCACAGACATATTGTGAGTTATCCTATAGTCAATCAAAGCCCACTGCAAAGTATTGAAATGAAATAACATGGCCTTCATATCACAACAGCGGAAACAGCAGAGGTAATAGAAAATGTGAAGTATCGATGTTGAGCAGCTTGTAGGTTTTATCATGTTTGCTCTCGTCTTAGTTCAGCCTGTTAGCGTTTTGTAATTGGCAATGACACAAAGTAAAACTGAGGTTGATATGACATATTTGACAGGTTTTTGGCCATAAACCGCTGTAATAAAGATGTTAAATGTTGATCTAATGATTGCGCAAGAAAAAGAAGTATGGATCTATGATAAGTCATTCTATAAGAGGGACATTGTTTTATGATTTTCCTGAAAATCCACTCAATAGTTGCAGCGAATCAGAGGGAAAATGACTTAATGTCGTGCCATCCATCTAGTAAAGGGGAAGTATTTGACTAGATAAGTTAAAACTTTAATCAGCATGCGTATAGATACATCAGGGGAATCCACACAAATCAGTGGATTCATCTACTGGGCAAATTAATAATCTGTACAAACTTCAATGTCAATCCATCCAATAAGTGTCAAGACATTGACCTCAAAGCTTACAATGTCAATCTGAAGTTTTAAACAATATCTTGCTTTTCATTATAATACTGTCAGTACTGCACATCCCTCTGAAATATACCATTTTATTTCTACAGGTATATTTCAACCATATTCGATGGAAATACTGCTATATTTTTAACGTTATTATAATTTTCTTTAAATCGTTTTTTATCCTGGTTCCAATTATTTTAATGTATCCTCGTATGTATTAAGCTACTTGGCAACAAACCTGTTTCTGATTCTTTCTGATTTCTCATTCAAGCACTTGTAGAAAAGTAACATTGCTGCGATTGTGAATGTCTTTGCAAAGTTTCTTCGCAATCCATCCAATATTTGCAGAGTTATTTCAGTATGGACCAAAGTGGTGAACCTCCATCTCAGGCTGCATGGGTAAGAATGTATCAAAAATACATGAAACTGCTCTCCTAGGAACTGCATGGCATTATTAAATAGATATATATCCCAGTGTTTCCAGTTCACTTTATTAACTCAACATAAGTTTGGCATATTGTCTGTTGCCATCTGGGTGTTTGGCCGTTGCTAATAATGTTATTATAAGAACGTAAATGAAGTTCATGAGGATGCATGTGAGCAGTTCATGAAATCTGGAGAGGTTTTAAATATAAAAGAAGACTCCAGACAGTTTTACATAATGCATTACAATCATCAAAAAGGAAGATGACATGAAACATCAAAATACTTCTTAGACACTGAAAGGTCTTTTAGGCTCCAACTCTCAAAGCAGATCCTTTCTTGTGTTTCTCTCGCTCTCTAAAACCCAGAGAATAGATCACAGGAATCATTGATCCTCTCCGCCTTCATTTGCCATCAGATCTGAAGGGAAGCTCTCCTCCATTATGCGCTGCTCGTACTGGGATCAATCTCCTCAGGGTTTGTTTGTTTTGCTTTTAATAAAGGTCGACACTGACTGATGGCCACCTTACCAACAGGTTTGTTATGATGTTGGATAGGCTAATGATTTAACTTAACTTGCTGTCTTTTAAAGAATAAAAACAGTGTAGAACTTCATCAAATAAGGAAAAACCCTAATGTCCAAAGTTACGCTGACGAACATTTCCATTACCCTTCAGGGCCGGCAGGTTAAATGCAATTAGGGACGACTTTGTTTATAGAGAAACATGAAAATAATGCTGACTTTGCACTTTACGTTCCTGTCTATGAGGAAAACATATGTAGTTTTAGTCAAATTAGACGTTAAAATGTATTTTTTTTTTAAGCCTGGCAAGTTTGGACATGTCCTTCAAATAATTTCATTATCAACATCTCATTAATAACTTTTCTTGTTTTGTTTATTACATACATACGCCACTTTGTACTGAAAACATTTTGCAGAACTGTATAATATGTATTTACCAGATTAAGCTAGCTAATCTCAGTCCCTGGGCAGGTAGACATTGTAAATGAGATTCAGTTCTGCCTGTAGACAGTGAAGTTACTTATAAACTCATTTTGTATAGGATTTCGACCAGTCGTGAGACTCTATAAACCAATTATCATTTTAAATTGGTTATTAAATGTATCTTTTTCTGCTGCTGCCATCCAGGATAATTGTTTAATATTATAAGAAATCTTACACCACCTCAACCGGTTTTTAATCAGACATTTATGCACACTGGTATAATTGCGTGAGAGGTACTAAATGGGTTTCTTTGTGGTGTTAGAAAGGTCTTTAAAAGTATTGAATTGAAATGTAGTAGACCCGGCAGAAAGACCTCACCAATCTGAGCCATTTGCCAGTCTTCTCATCTCAAATTGAGTAATTGGGTGCAGCCCTCTCTAACTCTCTTCTTTCTGAGGTTTACATTGTGCTGACATGCAAAGGAAATGTGCAGAATAGTGAGCAGGAAAAAGCTGATCACATTGACATGCCTTGGGATTGATTTGCATGATAGAGGATACAGAGAATCCACTATTTTGGACTCTACCGCTCTTCTACTGCGCGCTGACAGGAGCTCAATTAAACACCTCATCTCAATGACATCCAGGTCATGTTGGGATGAGAAACCGCTGTGCACACATTTCACCTGGACAGAGAGGAATTATGCAGATTTGATATCCATACCGCAAGTATCTCTGTTGTGTGCACAGCCTCATTGAAAAACATTGTTGAAAGTATTTCAATCCCCCCTTTGAAGGCCTCACTGAAATAGCATGTGTGTTTCATTGTAAATCCTACATAAGGCTCTTGTGTAATATTCATTGGCAGATCTATTTGTTCGCAGATCTTCGCTTCATCTGTTGTATCGTAGCTTCAGAGCACATCCGTCAAATCCCGCGTATACACAATTTAAGACTGTTACTAACGAGCTTATGAGTGAAAATAGAAAATTCCTCACAGCTGAAATCTTTTGATTAACACATCGTGACAATGACACACACACACACACACACACACACACACACACACACACACACACACACACACACACACACACACACACACACACACACACACACACACTGGTCTATATACTGTAGTAATCCCGCCTCTCTGGCCCTCAGGAGGAGTTTGCTGGAGTGCTGATGTTCATTAGCATAGCTTTGAGTGAGCCGACCCTTTGTCATGCATTTGCCACGATGAATCAAGTTCAACATCTGCAGCTACCGGCTTGTCACAACTGAAAGATTTGCCACGGATGATTTGCATATCAAACCCAGGGTCCGCATGATTCTCCACCCCCTCATTTGATGTGAACACATATGCCCGCCTGCTTCAAACCCATCAATAAGACCATCAGAACCATCCTCGTTTATTGATACCTTATAGGCTGAATCTCTAATGGCAGCAGACTGTTGGATTATCATCACCGTCTGAAACGAGCCCGGTCAGCAGTCGTCTTCATTATCGCATTGATTCAACATTAGCGTTAAACAAAAAGGGGCTTTATTTGTTTTAAACACTTTTGTGGCTGCGGAGGTTTAAAAGATGAAAACACATTCATACGAGAGACAGTGTTTAGGGTTCTTTCTTATTGTGCATCTCATGAAATATTAACACAGAAAGCATTATGTACTTTGCAGTTAAAGCTGATTCATTTTGTTTAACTTATAAGAGAATAAGTGTGGATGATATTTCTTTTGAATTGAATGCTACTTTTAGTTGTTCAACCTCTACCTCAATGTCCACTATGTCACCTTAAATGTCTGACTGACATATTGTATTTCTAGAGAAGCTTTGTTTGCATTGCTCTACTGAAGGGGGAAGAATTCTGTCCACACCTTGTAATAATCCTGGTAAAGCTAGGTTGGGTTATCAACAAGGAAATGCAGACACATATCAATAGGAGAACAACACTGTCTTTAATACAACACCGCCCAAAAGATATACTACTTGTAAGTATATAGTGAGAGATTGCATTAGCATTGTGAAAGTTTAGAAAGTAAAAATGTTTGAGTGTGCAGTTTTTGGAATACAAACTGGACCATGGAGCTTCCTTAATGCATCTACCAAACAAATCTGACATCATTGTATGCGCTAGTGGAAGATTTTAGATGATGTACTTGAGGAAAAGTACCAATCCATTAGGTTAAAGTACTCCATTAACGTTAAAGTACTCAATTACAACTAAAAAACCTACATTCAAATGTCCACTTAAGTAAAGGAACAGTAGTATAATTAGCAAGATGTATGTAAAGTCTCAAAAGTAATAGCACTCACTCTGCAAAAAACTTACCTTCATATGTGGATTTATTATTATATATTTAAGCAATAGTTCACGACAGGCCGTGGTATATGCTCATTATATCACAGCTAAGGGGCGTGGTTCGGACCAACGCGAACGGTTACCAAGTGTGGCAATGTGAAAGAAAAATACACACTCTAATTTCAATAGTTTTTATTAGTAAATAATGATGTTCAAAATAAAATAGTCCCTCCATTGCCTCCTGCACGAAACATAGTGTGTATCTGAAAGAGGTATTTAACAAAACCAAGGCTCTGTCACTACCCCCACATCACCCTTTTGATTGTGCTTCTTGGAGAGGATGATCCATAGCCGCATCGAGCCAGTGGTGGACTCACAGCTCCCACGGGCATACTTGCCAACCCTCCCGATTTTCGCGGGAGACTCCCAATTTCATTGCCCTCTCCCGGTTTCCTCCCGGGGTCATATTTCTCCCGCATTTCTCCCGATTTCTGACTAAATCAGATTTACTCAGGACTGTTTCCACTCGGACTTTAATACAGCTACACCATTGTTTGGTTTCCATTGGTAGCGCGTCTCCTTAGTAGCGCGCGCAACTGAAAGTCTGAGAGGGTGAGAAAGATAGTCACAGAAAACAGAACAAAAATCGACAAGTCTACCCTCTGCTCACTCCTTTCCTGTAAAATACAGGTCCAGCCCACACATACAGTGGGGCAAAAAAGTATTTAGTCAGCCACCAAGTGTGCAAGTTCTCCCACTTAAAAAGATGAGAGAGGCCTGTAATTTTCATCCTAGGTACACTTCAACTCTGAGAGACAGAATGGGGGGAAATAATCCAGGAAATCACATTGTAGGATTTTTAATGAATTAATTGGTAAATTCCTCGGTAAAATAAATATTTGGTCACCTACAAACAAACAAGATTTCTGGCTCTCACAGACCTGTAACTTCTTCTTTAAGAGCCTCCTCTGTCCTCCACTTGTTAACTGTATTAATGGCACCTGTTTGAACTCGTTATCAGTATAAAAGACACCTGTTCACAACCTCAAACAGTCACACTCCAAACTCCACTATGGCCAAGACCAAAGAGCTGTCAAAGGACACCAGAAACAAAATTGTAGACCTGCACCAGGCTGGGAAGACTGGATCTGCAATAGGTAAGCAGCTTGGTGTGAATAAATCAACTGTGGGAGCAATTATTAGAAAATGGAAGACATACAAAACCACTGATAATCTCCCTCGATCTGGGGCTCCACGCAAGATCTCACCCCGTGGGGTCAAAATGATGACAAGAACGGTGAGCAAAAATCCCAGAACCACACGGGGGGACCTAGTCAATGACCTGCAGAGAGCTGGGACCAAAGTAACAAAGGCTACCATCAGTAACACACTATGCCGCCAGGGACTCAAATCGTCTGAAGTTTGCTAGAGAGCATTTAGATGATCCAGAAGAGGATTGGGAGAATGTCATATGGTCAGATGAAACCAAAATAGAACTTTTTGGTAAAAACTCAACTAGACGTGTTTGGAGGAGAAAGAATGCTGAGTTGCATCCAAAGAACACCATACCTACTGTGAGACATGGGGGTGGAAACATCATGCTTTGGGGCTGTTTTCTGCAAAGGGACCAGGACGACTGATCCGTGTAAAGGAAAGAATGAATGGGGCCATGTATCGTGAGATTTTGAGTGACAACCTCCTTCCATCAGCAAGGGCATTGAAGATGAAACGTGGCTGGGTCTTTCAGCATGACAATGATCCCAAACACACCGCCCGGGCAACGAAGGAGTGGCTTCGTAAGAAGCATTTCAAGGTCCTGGAGTGGCCTAGCCAGTCTCCAGATCTCAACCCCATAGAAAATCTTTGGAGGGAGTTGAAAGTCCGTGTTGCCCAGCGACAGCCCCAAAACATCCCTGCTCTAGAGGAGATCTGCATGGAGGAATGGGCCAAAATACCAGCAACAGTGAAAACCTTGTGAAGACTTACAGAAAACGTTTGACCTCTGTCATTGCCAACAAAGGGTATATAACAAAGTATTGAGATTAACTTTTGTTATTGACCAAATACTTATTTTCCACCATCATTTGCAAATAAATTATTTAGAAATCAGACAATGTGATTGTCTAGATTTTTTTTCTTCTCATGCTGTCTCTCATAGTTGAGGTATACCTAGGATGACAATTACAGGCCTCTCTCATCTTTGGGAGAACTTGCACAATTGGTGGCTGACTAAATACTTTTTTGCCCCACTGTATGCTGGTGCTACAGGCCGCAAGGCAGTGCAATTCATCTCTTTCGACTCCACTTCGAGCGATAGAATTACTAACAAGGCACTTATATACTAATAAAGGACTGGCTTCTCTATAGCCAGTTGAGTAGCACTTGAAGTGTTTGGCTCTATGATACCTGATGTACTTATATGATTCTGTTTTCTTCAAGGTTGTGTCTTCCTGGTCGAATGTACTTATTGTAAGTCGCTTTGGACAAAAGCGTCAGCTAAATGCAATGTAATGTAATGAATGTACTTATTGTAAGTCGCTTTGGATAAAAGCGTCAGCTAAATGCAATGTAATGTAATGTCTGTCCTCTCGCCGATGCTGTTCAATGTTTACATCCACGACCTACCTGATACAGCATCCAGAAAGTATGGCTACGCAGACGATCTTGCCATCATGCTGAGCCGACCAACGTGGAAGGCGATGGAAGAGGGTCTTAACGAAGACATGGGCACACTAGTAGCATACCTCCGAAGGTGGCGTCTACAGCTCAGCGTCGGAAAAACAGTCGCAGCGGCATACCACCTTAGCACCAGAGAAGCCAGGAGGGAACTTGAGGTGCGCGTCGACAACAAATGTCTGGAGGTCCAGCAAGCCTCGAAGTATCTTGGAGTGCGTCTGGATCGGACATTATTCTTTAAAAAACACCTGGAAGAAGTCAAGGCCAAGGTGACATCCAGTGTCGCACTGATCCGCTGCCTCGCTGGAACAACCTGGGGAGCCTCCGCTAAGACGCTGCGAATATCCACTCAAGCCCTGGTCTTCTCTGTAGCGGAATACTGCGCCCCAGTCTGGAGCAGAAGCCCTCATGCGAGAAAGGTCGACGTGGCTATCAATACCTCCCTCCGAATAATAACTGGATGCTTAACGCCTACCCCTGTGTCCCTCTTGCCAGTCCTGGAAGGCACAAAAGTATGACTGGCACATCCTGCACAACACCACAATAACACCAGCACCTCCAAGCAGACTCAAGTCCCGCCACCCCTACAACAAAGCAGCTCAAGAGATGCTCAACTCCACCTCTGAGGACATCTCCAGAGATGCATGGTTGGCAGCAGCTTGGAAGCAGGAGTGGGAGTCAGCTGGGCCCTCCCGAATCCACCGTTACATCTGTGACCCAGGAGATGGCGCCATTGGAGGAGACGACCTACCGCGCCGGCAGTGGACCACTCTGAACGTCTACAAACTGGGGTCGGTCGCTTTAAAACATCGATGAAGACGTGGGGCTTGGCGGACAGTGCGGCATACGAGTGCGGTGACCCTGAGCAGACCGCTGTCCATATAATCACCATCTGCCCCTTATATATACCACCCTCGGAAGCCAGCCTCTTCGACCTAGGACCAGAGATGCGGGCATGGCTACACGACACCGAGTTGGACCTCTAACGTTACACGAAAGAAGAAGCACCTAGTGGTTTTCCAAATAATCGTTTGTTTGTTCCTGTGTCATTACGCTCCAAGGTAATCCACTGGGCTCACACCTCTAAGATCATATGTCATCCAGGTATCCGGCGAACTATGTTCTCCATAAAACAGCGTTTCTGGTGGCTAGCCATGATAAAGGAGGTGACTGAGTATGTGGCTGCCTGTCCTGTGTGCGCCCATAACAAGACCTCATCCCAGGCGCCAATGGGTCTACTTCAGCCTCTGCCCGTGCCCCAACGCCTTTGGTCCCATATCTCGCTGGACTTTGTCACCGGACTACCACCTTCTAAAAGGTAACACTGCCGTCCTGACGGTAGTAGACCGTTTCACCAAGATGGTCCACTTTATCCCTTTACTTAAACTTCCCTCTGCCAAGAAAACGGCAGAGGTCATGCTAACCCACGTTTTCAGGATCCATGGCTTCCCCAGTGATGTTGTTTTCCGACCGAGGCCCCCAGTTCTTCTCCGTCTTCTGGAGGGAGTTCTGCCGACTCCTAGGCGCCACCGTCAGCCTGTCATCCGGCTACGACCCCCAGTCCAATGGCCAGACAGAACTCCTAAATCAGGACCTCGAGACCTACCTCAGGTGCCTCGTGTCTCAGAGCCCAAGGTCATGGAGCGACCAACTCACCTGGGTGGAATACTCCCACAACACTCTCCCCTCGGCGTCTGAGTGCAAAACCTTGTAAAATACACGATTTCCTCTTTAAAATGTAGTGGAGTAAAAGTATAAAGTATATAAAGCAAGAATAACAAATAAGAGATTCTAACTGCACCTGCCGTTATAATACATCTACTTCTCATTTGTCCTGTGAGAACTGCATATCTCAAATATTCCACTTTTTATGAGCTCAGAAAAACAATTCAGTCAACAGCTTTGTGATGATGCCTTTCCCAGCTGATCCAAACGAGGATTTTAAATGGTTTATTGAGCTTAATTAGTGCGAGAATTTGCAAAAGGAACAATTTATCCTTCAGTTTATCACAAACAAAACCAATCAAACAAAATCTGAATCACCAAATCTAGAGCAATGATCTTTTCACTGTGCATGAAGAGTAAGACAAAACTCATCTGAAATGTAAATATAGACAAATGTAGGGAAGTAAAAAGTACAATGTGTGTCTCTGAGATGTAGTGGCGTAGTATGAAGTGGCATAAAAGGGACATTTGTAAATATATGCACTTTCATTCTACCACTGGCTTCTGTTGATACCATTCAGTGTGTTTTATCTTTCTGCTTCCTTATATGGGAAGTTTCCCTCTAACTGTAAAGTGCAGATAGCATTATTATTAATGTGGAAAAGAGGGAGGCTTTTCATGGTAATGGTGCATTATCTTTTCATGGCAGGTTATTTTCTCAGCTGTCTCAAAATGATGGAATATACGTAAACAAGAAAACCAGAAGCATTAGCTCTCCTGACATACGGCACACTCTCCTGGGACCTATGAAAAATGTAGGAAGAACTGCATCCTGGGTCTATTTTCTTACACAAATTGGAAGTGTTTGGAAGGAAATCATTGAGTGGTTTAAGTAATGTTTTGACATCCAAGCAAACCTTTTGAAAGTGAATACAGGTAGGCAGTGAACCTGTATTCGTTAACATGACCGCAGGGCAAATTAAGGGGGCGAGTCAGTATCAGCTGCAGCAGATGCAGGGAGGAAATTGAGTAGTTTGAAAACTCGCAGCCAGTTAATCTGTTCATCAGGATTGTCGCTAGAAGAGGAGATCCAATCTTCAGTAACAGGAAGCGCGGTAGACCCCCCAGACCCAACCTTTGAAGGGAAACATGGGGCGGGGGCTTCAATAATCTCCCAATTATCTGATCTATCTCCGAACAATATCCCAGCAATGTAGACAGTGCAGTATTTAGACCCCGCTTTAACGAAATTAAGGAAGGGAGTCAACGGAAATCTGGTTAAGCTCAATATCACTTTGTAATTAGAAAGGCATGACATTTCTTTTTCTGATGCCTTATCCGTCACAGGGATGATTGGATTAATTTATGGTTAAGAACATAATTAAAGGATGAGGTCAAGCGAGTTCACGTACAGTAAGGTTCATTATAATAAAGCAGGAAAAGTCAAGTCAATCAGGATTTATTCCCCTCATTTTACTTAAAAACCTTAAAGGTCCCATGTCATGGCCATTTCTAATGATCATAATTCCATTGTTGAGTTATACTAAAATAGATTTATACTGTGCAGTTTTCCAAACTCACATTGCTTTCTCTGTGAAGTATGTGTATTCACCGGTATTCACTCTCTGTCCTAAAGGACTTATTGGAGCTCCTGCCACCCCCTCCCTGTGAGCCCAGTGTGCTCTGATTGGTCGGGAAGTTGCGAGGCTCGTTGCTGCGATCTGCTGCGAGGAGCAAACAGGCTTCCGGGTCGGCGATACAGCGAGAACAAGCGAAACTCATCCTGAGCACACACAAACACTCACAGCCGAAGTAAAAACAATAAGTGTGGCTTGATATTGAGTAAGAAAAAGGTTTATAACGCTGTGAGCATGGGTCTGCGGAGAGCATTTCTCCGCGATCCCAACGTAGCAGCCCGAAAAACGTTTACCTATTTAAATCGTTGTAGATACCTTGTTTGTTTTAAACATCATAAATACACAAACAACGATTAATACTTACAGGTTGTGTACCAGAATCTCCCGCTGGTCCAAACAAAGTAGGAACAGCATCGTTCTTCAGTGCCCTACGCTGTACATATCCGGCATGAATTGCTGAAAGATTTGGGAAGCTTTGTTTCGTGAAAGGCTGGCAGAGGGTGTGGCCTCTGGGTGTTCACACGTCACAGTACCCAGGAAGTAAACAATGGAACATGAGAAATCTCCAACGAGGCGTTCTGGGGCAGCATAGACTGTGTTAGAGTTGTACTCGCTACAGGGTGTACTTTGAGGGTTTTTGAGTCTGCAGACCGTTCACATGCAGAAAAACCTTCATACCGCACAAGGGGACGGGTAATAACCGGAAAAGCATGACATGGGACCTTTAAGTAGGAAATAAACACATTTGAGCGATCATTTATTCTAATGATCAGATATGAGAAATTAATTTGAATTTAATCCTCAGAGATTCATGGCGGAGATGTGTTTGCTTTTATTGAGCTTCACTAGCTCCCAACAGATACATTAAGCAATTCTCACATCCCAATTCACACAAATTGTTAAATCTATAAAAACAGTTGCTGCAGGGTTAGAAATGGTGTTTAACATAAACACATAACCAGAGGTAAAATGTAATATTCATAATTTATGTTGAAATAAGCTATTACATGTAAAAGTCCTACATTCAAATTCTTATATGACTATTATCAACAAAATGTTCTGAAGGGGCCATTGTGCTTATTTCCAGGGTCATATCAGTATGTAGTGTCTCTCCTGGGACATGTCTCCATGCTTTCATGTTCAAAAAGCTCTTTATTTCTCATACTGCCTGTGCTGCAGCACCTCTTTTCACCCTCTGTCTGAAACCAGAGCCCAGTCTGCTCTGATTGGTTAGCTGGCCGGCTCTGTTGTGATTGGTCAACCACTTAGAGATGTCCCGCCCCTTAGCCTATAACGTACAATGTGTTGGAGTGCTAGCCAATAGAAGCGTGACATACATAGTGATGGGAGAGAAACTCCCTCTAGAGGAAACACAGGGATTTTAGTTTTTGCACAAAAACTAAGTAACAAACTATAGGAAAGAATAAACCCCCCAAAAATATAATAGGGTGTTTATTGCTCTTATTTTTAATTTGTTGTAAAGCACTTTGAATTGCCTCGTCTTGCCTTGCCTGTAGAGTATATTCATGGAAAGTATTGCAAATGTTATTTCTCCTGGGAAAATGTTATATAACCACCTGGAAAACCACTCATGCCAACAACTCATTTGCATTTTGAATTTACTTTAGGTGAGGGTATCTAACTGGATTTTATTTTAATAATGTGTTTTTGGTTAATGCTTTGGTTAATGCTTTTTACTGTTTTAGTTTTTGCCTTTTATCTGCACTTTTTGATATTGTGACGCTGTAAATGTCCCCGCTGTACGAGGAATAAAGGATTTCTAATTCTGAAAACACACTTATATAAACGTAAGTAGTATTGTTACTTATAATAGAGTGTATTTACAGTGTGGTGGTAGTAAGGCAAGTGTATTTATATAGCACCTTTCAACACAAGGCAATTCAAAGTGCTTTACAAAAATGAAAGACATTACGTTGTAGTAGTACAATATATGAATACTTCTTCCACCACTGCACATACATACTGTATACCAAGTTTGTTTTCACCTACAGCCTCACAACTGTCTCCCCCGTCTCTCTGCGGTTGTTTCTCTCGTTCACACACACGGTTAAACCCCCATCATTACAGGTTGTAAACGCTCGGAGCGATGAGGTGGGAGTGGCGAAGACCTGGCAAGTCACAGGTGGTTCAACTCAGGGAAGACTTGATCACAGGAGACACGTTGACCTGCAGGGACCAGCTGAGTCAGTCAAACTGTGAGAAAAACAAGCCCAGTGGTTGTTAGGTTTTTTTCTGTTTGTTTGTGCACACTCAGAGAAGATGTGGGGGAGGTATATAGTCAGGAGGGGGGGGGGGGGGGGGGGGGTTGTTTAGGGAGGTGATAGAGGGGCTTGTTAGGCTCTAGTTAGCAATTACATGTGACTTAGTTTTCAAGCATATGTGATGCAATGATCACCTGAGGGAGTCCTGGCACATAGTTAACATTGCAGATAATACAACATGTTCCAAACCACTCCAAACAATGTTGGCTCTGGTTACACACAAACAGCAACACTCTCACACACACACACACACACACACACACACACACACACACACACACACACACACACACACACACACACACACACACACACACACACACACATAGATAGTAGTCTGTAAAACACACATGAGAGACAGAGGAGGATAGAATCAGCCTCAGACGGAGACCATCATCTTCTGCATGCTCGGCTGCTGCTGCCGCTGCTGAAGTGTGTGTGTGTGGGTGTGTTAGTTCCCTTGGATGAGCACACACACGGCTGAGGATGCAGCTGGGAGCATGAGTTCTGACCGAGAGGAGTATGACATGGTCTGTCAGAAAGCTGTGACCCTAATTGTTGACCTTTGCCTGCACAACAGCTCGCTGCTGGACCCGGACACCTGTCAGGATTACCTCTTCCTGCTGTCCAGCCACAGCTCTGACCGCAAACAACTGGGTAAGGACTATAATTAACTCCTGATCTATATCGGGTGAGGGGCGGCTGCTCCCCGGTTGTTCATCTCTGTCCTTTAGGTTTTCCTTAAAAAAAAAGCTAATTTCAGAAGGGTTGCTTTACTTAAATATGACTGCTAGGGCATAATCTTTTCCTTGCTTGTTACCCCCTGTGTGGTCAAAGAAGACGTTGCTCAGACGGAGCTTCCACTGAACCATTAATACATCTTTAATGAGTTTTCGTGACCCCGGGGCACCAGAGAGCAATAGGTGTATAATACAAACTCACATTGACTACCCCAGTTTGCTCCAGAGAGCTTCTACCGTTAATAGATAAGCCTTGGGGCTGACTAATGCCAGCTGATGCTGTCCCGACCACTCAGCCTTACAAAGAATAAGAGACAAACCTTTGCAGAAAATGTTCGTTGTTGCTTCAGAGTGAACAACACAGAGCGGTAATGAGAGTTTAATCTGCTCTGCAAAGTTTCAGCATCCTGAATTGAATTTTATATTTATTCATGAAGTGTGATACATCTGTTGCAGACTCTTGCATCTGTTGCTGTGGCACTTGAAATGGGCTTCACCCTCTTTAAAGGAATAATCCCTCTCTTGTTAATGGAGCAGCTCCACTCTCGCTCCTGCAGGCGCATGTGCTTTCATTCTTCACTGTGTGTATTGTAGTTGTGGGAAGATGTGCCGTTAAATCTGGCAAATATTGTTTCGAAGCGAAGTAATCTGGAGAATTTAGTGTTCCTGCAGAAAACATTTTGCAAGATATAACCGAAGGGGATGTGGATTTTAGCTTTATAGGTTTAGAAAGAAAAGCTTCCCAGAGCTATAAAGACTTTTAGATAACTGAGCTCATTCAATTTGGATTTAAAAGATTTAGAATTCCAATACATATGATTTCACACCAATAACCTGATTTTATGCATATTAGATATCCTTAACTTTTAGCTTTAACTGTTTCCTCATCCAGCACATTTTGTATTTCTCCCCCTAACATACGAGTTTGACTGAGAAATAGTTTTTTTAGCTTTGAGAGCAGGTGCACAAGAAATAATAGATAATATTTGTGGCTGCTTTTTCATGGATGGGTCCCTGTTCAGAGTGCATGTCACACCAATCCCCACCAAATCCACTGTCAGCTCACATCACTCTCAGCGGAGGAATTGAACGTACTTCACAGAGCCACTGGCATCCACCACAGAGCTGTGGGGACATTAAATGCCATTGCATGTTATGCATCTGTTGAAGTTAATTAATTCTGTCACATGGAAGCTAAAGACAAGCTGCTTCTTATAATGTTGGAGGATGTGTAGGTGGGGGGGGGGGGGGGGGGGGGGGGGAATGTTGTTGTTCCCTGTATATGCTTTTCTTTTCTATAATTCATGGTTCCACAGAGAGCAATGTGTGGTTATAAAGAGTGCTTTTCAGACTAAAAAGGTTTTGGCTGAGGTAAGAATGTATATTTATCTTTACTAAGATGTCTTCAAAACACTCACACTAACCAAAAGTTATAATATCCCGACCACAGTAATGCAAAAAGGCCTTTTGTGATGATACATTGTTGACATTCGTGGAGTTAGCCTCTGCCAGAAGATTTATGTTTTCATCTGAATCTTTGGTGATAGTGTCCGTACTGGTAATTGGATTGGATAAAGATCTATGAGTGCAGGCACAAGATCTTTTCATAGTATCGCTTCAATATAGAGAAAAAAGTCCTAACGTCCTGTTGTTCCTTACCATTAATCTAAGATCAATTCAAAATAACACTTTTCTGAAAATGTTTCAAATTTGAGCGAAACATTCGCACCTATTCCTGTGGTTTATGTATCTTCATGAACAGGGGCGGACTGGGACTACAAATCAGCCCGGGGCTCTCGACCGGCCCACTTCGGTACCGCCGGCCCACCTCGGTACCGCAAGTAAATTGTCGACGGGGGACGGACGGGGACGGACGGTGTTAGTGACTTATCCGACCAGCCCGCCTCGTCCGACCGGCCCACTTCAGTACCGGCCAGTACGCCCCTGCTCGTGAAGATAGCCTTGCTTTAATGCAAATTAAAAGCAAATTAAGCCTTGCAGATGTAGCTGTTGTTTTCATGAGAGAACAATTCCCTCACAAATGCCCCAGAGTGCTGTGCTCGAAGTTCTAATTATTTCTACTTTGACCTCAATTTACTGACCTTTTCAAAATGCAACACTAAGATAACAACTGTATGAAGCAGCAAAGGCAAAACGTGGAGGTAAACTAACTAGCTGACTTTATCGCAAAGCTTTTTTTTACCTTAGCAAAGAGCAAATCTCTTATCAGGTGAAGGCAGCTGCAGAGTGTTAGCTTAGCGTACTAGCCTTCAATATCCGAGTGCAATACAAAATTAGTAGCAGGATGTTTCCTCCTGTTTAATATCGAAAGGGAACCAGTTGTATTTATGTATTCATTTGATTCTTTATGCTTGTTCTAGGTTTGTAAATGTGATGGAGCATGGGGTGCTTTTTTAATGATGTGCCTTTGTCATCTTATAACGTACAAAACAAATCTACGTGTACTAAAACATAACATGAACCTGGAGCAGACGGCTAAAATCGTAAACAGTTGATAGCCAAAAAGACAAAGGACAATTCAAATATTATTAGATATCATTTTCATAATTTTGAACTTTCAAAATTGCATGATTTCAAAATCTCATTACTCCACTTTTCACAGTTGACGAGTTTGCGACAAACCCACTCTCCATTCCCATTACTTTACTATTTGTTTTGCTTCATTTGGTCAGTGAAGTGCTTTTTAATGGCTAAGTACAAGTGAACTTGTTGCTCTTAAATATAGAGCATGCACAGTCTTCAATCAAATTGTCATGTTCTCGCTACCTCATTAGCGCTGATAGCTTTAATTTGCCACATGTGATCCCCCTGTGACAGCTTTAAAGAGCACATTAGCTCAGCTGTTTGAATGTATCTGCAGCTATCAGACACACAGAAGCAGAGTCATGTTTCTGTCTGTACTCCCCAGTGTTGTCTGAGTGTCCCCTTGCTGGTTTCAAATCGATTACGATAAAATAGGATTCACTAATTAGAGAGTCTTCTGTTTTGATGCGGCCGGGAGATGATAATCTATTCTCTTTATTGAGCAATTTGTTGAAGTTGGCTGATTGTATTCCAATCAAAGCGACGCCGGACACACCTGCTGTGCGTGTGAACGGCAACACTTTTTCAGGGAGATAAATAAGAGCTTGGATCAGCATCTCACACTCTGCTGAGCGAACATTTCTCACTGATCAACTGCCTGCCTCGGGTATTGATATTCACTCCCGAGCCTTGATACAGGTTACAAAACATTTCCCTTAAGCCGGTGTATCACCTGAAAAGGCTGCATGCACATATAACCCACCTACCACCCTCTCTTGCAAACACACGTGCACCCTCATTACAAATTCCTCTTTCATTATCAGCAGCTTCAGGTGTGTGGGCTTTGAATTTCTTTTTTTGAACAGCGTATTTCATGCACGCCCATTTCATCTTGAGGTTTATTAAACAAGACCTTGGCTAGCAGAGGACATTAGCATCAGCAGATCATTCATTTTAGTTCCCACTGGTATCCAATACGTGTCCGTGGTATTTGCAGAAACGGGATGGTGCATTGCAGGTTGCATCCGAACACATAAAAACAAGAACATCAAATTAACTGCACTGTGGAGATTAGAAAACCCAGGCCGAAAAACCACTGTGCCTTTCAATAATTAATACTGTCTACCGTCTTCTGTGTTTTATTGATACAACATTTCACTGTAGACCACAAAGGAACAGTGTCCGTTGCTGTTGTGGAAGATAACACTCTGTCTGTCATGAAAAACCAAATGCCAATTCTCAAAGTACTATTATTGTATTCATTAGATTAAAAAAGACACAGTATGGGTATTTTTCTTATGGCACCCACTCAAGCAGGAAACAGATCCAATATGCAGATTTAGGTGGGTTTCTGTATTCATCTAGCCTTAATCTTTTCTTTACACCCTTACACAGGAGTGAAGGTAAACAGTTTTCTTGTGTAAGAGTGCTTTCATGAGACTGTGAGCCCAAATCAAACAGCGGGTCAGCGAGTCGTTTCAGATGGGAAGAGGATAATGACAGGCAAAGTGGAACACATTTTTCATTAAAGTTAATGCGCTAAAGACAAAAGTCAAACAGTGGCTTGAATACCAATCAGCTGTAAGCAGTCTGTGAACAGCATTATAAACAGAAATGCCTTCATCTCTCTGTCTAAGGACCCTCTGGTGGGCAACCTCCCCCCCCCCCCCCCCGCCTACATCTTCAATTTTGAAGCTCAATAGCAACTGGGATGTCCCCGAAGGTGCCAATTTCCAGCGATATAATCTGCTCCCCAGTCGAACAGCTGTGGAACTATTGTAAATGTGAACCCATGAATAAATAATAACAATCCTTCTTCCTGTACTCAATAGTGCAGACAACATCACACTGTGTTGTAAGCTCGGTGTTGGTTATACACAGGAAAAGTGCGTTCTCTGCATCTGTCTCTCCTCCAAAATGAACTAAATAAATGACAAAGGTGTAAGGAAGGGTGGGTAATGCAGAAACCTGCTGTGTGTTATAAGGGCCAGCGCACAGGGCAGGGCCTCTGCTGAGCTATTGAGCAGAAACATTGGATTATTGATTAAAGAATCAGGCCCCAAGCGAGCAGAGCGCTGAGAGCCTCTCACGGCGACGAGAGAGAAAAAATAGAGCATGAGAATTTTTTCTTTATGTTTTGCCCCAGAATACTTTTTTTTTTTTAATCTTTTTTTCCTTCTAATTTGTTATTATTTTCTAAATAACACACTGTTATTTACTCACCAATAACACACAATTATCCTTGTTTTTATTTATTTGTTTGATTCCATAATCTCTGGCATTTTTGGCGTCCGTCAGGAACTGAATTTCAAAATAAAAATAACCGGCAACAGACATAGGCCTATATGGGACATTTCAAGCATCATTGCGATACACAGCCACTGAACTGATTACCCAAGATCCTCAGCTATGGCTTAAGCTCGGTGATTGGATGTTTTAGCCGCAATGCACGTTGGGATATGGTGTTAATGTGATATGAAATCCGAAAAACATTTCTGAGTTTAGGATGGCCGAAGACACTACACTACCCATAATCCTCAGCTATCGTTTGGGACTACAGTCCCCGTGATTAATCTTCAAGCTCTGGGATTGGATGTTCGAGTGGCAGTGCACCAAGGTTACGCCGAGCGTCAAACAGCTCTTTGAAATGGAACGAAACCACGGCAGACTATCCAAAACTGGACTCAAGATTTCAAGATTTTCAAAGGTTTATTGACATATCATATACACAACTACGGTGTAGTTATGCAATGAATGAAACATTTGGGTAACAGGTTCCTCAACAGTGCATTACAAGACATCTATCAATACCTCGACCATTAAACTGTCATATTCTGCACATTTCTTATTCTATCTACATACATAAGAGTATAATTCATATGTATAATATCAGTTAAAATAAGTGCTTCAACATAGTTAACATTGCAGGAAAGCAATATATTAGACGTTAAGTACTTTGTCAGGCTTAATATTTATCTGTAGACACCCCCAACGGTTTTTTATTATTTAAAAGAAGACTTTAATCTAAAGTATTCTTTAATGTTTAAAGGTCCCATGTCATGGCCATTTCTACTGATCATAATTCCATTGTTAGAATAGATTTAGATTGTGCAATTTTCCAAAATCATATTGGTTTCTCATACAGCATCTCTGTATAGTATGTGTATTCACTCTCTGTCCTAAACGGCTTGTTGGAGCTCCTGACCCCCCTCCCCATGAGCCCAGTGGCCGTCTGCGAGACAGCGCGAAACCAGCCCGAACACACCCGCAGCCTGGCTGGGAGTTTGTGTGTGTGCTCTCTATGGTGTGCTCACACACCGACTCACAGCCTCGCCACGTCCCGCCGTCTCAGGGGGAGAAATCGGATTTTTTATATTCTATATTTCTATCATTGACCTTCTACTTTCCCCCTATTTTTTGTATATATATATATATATATATTGCATTAACACCATATACCAACATGCATTGCGGCTAAACAATTCAATCACCAAGCTTAAACCATAGCTGAGGATCTTGGGTAATCAGTTCAGTGGCTGTGTATCTGTTTCCAGTTATTTTATTTTGAGATTGAGCCAGAGATTATAGAATTAAACAAATAAATACAAACAAGGATAAGTGTGTGTTATTGGTAAGTAAAGAGCAGTGTGTTATTTAGAAAAGAATAACAAATTAGAAGGAAAAAAAATCTTTTTTTCCTCAGACGACAAAAAAAGTAATTGCTTTTAAAATCGTTCTCTGTGACACAAAAAAAGGGGAAAATCGTGTTGGTGAACACGAATCAATAGATTAACTGTCGTGACTATAACACGAAATGCCGTGAGACTGGGTTGCATATGCAGTTTACAAGAAAACAAGGCCATATAAAACACTTAAAATTACAATTTAAAGAAGATCCTTGATTTCAGATAAAAGCAGTCTTCTCTTTTCTAGACAGCGACTGGCTTACATGAAAAGTGTCACTAGCAGGTTTTGACTTATGTCGCTAGCTTATTAGGCTAACATTAGCTCCATGATTTTGGTGTAAACTAAGCTTAACTGGATGACTTTAAATTGTTACAAAAAAAATCGTGACCAAAAAAATGAACTCTTAACAAGGTACAAGTCCTCTGCCCTATTAAAACATTGACAGTCAAGCAGTGAACATATTTACCAGTGTGTCCATGTTAAGGAACAGCAAGTTAACGTAAAAAAGAGCGGGAAAGAGCCGCTTACGTTAGCTTAAAACTATCTCATAGCATCAAGGATGAACTTTTACATGCTGTAAAAACTCTTCACTGTAGATGTGCTAGTCCATAGAGCGCTTGTTAACACAACAAAAAAACGTACAAATACAGTTTTTGTTTTTAATATTTTTGATTTAGCTTTAAAGGTAATGCTAGGTAGGCTAGAACTGTAAGCTAGTTAGCCGGATATGCTAACATTTTTATCTTATTTTAGAGCACTTAGACTTTATATATACAGTCTATGACTTAGACACACTATTGTATCCTGGTTTGCACTTTGACTCAAGTTGTTGGCTTTCAAAAGGCTTTATATTCCAAGTATCACTCTCGTTCCCTCTACAGTGTCCTACATGGTGTAATTTGTGGGTAGAATTGAAGAAGAGAATAAAATCTAACTAAAAGTCTTTCGTTTTGCCTCATTTGACTTGCTCATGTCACTGATGTCAACTGTCAAGCTACTCTAATTTCTCTAACGAAGCCTCGTGTACTTCTTCCGTTTCAGAGTTTCGATTGCTGGTTTCGGTTCATGTACTGTAGCTGTTTTGTCATAATGGCTGTTGAGCTGTCTGTCACGGTGAGAGCTTTCGGGCGTCTGGGGGCCGACGCTCCTGTCACGCTCACAGGGTTGATGGTGCAGTGTCAGACTTTGGGCCCGCTATACATCATCATACAAATTAATGCCAGTCTATTGCTAAATGGAGGAACACTAAAAATACACTGGATTATTCATGCTAAGATCAAAATCAGAGCTGAAGTTAAGACGTAACTAGCACCGGCCTGGACCTGCAAACCAATGGAGGCATTTAAGGCAGGGGGGGAGTGTGTGTGAGAGAAACTCCTTCTGGTGTGAACTTTGAGATTTGAGCCTTTGCAGACTATTTACATGCACACAAATCTATACTACACTACAGCAAAGGGACACATCTATTTAGCATAATAAGGCTTCTTTAACATATCTACAAACAAATCTAAATAGCTATTATTGTATGCAGTAGTGGAAGATTTCAGAGCCTCTACTTGAGGAAAAGTTCTGATACATTAATGCCACATAGGCATAATAGGACGTCTTTAAGACTAACTGCTACTACATCATCATGCAGTACTCTTGTTGTAAACAATAGGAGAGTGCAATGTAGTTTGAAAAAAACTTTCTTTATTTTTATTTGGAAAACAAAAAGACAATGGGTAACAAGGGAGTAGCAGTTGATTAACAACACTGTTATAATGTGAATCCTATATTAACATATTTCACAGCTAGGATATGCAACTGCAGGGATTAAGTTAGGTAACAAGGGGTGAGCTCTGAGGCATGAACTCAAACGCACGACTCAAACTCAGATAGTCTAAAAAAATAAAGACTTTACTGGAATTGGCACAGTCGTAAAACAGGGAAAACAAGAACTAAGATGAAGAGCTTTAAAGGTCCGCGAGAATGTCCGTGGAGTATGCTGGGACGTTGGTCCAGAATGAGGAAACGAACTGACAATGGACAGGAGGGAGCGAGCACAATACACCGGGTAAGGGGAACAGGTGGAAACAATCAGGGCGGGGAAAACAATCACAGACGCAGGAGACAGAAAGGGGCGGGGAGCATGGAGGCCTGCAATGAGAGGGAGAATTACTTAACGAGCAAAATATAAGGCACAGAACAAACATGATAAGACTAACATAAAGAATAAACTTTCACAATAAGTTTCTTAGACGTGACAAAAAGGGGTTTATGGAAAGTCTCTGAAAGGTTATGCCATAATGTTGGGTTCAGGGGAACTTTTAGGTAGTTTGGAAGCTAACTTGTCATTTATGGAGGATGGTAACGCGCTATATACATTACAATAGGGGACTATAGGATCAACACTAGCATACTGCATAGACAGTTTAGCCAACCGTGTTATGTTCTTTAAATTGACTGCAGTGCAGTAAAAACAAATGCTTTTGCTCAATAGCAAATTAAGCGACTATCAAGCGTTATGGTTCTCATACAGACGTGTGTGAGGAATAACACACATGGGGTCCAGCCAACAGAAGAGTGTGAGGTGCTTTATCTGTTGCCTCTGGGTGAAGGATGTGAGATATTTTCTTACAACTATAACTGTATCTACCCGAAGGATATGACAAGATAATGAGGAGGAGGTCTACTAAATTAAAACTGTATGCACTAATTAAATGGAGACGTTGCACGCATGAAAGGCTAAATTAAATACAAATACCAACGCTTAAGGGGCAAACCAAGGGTGTAATATGTATGCAGCGTGGCATAGTTTTATACTATGATGCCAAGAGGGTGCTGGATTCTGCTGCCATGTGTCATGACAGTGATTGAAGATGTTTCTGTTCTTTAAAAATAGAGGGAGTTGAGCCAAAGGGGAAGAGCAACACATAAAGCAGTCCCTTGTATATTGTGTAGGATGCCTTTTTCTTGGGTTTAAGAAAGTATGCTTTGTATCGGCGTATAAAACCTGTGTTCGTACGCTGCCAGAAACTGTTTTAGTCACAGTGCACCTAGAACATATGGTGCCTCGGGCCCTCGTTCCGTTAAGACTATAACATTCCCATTTCCTGGAATCTCTGCTGCTTCCTATATTTTGTGTTTTCACTTATACTGCCATTAACAATCCCCTGAGGAAACATGACCCACGAGAAGTACAATCAGAGTAGATGGGAGATGGGGCAAGGACACACTGAATAACAGCCTCATGAAAAAACACTAGGAGGCAAACGGAAGTGTGTCCAGCATGTCAATGTGTGTAAAGGTGTGATTTCCGTATGCGGTTGGCAGAACAAAAGGCTTTTGAACACTGTGGTGCTCACGTGGCTTTACAACGAAATGCAGAGTTGGATTTTGTTCCCCTTTTTCTTTTAACACAACAGAGAAATAGAGGCTTGCAGTTTGAGGTTTGTTGTGACATTTTATCGTCTGATTATATTAGCGCCCTCTGCAAAGCAGCTGCAGCCTGCACTGTCTGAAATTATGTTACCTAAGCTGACAGGAATTGATGGACTGACCTTACTGCTTGTCCACCGGCGGAAATTTGCTCAGAGGTTTCTCTGCGAAACGAAAACAGTCGTGTATCTGTGTTGCATCTGTATCACTAATATCACATCAGTGGGACATTAGACTGTGGAGATACATAGTAAAGACTTATTGGTAGGTGAAACTTAAAGAAGCTTAAGATTTGAAAAAGTAAACGATCTCATATACAATAAAATATACTTTATTTTTAAATCGACCCAGAAAACAAGTATAATCACCGCATACCCACACCCACTCTGGGAGCCATGTTCCATTATTCATCAACAGATTTGCTTGTCCCATTTGCATATTTAAATTATGTGTTAGATGCAGTAAATACATTTCCAGATATAGATTAATTTCTACCATAATAACTTGGAATTCATTCATTCGGAGGCAGCGGCTATGGGAGATTTTCCAAGAACACAATAGCAAAAGAAATGTTTGCAATTGAGAGAAGTATAACTTTTTTTGAAACATATGAATTATTCTAACAGATTCGAAGACAGGTGGCTTACAACTTTTGAGATACATTTTTTTCTTGAAATTGCTGCTAGATGCAAAGAAAGTTAACTGGATTAAATATATTAAAGAAAGTTGTAGAAAAGTGGTCAAAGGAGGACATCAAATGCACATTTTCAGGTTCATATCAGTATGTAGTGTCTCTACTGGGACATGTCTCCATGCGTTAATGCTCAAAAAGCTCTTTATTTTTCTCATACTGCCTGTGCTGCAGCACCTCTTTTCACCCTCTGTCTGAAACCAGAGTCTGCTCTGATTGGTTAGCTGGCCGGCTCTGTTGTGATTGGTCAACAGTTAGAGATGTCCCGCCCGTTAGCCTATCACGTATGTGTTGGAGCGCTAGCCAATAGAAATGCAAGTGTTACATAATGATGTCACTATGTTACAGAAGGAAACAAAGGAGTCCAATGGAGGTGCTTCAGGTGTGTGGGGGAGAATAGTGAGGAACACATTTTTTCTCTTGCTAATGTAAAGAAATTGTAAACGTTAAACTGCCAAAAAATGGACAAATGTAATACAGGTGCATAGTGGCGTTCCTCGTCTTGGAAGTAAAAGGTCAATTTGTCCTATAGAAAAACTGAAGTGTTTCACAGTTGGAGTAATCCTATAGCTTGGATTAAATCATTAGTACAAAATATAAACGAAAACATTAAGATCTTTGTTAAAAAGCTAAAAGTGCAAGCCTGTGTTCATCAATATTTCCAGGGAGAAGTCAACCACAACTTTGAAAATGACCAGCGAATAATAAAGCATTATTATTACTCCCACTATTTCCTCAAAATCAAGGTCAAAATTACAACGTTATTTCCTACAAGCTTGTAAAATAAGATTGTTACAGTCTATGATTGTTACTAATCAGCATTATACTGCAGACTTTTAATTGTTTTCACGTCTAGAAAATAGCTGATCAGCACATGTTCCAGACGGTAGATTTTAATATTAATCATTTCCACTTACACGACAATCTGTTTGGTCATCAGTGTTGTAACTGTCTCCATGTGCCATTAATAATACAACAGGTGGAATGTGTTGGGAATGAGTCTAACAACCTGGGGGTCACTTATGGAAACCTCTCCATATGAATACGTTTTTACAGATGCTAATTCCTCCCCTGGTAGATCACACCTTCCCCCCCATCTTTTTTTGACAAGCTAATCCCCAGCGATGCATGTAATTAAGAACACAGTCGTGAAAACTGTGGGCCGCGATGCATGCGAGTGACATGACAGAGAAGCAGAGCACTCAGTGTGGACACTAATCACCTGTCAGCTGCTACTGACCAAACACAGGCGCTAATGCATCCCATGAGGCACCTCTGCATGAAGACAGAGAAGACGAGCACGGCTGAGTAATGAGCGGAGCGTCATTATCAAGTGATGGAAATGTTCACTGCGACAGAACGTGGATGTGTGTTTTAAAACGTTGCATCAAAGTCGTGGGGAGTAGGGTTGTAGCCTCAGGCGTCGCTTTACAATGGTGCATAGGTGTCATATCACTGCATTACCATAATAATATAATAATCAGTTCATTGCAGTGGAAATGGTGCAGGTACCTGAGGGTTTGTTACTGAGAGTATATCTGCAGAGGTACTGTGGTTGATAGATGAAACCACAGCCGTGAATAAATAAGGTTGAATAAACACGTGTTTACTTACTTTATTACTTTTGTTTAGGTGAATCATAAATAAATAAATATGTTCTGTATGTCATGTGTGTGTTTCTGGTCTTGGGTGCATCGGATTGTCGACCTAGTTATTTGAAAAGGGGAAAGGATCCTGTTAACCCTGTCTTGTCTTTAGATTTCTTTGTGTGTGAGCTGGTATTGTCATCTCATCATGTATGTGCTTTATCTCTTGCCGGCTAAAATGTAAAATAACAAAAGCCCGACATATTGTCTATAAAGTGGCTACAATTTATAGAAAACACCAAATCACAATTTTAAATTAAGAAAAAGATTGCATTTGTTGCTGAACCTATAGTGGCAAAGTCACGCCCATCTACTTCCGCCCCATGGGACCTTATTTCTGAAAAATGATGTATTGAAGTCAATGGAGAGAGAAAGCTTATCTTTCGATCCCGTTTGAATTGTGCCATGAATTACACATATGATGTTTGTCAATTTAAAAGATAATTTCCGTGTCAAAAAAGTCACAGTTTGTCTTAAAACTGTTGAAATATAAGACTATGAAAAATACGCAACTAGAAAGACTACAAATCCCAGAGTCACGTACATTAACGTTACACATTACACTCGTGTTACTCACCGAAACCTTGTAAAGCCGGTCCGCATGCTGGCTCTTACGGAACCCACTAACTCCCCTTGTGTGTGTGTACAGTTCTCAACACGCCCAGACCTGTTGTGATTTTCACCTCTTTAAATACTTTTCTCTTCATTCTGAAAGAAAGAGGTGAAATGTGCCAACGTGACGGCCATCTTGGTGTTGGTGACGTGTGCAAGACCAGAGATGTAGTTCGTTGAGCGGTTTCACACAAACAAAGTGTTACTTCACAGTTTTACGACACATTTCTTTTTTTTTACTTGCAAAACTATCTTTTAAATTGACAAACATCATATGTGTAATTCGTGGCACAATTCAAACGGGATCAAAAGATAATCTTTCTCTCTCCATTGACTTCAATACATGATTTTTCTGAAATAAGGTCCCGTGGAGCTGCCCCGGAAAGGGAGGGACTTCGCTTCTCTATAGAGAATTAGGAGCCAAATCTTCCACTCCTCTTGGCTTTATTTAGCGTTTTAGTAAGTTCTTATTTCACTGTCTTGATTCACTTTGAACGCTCCAATACGCCCCTGTATCTTGTTTAGTCCGCTAGAAAAAGACGTTAACGAGAGTGGAGCAAGTTAACCGACAAAGCAAAACATTTGGACTTTACATCCAAAACAATGGGCTGGAAGGTACTACAAGCTTTAATAAAACAAGCATTCATTTGACCTAATGGTTTCAAGTCAAACCTTTTGTTGTTTTTTGGTTAAGAGTATGTATTCAGATTTAGATTCACATCTATTCTCATCCCAAGATCTTCCTCTACGTTGGCGTTTTATTTAATTTAAAAAAAACAACTATGACTAATGAAATCTTAAGTAAAGGCGGTAAAACATAAGGTGTAGTGTTTACATATTTTTCAACCTGTTGTCATGTGCAAGTCCCTTCATCATTTCAAGTGTGAATTGCACATACGTGTATCTTTAAATAGCCACGCTTCAGTGCTCTGCAGCCTATATGAGCCACACGGACTGTCCTTGGCTGCTTTTTCACAAGTGTTTTTCTTCTGGTTATCATAGAGCTGACAATGATTGAATCCCCTTTTGAGGATACCCTTCACGTAATTTCGCTGTGAACCCACTCCCATATGGTGAGTGGCCTCTGCATACCAACATGATCCAGACGTAATGACTCTTTACAATGCAAAGATAACACTTTAAGAGAGGTGCACTTAAAGCCACAGCCCGGTGGCATGTGATCACGAGTGAAGTGAGACTGTGTCAGAGAGCCGCCCTGAATACAGAGTGCAGGATCTGAGAGGAAACACTCGAAGGAGGTCCCGCAATATCTGAACTCTGCCTGACCTGATCTGATATATCTCTACTGAGAGCTTCTGGGATTCAGCTTTATCAGGATGACTGCTAAAAAATATCCATCAATAGCCAGGTTTACAGCCAAATGTTATGGCTGCCATGGGCTTAGACTGTCGGGGGACACCTTCTTCCTTCTGTCTGTACCTGTGTACTCTCATGTTCCGAATAACCCAGCTTCCCTCAAATTTCTTTTTGGTGTCTATCTACGCCGGGATCCTGAGTTGTGGCTGATCCTGTTGCTGCGGTCCTGTGTCCTGGATCCTGCATCCTGGATCCTGTATACTGAGTTCTGGATTTGAGTCCTGGACTTCAAGTCGTGGCTGAACCTGTCCCTGCGGTCCTGCCTGACTCTCATCATACTACTTCCCTGATGGCTCCCACAGGACTGTTGACATCCTCGTGGATTCATCTTCTTATTACAGACACATGCATTTCCTAACATTTGGACTACCTATGTTGTAAATGTATTATCTTTTCAATTTACACACGGCATCTATTGCACGTCTGTCCGTCCTGGGAGAGGGATCCCTCCTCTGTTGCTCTCCCTGAGGTTTCTCCCATGTTCCCTTTAAACTGTGGGGTTTCTTCGGAAGTGTTTCCTTGTATGATGTGAGGGTCTAAGGACAGAGGGTGTCGTATTGTCATACTGATATTCTGTACAAACTGTGAAGTCCGCTGAGACAAATGTAACATTTATGATATTGGGCTATATAAATAAACATTGAAATGTAACGCAGGTCTTAAAGGAGCCCTATTGGGGTTTCCTGGAGTTTTCCTTTTGTTGTCTTCCTCCAGAGGGATTTTCATAAAATACTTCATTACAAGTAAAAGTCTGGATTTGAAAAGGTTGCTTGTATAGAAGTATAGAAGTATTATCAGGGAGATGTCCTGAAAGTAAGAAAATAATAATAAATTAAAGGTTTTTACAGTCAAATAATTTACATTATTATAATGTCGAAGATTCTGCAAATTGAGAACTGCACTTCCTATACTCATATTTATGTACTTTTTCTTTAGTACATTTTTAATTGAAGGTCTTTTGCATGTCGAAGGTGTTTCAACTGGTATTGCTTCTTGTTCCTCTCTTGAACATTTAAGACTGTGTTCGAACACTTTGTCTGTGTCGATGCACATGGCATAGATTTAAGCAATGGTTCAAGTTTTTAGTTTCTAAAGTTCAACCTCGGCCACAATAACATGTCATAGTCTGCTCCATCATTCACCAGTAGTTTTTTATTCACCTGTCTCACCTGTTTTCCACACCCACTCGTTAGCTCACTCTCTTTCTCTTCTGCACCCATTAGCTTCTGCCAGTATTTAAACCCGCACCTTACACACACTCCGGTTCCGACCCTGCCTGTCCTCGATCTGCCTGTTCCCTGATCCTGCCTGTCCCTCGACTATCCTGTCTGGCCTGTTATCCGACCCTGCCTGTATCTACACTGACCGCCTCGCTTACTCCCTGTCCCTGACTCACCTTCTGCCCGCTGTCCTCCGGTGCGTTAAAGTGCTCGGTTGGTATTCCTCAGATCCAGTGGAATCTCCAATAAAGTTTATTACCAATGCTCCTTGGTTTCTCGAGTGCTGCATTTGGGTTCTCCTTAAGATTGTGACATAACGAGTCTGTTATAAACTGTGTTGCCAAAAATACTCAGACCCTTAAGGAGAAAAAACTGTCATTGAAACTCAAACCAAAATGAATAATCCCACAGCTGTACCAGCCTGAAGTCGTTCATTTCTGTTTTAACAGACCCTCAATCTAGAGCGCTGCATTTCAAATGTGCAGTTTTTACTATTTTCCACCAGATTGAGATATTTTTCTCATGTTTGCACGAGGGAGCTCTGCATGCCAATGTAACAGATGTAGGGTGTGTGTGTGTTAGGGTGACCAGGTCCCAACAAACCAAATGTGGGACAAGGAGTATGTTTGTGTGGGACAATGTGGGACACCCTCTCAACAGCACCCCCCCCTATTCTGTTTCATTTGGTTTATTCAACAGCATCCAATAGACAATGACAGAAAGTCAAAATGCAGTAACAATTTCGTATCTCTTAATAAAGAAAAGTAAACTAAGGCTAACCAAGGCAGCAGGCATTATTCACTTCAAGTGTTTAGAAATGCATCTAAATTCAACTAGTGTATTATCTGTAAAATTAGGCACAACATAAATTAATAGATTAAATAAAACCATAAGTACAAATCAAAACTGGCCAGGAGGGAACAAAAACATAATACATACAATAAAATAGCTTTCAGTTGTGTCCATCACAGCAACAACAGGTGGGGCCCCCCCCAGTGTGTGGGCTATTTTGTCACCTAGAACCACTGGTGTCTTTAACTCTGTCAAACAACTCTCCACAGAGGCAGGGGCAAGCACATCTGTTATTATAGACGCTGCTTTTGTACGACCACATGACATTTTCTTTACTATCTCAGAGTCTGGAAAAATGGTCGGAGCTAGCTTGTTACCAGTCATTTGACCGGTACGATTGGGAGTGTTGCACTGTATGGTAAACACTGGTTATTTCTGCTGCTGTTACCTTGTCTGAGTGGCCATCATTTTTTGGTTTGAGTAGGAATGTCTCCATAGAGTGGGATGTCTCTTTTTGAGCGACACGATTCTTGTGAGAATCGCATTCTCGGTGTCTTTTGACATCGTATTCACCGCCATGTGAAATTGAAAAATTACTCTTGCAAAGATTGCAAAAAACTCTCTGAGAGTCGCCCTGCACTGGCTTCACCCACGGGTAAGTGTCTTCCCAGTCTTTGTTGCATCTTCTTTTCTTCTTAGCTGTAGTTTCAGTTTCCTCCATTTTCCATAACCTGCTGCATCGCCTGCGTTATTGACTGACTTTCGTTGTTGTTGTTTGGCGGGGTGGGGGGTGAGTGAGTTACTTTCATTGGTTAACACTTGACAAGCACCCGCCGTGTGTTACAGTTTGATTGACAGCAAACACACCCCCGTGATGATAGCCTTCCCTGCTTTCTCAACAGCCATTGGATAAATCTGATTTTAAGAAAAGGGTTTTAGCCAATCAAAATGAAATATGCGGGACATCGTCTCAATTTGCGGGACGCACCAAAAGTCGTGAAAATGCTGTGCAGTCCCGTGCAAAGCGGGACATCTGGTCACCCTAGTGTGTGTGTGTGTGTGTGTGTGTGTGTGTGTGTGTGTGTGTGTGTGTGTGTTTGTGGGGCTATGGAGACATAAACTATATTGTAATTCAGGTCACAATACCCTTATCACTGACTGATATTTTTTCTAGAGAACAATCAAGTATTAGAAGGAATAAACAGCAGACTATCATTTCAGCAGTTGAGATTGTTTAGTCCCAAGTATACAGAAATAAATATGCAATGATTATCAACAGTGTCATCGTGTTATAACATTGGAATGGAAAAGGTTACAGGGTACTGAAAATGGATGATCCGAACTGAAGTTGGTTAAAATCAGTCATCTTTGTGAGAGTGGAACGTAATATTTATATATTGAATATTTATGGCATATTTCTCTTTAAGGACAAGGCACCTTTTTAAAGTGAGGCCCTTGGTGAAGTGAAGTACCCTTTCCATCACTTTTCATTTGCCTTTAAATGTGTGTTACAACTCCTCTACTGTATCATCACAGAAAACCATTAAGAGAGATGTTGTATGAGTCATCCATATTCTTTTCAAATTATTAGTTTAATAATTATTAGGCTTTTTTTGTATTTATGTGGGTTGTAGGTGTATGTATATTTATATGAGTTTTTTTACTTTTCTTTCATTCAGGTATAAAAAATAAAGAAGCCAGACATGTATCTTTGCTTGGTTTAACTTGAACTGGCTTTAAATAAATTAGTTCTGTATTGTGAGCAAGAACAGGTATGGATAATCGAGTCAGTAAATAAAAAAAAATACATAAAAAAAGAAAATAAATGCTGCTTTACCATCACGTATGAAACTGGAGTAATTTAAAAAAAAAAGATAGAGCCTGTAGCCACTTCTGCTCCTTCCATAAAGCAGCAGAAGACTTCCTGATGCTCTCCCCCCCAGCCCTCCCCCCCTGAGTCCAGCTATACTAAAGTCTCTCCTTTAACCTCCTTCCCAAGTTTCCACACAGTTCCAGTTCAGCCCTGCTGCTGCATGGGAGGAATTCAGAGGGTTGTATTAAATCTCCTCTGGCGAATACTTGAGCGGATTCTGATTTTGATTTTTATTCTCCCAGCATCCGTCGCTGGGGAGCACACTCCTCCAGCCTGAGCTCAGTTCCATTTGAACTCTACTTACATTATCTCGGTGGGTCCCCCGCCATAAGCAGATCCAATGTGTTGTCGAGGCCTTGGAGGACAGCAGGCTCCTGATGGATGCTTCATTAGAAAGATGAATTGTGCTGAGTGCAGCCCGGTGAGGATTGACCCTGAGGAGGTGTGTTTGTATTCAGACCGCTGAGCCTTCACTGGCTGCAAGAGAACATGACAGGCATCCTGGGAGAATACAATGTTTACCCAGATACGTCATGAACCAAGTCTCTGAGACTCAAAGGACGCTAGATTTAGTAAAAACAACAAAAGCGACTACTTAATCCAGTGGTTCTCAAACTTTTTCTGTCAGGCCTCCCCTTTGGAGAAAAACAAAAGTCGGGCCCCGCCAACACAAATAGTCAGGCTCAGTGGCGGCCAGAGATTTATTTTGGGGGTGCTGTGGGGTAGCTTGACGTTTCATAGAGGGTGCTCAAACATTTAGGGTTTCCCATTAATGTACCGGGCGCTACAGAGGAATTCTCTACTGCAACAATCCCCACGCATATACACAATGTACCCGCGACTGTTACAATGAAGGCTCGATAATCAGCTCACGGCATATAGGTGTAAGCAGGGGTCAAGTGCTATTTTTATAGGTGGTGTGTGGACCTCACATAGGGGGGTCCGGGGGCAAGCTCCCCCGGGAAGACTTTTAAATATTGAAGTTAAAAGCATCAATCTGGTGCACTTTGAGAGCAAAATGAAGAGATCTATGGGGACATCTCTCAACACCCATTTGAAACAGAACTGTAAACAGATTTACTTTTTCTTTATGGATATTTTACAAATCACTCCCTTTTAAACTTTATTCTTGTTTTACTGTCATATAGTATTTCATAGCTGTTTTTAATTTAATCTCTTATTCTCTTATTTGACTATAATGATCATATAAATGTGTGCCTCGGAAATAATAGATAACAGAGTCCTTTAGCTCACTGAGTCTCTCAGTCTGACAGGAGAGGACTCTCCTCCACTTTGTTGTTGAAAAAACTCCTTATATCCGTTAGCGTAGCTCGCTAGCACCAGAAGCTAACATCAACGATCTCCGGTACCAGTGCTCTCTCGCTCGCGCACGCACACAAAATGGCTCGTTGGATGGATCTCTATCAAACAAACGTGTTTTGGTAAATGAGAAGAATAGGACTTGTACGTTGGGATATCTCTGCAGCTCTACAATACTTCATTTAAAATGGTATTTCACACATACTGTATTAAGCCCTTAAGAATTGAATTGTTTACCGTGGCCAACAGGGACAAGCACGTTACAACGGCTAAACACATTGCCATTAGGAGAAACGCGCTGCACTTTCAAAAACTATGCAAACGAAATTCACAAATGTTCCAAAACATATGCAAATAAAGAAACATCTTCACCGACTTGACAACCCATGCACAACAACTTGACTAAAAATGCTGCAAGAAGCTCAACGGGGAAACTCACAGCTGGGAGCGGAGCACTTGTTGACGTTCGGGGGTTATACATTTGGCCAACTGTCACTGGAATCTTTCCTCAAATGTAAGATTTATTGGCTTACTTTAACAATTTGATGATTCCTTAAGAGATTATTGCAGATCTGCTGTAAGCCTTCAGGTTTTGTCAAAATCTCACAACAGGTGCTAAATTAATGTCCAAATCAAGCCAATCTAGGTTTATCTGTACAGCATTTGTATTATTAGAACTTAACGAGGGATCTGCATATAAGGAGTGTGTTTATGAACAAGGATTAAAGGCTCCTATTTCAATTCCTCATGGCACCAAACAGAAAAGGTTGCAGAGATGTATACAATTCGGGAGAAAAGCTGAAACTCAGTTGAAATAGGGATATATTTTAGGGTATGTGAGATAAGCCAAATCAAAGCTATTCTTCTTCCTTCCAAAGCACATTCTGACATGACACACATGACATTATCACCATGAAAAGAGGGATAAGGAGCGGAGGCGCAACAAAAGCTCTCTCTCAAGACTATATTTAGGCTCCTAAGTGTCTCCTTGTGTGAGAGGTGAGGAACTGCAGTGAGAGGTAATCTGAAATGAAACCTAGCATGGAAGAAGAAAATAGTGCTTCTGTTTCAGGGAAAAACGATGCCGGTGCAAGAAATGTAAATTGATTTGATGGTTAAAAAATGAAATAAGAAATATAGAAAAGATTAAAGCAAGGAAGGAACACAAATGCATCCTTTTGTAGTTGAACTGAGGCCAACAGCGAGCAGCAGGAGATCACTGAATATTTTGTGGAGGTGAATTCAGAAGAATAAATTGTTCCAGAAAGATGTTGTTCGTGGCTACAACTCTGTTAAGCCTTTTGGAGGAAGGAAGAAAGTTTAGTTTCCTGTAGTGTGTTATATAGGTTTGTGTGCATGTAAATGGTCTGCAAATGCTAAAATCCCTGTGTTCCCTGAAGAGGGAGTTTCTCTCCCACACTCCTTTGTTTACTTCCTGAACTCAGTGACATCACTATTTAAAACTTGCGCTTCTATTGGCTAGTGCTTCAACACATTGTACGTGATAGGCTAAGGGGCGGGACATCTCTAAGTGGTTGAGCAATCACAACAGAGCCGGCCATCTAACCAATCAGAGCAGACTGGGCTCTGGTTTCAGACAGAGGTTGAAAAGAGGTGCTGCAGCACAGGCAGTATGAGAAAAACAAAGAGCTTTTTGAACATTAAAGCATGGAGACATGTCACCGTGGAGGCACTACATAATGATATGAACATGACAATGAGAATAATATGGCCCCTTTAAGAGTTACATCCTGACCTAGGAAGAGTGTGGGTACACTACAGATTGAATTACAGGAGAGCCAGCAGAGATGTAGCTACCCAGAAAGAGACACAACTCCCCCAAAATAAAGACAATTTCGAGGGCATTTGTAATGTTTAACTCTATGATATACTTTGAATGTAGAGAAGGCGTTTTTCATTTACGTCGGCCACAAAACACACTTCAGACAGAATATCTGTAGCCAGTTCTCCGTGTAATGAAAACAACTGTTGTAAAACTTTCTGAGAATAGAAAAGTTTCTAACTTTCTGATCAGGTGTTGAAACACTTTGAATAAACCATTGGTGGTGAAGCGGCCCCTTCTCTTGCCCGATAGCTTGAGGCAGCATTTAATATTAGATAAGATCCACTTACACATGCAAAGGTCAAGTTTTTTTTCCAGCAGTCTCCAACAGACTGACATGACCCGAGCGGGTATCTCTTCATCTTTGAATCTGTGTGTTCTCACAGCTAGTTTCATACAATGTCAAACGAGTAAATTCACAACTTTTCTTAAAAGATCTGGGCAGTGGTGGAAGAAGGAATCCTTGATGGAATAAAAGTTCAAATGCAGATTGTCAAAGTGAATGTGCGTTGATGCTTGGTGGGTTTAAGCAGCATTTCACTGTTTTAGCTATTCGAGGTGGAGCTAGTGGTAATCACACAAGAACACTTCTGAGAGGTTGAGAGATGCTTAATACTCAAACAAGGACAACAAAATACAAATTAAAACGATAATACTTAGGTCCCATGGCATGGCCATTTCTACTGATCATAATTCCATTGTTGAGGTCTACTAGAATAGATTTAAATTGTGCAATTTTCCAAACTCACATGTTTCTCATACAGCATCTCTGCATAGCATGTGTATTCAACAGTATTCACTCTCTGTCCTAAACGGCTTGTTGGAGCTCCTGCCCCCCCCCCTCCCTGTGAGCCCAGTGTGCTCTGATTGGTCGGGACGTTGCGAGGCTCGCTGCTCAGTGAGCTGGTTTACTGGTCGGTGATACAGCGTGAAACTGATCCTGAGCACACAAACACTCACAGCTGAAGTAAAAACAATAAGTGTGGCTTGATATTGAGAAAGAAAGAGGTTTATAACGCTGTGAGCATGGGTCTGCAGAGAGCATTTCTCCGCAATCCCAACTCGTCTATTACCAACCAGGGAGCTCTATGCAAGTCAATGGGGACTGCCTGTTAGTTGAAGATGTACGCTAAAGGTCCTGGTGTGTGAGAAGCTCCGTGGATTGGTCCATTTTGGTGACGACATGCGACGGCATGACGACATGCGGTTCCCGGAAGAAAAAAATGGATAAAGAGAAATCCCCAACGAGGCGTTCTGGGGCAGCATAGACAGGTATTTTCTGTGTTAGAGTTTTACTCGCTACAGGGTGTACTTTGAGGGTTTGTGACTCTGCAGACCGTTTACATGCATAAAAAGCTACATAACACACAAGGGGACGGGTAAGAACCAGAAAAGCATGACATGGGACCTTTAAGTAAACTAAAGTAACTCAGAATTGTACCTAAGTAAAGGTACTACCATTAGTCCTTTGTGGCAGTAGGGGACAAAGTATGGAGGTCTTTTACTTCATTAACGCAATAACCTCAATCCTTCATTCACACTATACTAAAATAAACAAATGTATGAGCATTGAAATATACTAAAAGTATCAAGAGTAAAAGTATTCATTATGCATTGGTCCATTTAAGAATCAAACATGTTATATTATGGATGTTGAGATATGTTCATCAATTTATTATTGCTGCTGGTTAAGAGGAGCTTACTTCAACTTTAAAACAACGTTATTGGTTACCTGAACTATCGAGACAATATTGGAATTGGTGATTAATAAAAGTGTTTCATCTTTATTAAAATATTCCTAAACTTTGATATGAATGGTTGATGAGAAATAATACTCGACAGGTTTGGGTTCAGTCCAATCATAATGTAGAGTAGTACAAGTATAAAGTAGCATAAAAGGGACACAAGAACATCGAAACTGTACTTGTACTTGAGTAAAAGTACTTCTCACGTCTGCTTGTGAGCGGTACTTCAGCACTGCAGTGACAGCACCGCCTCAGCTCCTTGCTTCATTGAAAACTGCTACAGCTACTTCTCTGTTTGGCCCCATGGGTAGACATCTAGCCTGAGTGCCCCCCTAATCAGTCTTAATCCACTTATGTTAGTCAGCTACAGATGCTCGGGTTCCTGCTCCGGAGGGATTACTTTATCCACCTATCCAGAGGTGACTCACCAGATTGCGTGATCTGCGAGACAGACATCAGCTTTCATCGAGTGCTTTTTGTTGGTTGCCCAGTTTCCTCAGGCATTCGAACCACCTGGGCTGACTTTCAATTGGGTTTGCTGCTGTTTCTCAGCTATTTTACCTTATTTAGTTGCCACGCTGTGCTCCATTCTGCAGCAACAAGCATGTCAAATGGCACCATGGTGACCATATTCTCTTCAAAACAAGCCATAGTCAAAGAACAACCGCTCACTGTGGCCCCTTGATGCCGTGTTCAACATCGTCATCGTCAAACAAGAAGACAATTTGCTGCCTGCGGGTTGCAATCAATTAACTGGGGAATAGAGGAAGAAAAGGAGAAAGCACAACCTCCCCTTTATTCTGCTTTTGTTCTCCTCACATGATTTCTACGCCCGCTGAATGTGTAACTCCGCTATATGACTTCATTGGAGATTCGCACAAGTATTGTTGGAATATGTGGTGGAAATTCCACACTTAATCACCTTCTGGTAAGAAAAGAACAAATATACAAGCTTAAACCAAAGTTGTGTTATTTAATAAAGAGTAATAGCATTTAACAGAATCCTTATCTTATTTCCAGCTGGAAGGCCAGATAACCTGCACCAATGTGTGCTAAAGAAATCTCAAGTCAAAGTCAAAGTTAACTTTATTGTCAATCTAAAAATATGTTTGTACACACAGTGTCACAGTTCTGTCTAGGTTTGGGTGTTTTCACTGTTCTCTGTCATGTTTTCCTCCTGTCGTTAGTGTCCCTGTGTGTTCTCCTCCCTCCTCACCTGTGTCTCGTTAGCTAATTGTGTTCACCTGTGGCTCTTGTGTTTTTCTCCTCCCTCCTCACCTGTGTCTCGTTAGCCGATTGTGTTCACCTGTGTCTTGTAATTATCCCTCCCTGTATTTAGTCTTGTCTCGTGCTGTGTTCAGTGTCGGTGCTTCTTTTGTTGGTGACGGACTTCACCGGTGAGTGTTCTGTGTTTGTCTGCATTCGTTCCATTTTAGCCTTGAAATAAAGGTTTATCAAAGTTATCTGCGCTTGGGTCCTGCTTCCTTCACTCAACCGTGACAGAAAGCACCGACCAGAGATGGACCCAGCGGATGACCCATTTGAAGTGGAATTACAGCATTTTTCATTTGCTTTGGCTTGCTGCTATGATTGGTGGAGGGGAGCGTCCAGTGTTCGGCAGAAGGAGGCCGCTCTGGTAGAGGCGCACCGGTTGGCTATGGAGAAACCGGACTTGGTGAAGTTCTTACCTGACTGGATGTTGAACTTCATCTGGGCGTGTGATTTCCAGCCTGCGGACTATAAACGTCTCGGTGTGTTCCGTCTGGAGTCAACCAGTGCTTCCGCCCCAGTTCCTGCTCCTGTCCAAGAGGCGTTTTTTGGAACTCGGCTGGCTTTTGGAGGTCCACGGAGCCTTCAGGCGGCTTCTAGGAGAAGGAGTCGCAAGTCCAGGCTAGCAATCCGAGCCCCAAGAGTCATGGTTCCGGCTACAGAACCGGCCCACACAGCCATAGTTCCGGCCCCAGTACAGGCCCCAGCAGCCATGGTTCCAGCCCCAGTTCTGGCCCCAGCAGCCATGGTTCCAGCCTTAGCTCTGGCCCCAGCTGTCCTAGTCCCTTCTCTAGTCACTTCTCAAGTCCCACCTCTAGTCACTTCTCAAGTCCCTCCTCGAGTCACTTCTCTAGTCCCTTCCCTCATCCCATCTCAAGTTCCCTCTCGAGTCTTTTCTCAAGTCCCCTCTCAGGTCCCCTCTCGAGTTCCCTCTCGAGTCTTTTCTCGAGTCCCCTCTCAAGTCAACTCCCCAGTGTCCTCTCGAGTCACCTCCCAAGTCAACTCTCCAGTGTCCTCTCGAGTCACCTCTCAAGTTTCCCCTCAGGTCTCCTCTCGAGTTCCCTCTCAAGTCCCCTCTCTAGTCCCCTCTCGAGTTCCCTCTCGAGTCACCTCTCAAGTTTCCCCTCAGGTCTCCTCTCGAGTTCCCTCTCAAGTCCCCTCTCAGGTCCCCTCTCAAGTCCCCTCTCAGGTCCCCTCTCGAGTTACCTCTCGAGTTCCTTCTCGAGTCCACTCTCCAGTTTCCTCTCAAGTTCCCTCTCAAGCCCTCTCTCGAGTCCCCACTCAAGCCCCTACTCATGTCCAGTTGGAGGTCCCGCAGACTAGTCTTCTGCCGGGGGTCCTGCCAACCCCATGTCCTGTACCGTTGGAGGTTCCGCTGGGGGTCCTGCCAACCTCATGTCCTGTCCAGTTGGAGGTCCCGCAGACTAGTCTTCTGCCGGGGGTCCTGCCAACCCCATGTCCCGTCCAGTTGGAGGTCCCGCAGACTAGCCCTCTGCCGGGGGTCCTGCCAACCCCATGTCTTGTCCAGTTGGAGGTCCCGCAGACTAGCCCTCTGCCGGGGGTCCTGCCAACCCCATGTCCTGTCCAGTTGGAGGTCCCGCAGACTAGCCCTCTGCCGGGGGTCCTGCCAACCCCATGTCTTGTCCCGTTGGAGGCCCCGCCGACTACTCTCCTGCCGGGGGTCCTGCCAACCCTATGTCCTGTTCCGTTGGAGGCCCCGCCGACTACTCTCCTGCCGGGGGTCCTGCCAACCCTGTGTCCTGTCCCGTTGGAGGCCCCGCCGACTACTCTCCTGCCGGGGGTCCTGCCAACCCTTTGTCCGGTCTCGTTGGAGGCCCCGCCGACTACTCTCCTGCCGGGGGTCCTGCCAACCCTGTGTCCTGTCCCGTTGGAGGCCCCGCCGACTACTCTCCTGCCGGGGGTCCTGCCAACCCTGTGTCCTGTCCCGTTGGAGGCCCCGCCGACTACTCTCCTGCCGGGGGTCCTGCCAACCCTATGTCCTGTTCCGTTGGAGGCCCCGCCGACTACTCTCCTGCCGGGGGTCCTGCCAACCCTATGTCCTGTCCCGTTGGAGGCCCCGCCGACTACTCTCCTGCCGGGGGTCCTGCCAACCCCATGTCCTGTCCCGTTGGAGGCCCCGCCGACTACTCTCCTGCCGGGGTTCCTGCCAACCCCATGTCCTGTCCCGTTGGAGGTCCCGCCGACTACTCTCCTGCCGGGGGTCCTGCCAACCCTATGTCCTGTTCCGTTGGAGGTCCCGCCGTCTACTCACCTGCCGGGGGTACTGCCAACCCTGTGTCCTGTGCCGTTGGAGGTCCCGCCGTCTACTCTCCTGCCGGGGGTACTGCCAACCTTTTGTCCTGTCTCGTCGGAGGTCCCGCCAACCGCTCTCCTGCTGGGGGTCCTGCCAACTCCTGGTCCTCTTCCGTGGGGGATCCTGCCGAAGCCTGTCCCGCCGGCTCCGGTTCCTGTCCGGCCGACACCGGGTCCTGCCCGGCCTCCGGAGCTGTCTGGTCTTCGCCCTCGATCCCGACCCTCTGTGAGCCGCGGTCTTCGTCCGCGGGCCCGGCCTCCTGACTCTTCCTGCCGCTGCCCTCGTCCTCGGGCCCGGCCCCCTGACTCTTCCTGCCGCTGCCCTCGTCCTCGAGCCCGGCCCCCTGACTCTTCCTGCCGTGGTCTTCGCCCTCGATCCCGACCCTCTGTGAGCCGCGGTCTTCGTCCGCGGGCCCGGCCCCCTGACTCTTCCTGCCGCTGCCCTCGTCCTCGAGCCCGGCCCCCTGACTCTTCCTGCCACTGCCCTCGTCCTCGAGCCCGGCCCCCTGACTCTTCCTGCCGCTGCCTTCGCCCTCACGCTCGGCCCCCTGAGTTCGCCCGCTGTGGCCTTCGCCCCCCCCATGGACTCTGCCTTGCCCCCGGGCCGTCCGCCCGAGACCCCCACCATGGACTCTGCCTTGCCCCCAGGCCGTCCGCCCGAGTCCCCCTTCTCGGCTTCTGCCGTGCCCCCGGGCCGTCCGCCCGAGATCCCTTCCTGGTCCCCTACTGGGCTCCTGGGCGGTCAGCTTAGTCCCGTCCTCCGGACCCCCTCCACCCACCCTGGTGGCCTAGGGATACGTCCCTCCTCCGGACCCCCTCCACCCACCCTGCTGGACTTTTTTGGATTTTTGTGTTGGGGTTTAGGGACGTCTGGAATCCGTCCCTTGAGGGGGGGGTTCTGTCACAGTTCTGTCTAGGTTTGGGTGTTTTCACTGTTCTCTGTCATGTTTTCCTCCTGTCGTTAGTGTCCCTGTGTGTTCTCCTCCCTCCTCACCTGTGTCTCGTTAGCTAATTGTGTTCACCTGTGGCTCTTGTGTTTTTCTCCTCCCTCCTCACCTGTGTCTCGTTAGCCGATTGTGTTCACCTGTGTCTTGTAATTATCCCTCCCTGTATTTAGTCTTGTCTCGTGCTGTGTTCAGTGTCGGTGCTTCTTTTGTTGGTGACGGACTTCACCGGTGAGTGTTCTGTGTTTGTCTGCATTCGTTCCATTTTAGCCTTGAAATAAAGGTTTATCAAAGTTATCTGCGCTTGGGTCCTGCTTCCTTCACTCAACCGTGACACACAGAAAGATCGAAATACTGTTTCCCACATTACATTACATTTAGCTGACGCTTTTATCCAAAGCGACTTACGCTGAGTGCATTCGACCAGGAAGACACAACCTTGAAGAAAACAGAATCATATAAGTACATCAGGTTTCATAGAGCCAAACATTTCAAGTGCTACTCAACTGGCTATAGATAAGCCAGTCCTTTATTAGTATATAAGTGCTTTGTTAGTAATTCTATCGCTCGAAGTGGAGTCGAAAGAGATGAGTTTTCAGTCTGCGCCGGAAGATGTGCAGGCTTTCTGCTGTCCTGATGACAATGGGGAGCTCATTCCACCATTTTGGAGCCAGGATAGCAAACCCACGTGTTTTTGCTGATGGGAACTTGGGTCCCCCTCGCAGTGCTGGTGCAGCGAGGCGTTTGGCCGATGCAGAGCGGAGTGCACGCGCTGGGGTGTACGGTTTAACCATGTAGGAAGGGCCAGATCCATTCGCAGCATGGTATGCAAGTACCAGTGTCTTTAAGTGGATTCTAGCAGTTACCGGGTGCCAGTGAAGGGAGCGGAGGAGCGGAGTGGTGTGGGAGAATTTAGGAAGGTTCAAGACCAGACGAGCCGCTGCACAGTCCCGAGGTATAAAAAAACTCACACATTAAAATGCAAGAACACTCAATAATTTAAAGAAAACACACAAAATAAACGTTTACTTCAAGTAAGCAGGATATATATAAAAAAGATGATGTACATAGTGCAAATGGGAGTAAATCTGAGCCTCGTTCAAACAAATGATAAGATTCTTCAACAGATGGGAAGGGGAACATCCAATGAAATTCTACATCACAGGGTATTGAAGATTGGTGGCGAGACAGGGGTTTGACATGTTAGGAATAATCAATGCTAATTCGTCTGTTGAATGCTGGAGAACAAAAGGAAGCCAGTCTATGTATTGAAGGTGTGAAGAAGACAGGGAATGACAGTTTAGAACTGAAGTTACAGTGACAGATATATAATTAAATGAGACTTATGATACATTTCTAAGATAGAATACAACTAGAATGATGAAACACTATAGTGGATCTGGCCCTACAACATGCTCCACATGCTTCAGAGCCTTTGGGTGCTTTGCTTCCAGCCGCAGAGAAGTCATCATGACCCTCATTACTCCGTCTCTTATCTCACGTTTGCCTCGATAACGGTAGAGTACCTAAGAGCTTTACTCAGTTTCAGAGTGTTTTCTGAACATATGTGTGCTCAATACAACTGGCTCTCAACGGGTAAGACAATAACATGGAAACACCTTACATTAAGGAAAGAGATCGTTCAAATCATGCTTAGTTGTTCACCATCATCCTGAAGTTTTAAGTTAAAAGAGTAGTAATCGTTAATAGCTCAAAGTACTCACCCTAAGGTATGGACACACCAACCCGATTATCGGCGTTGGTGGGCGCCAGGCCGACGATGAGCGTCGACACGCCCTGATCGGATTGGTGTGTCCCCCACCGTCGGGTCTTTTCAGCCGACCCGACGCCTTTTCGGCCAAAGGCAGTCGGCGAAAGACGTCACTCTGATTGGCTGTTCTGCTTAGCGAATCAGTGCATGAGAAGCGAAACGGAAGTGAGGGACCCAAACAAACTATTATAACACATCTGAGATTTCCTTTAACTGCTGCTCTCGACACAGGTTCGGGAAAGCCCCGTGAGCTTCTCACTGTAGAGTGAAGATGGAACGCACACGATATTTGTTGTTTGTTTATATCACGTAGTCTGTTCTTCTTCTCTGTCTTCCGGTTGTTGCCTCTTTTGAATGACGAATACACACTACCGCCGCCTGCTGGTGAGTAGAGTTATTGCCACTCACGCATGCGCAGTTCGTACGTGCTTCTTGGCCGCCGGCTGAAGTCTTTGCGGTGTGTTCCAGTGCCACACATGGCCATGACGCAGAGACGTGAGGTGACACAACAGTCGGGGTCCGTCTGTGTCAGTTCTTTGGTGTCAGATTGATGTGTCCGGGCCTTTAGGCAAGGCAAGTTATTTATACAGCACCTTTCAGCACACGGCAATTCAAAGTGCTTTACACATTTAAATAAAAGACATTTAAGAATAAAATACAGCAGAAACACATAATAAAATGGCTTTTTAAAAACAGGCATTAAAAAGCAAAGATAATAAAATAAACACAACAGGTACAGAATACATGAATACAAGCCATACTGCAGTGTGGATATAAACAGCTCACTCAGATGCAGTGGCAAAAAGATACGTTTTTAGTCTGGATTTGAAAGTAAATAAATGGTAAATGGACTGTACTTATATAGCGCTTTATCCAGTCTTTACGACCCCTCAAAGCGCTTTCCATACTACATGTCATTCACCCATTCACACCCATTCATACAGAGCAGTACCACTTGCTCTAGGACCTAACATTCACACACACTCACACACCGTTGGCCATCGGGAGCAACTCAGGGTTAAGTATCTTGCCCAAGGATACATCGACATGTTGGCTGCACGGGCTGGGATCGAACCCACAACCTTCTGGTTGAAAGACGACCGCACTCCCTCGCAGCCACAGTCGTAAGAGTTGCAGCGGACCTGCAGGATTCTGGGAGTTTGTTCCAGATAGTCGGGGCATAATAGCTAAACGCTGCTTCTCCATGTTTGGTTCTTACTCTTGGAACAGAGCTTTATGCTCCCAGAAATCGTTGTCTATTGAACAACGTTTGAAACAAATGAAGGCATATCAGTCAATATTGGGGAGAAAATGTAAAATCGGACATTCAGCTCCCCCATAACCCCTGAATGGAATTATCCATTTGCTTTTTATGACAGTATCAGTCAATGAGGGAAGTATTGATTTTTCCGGGAACATTCTGAGTCGGATTTGGGGTTTCGTATCAATATAGCTGTATCTAAGACGCTTATATTTATTTCCCACCACATATCTGTTAATCTTTAACCTCCTACCAGATGTGTGTACCCTCAGGAGTTGGTAAAGGCCATGATGGAGATCAAAGAGATTGAATATTGGACTTTCATTTGTCATGTGTCCAGAAACACGACTCCAGATGAATGCTAATGTTGTGTATTTTCCAGATGTGTCAAAAGGCCAATTGTTTGCCAACATACGTGTTCTGCTTCTCCCTATGTGGCCATGAACATCTATTAATCACGCTTTACGAAGGCTAAGATGGAGATGTTGACCTTTGATTACCCCGCTGTAATTAAGTCAGATTAAAGTAATTTGCAAGGATACAGTAACTTGGCATGTAAAGCACGTTTTGTGTGCATCAGCTGCATTTAAAAAGCTATTTGTGTTTTAATTATATGCTCCAAACTCACATTCAAAATGTTCACAGTGTAGAAAAAATTATATTATTATATTATTCAATAGTTACACTTTTTCCTGCTGTATTTGTTTACAGTAAATGCTTTTTTAGTTATTGTCGTTATTGAAGTGAGTTAAAGTCATTTTTATGCTTTTGTTTTGAAGGCATGTTTGGGCACTAGGTGATTACACTTGTGATGTTTTGGTGTTTTTTTGTTTTGTTTCTTTCCGTTAACTGTCAAGTGGGAACTAAATATTTTTTGTAGTAAGTTTTTGTGTTTCTCTTATCATCCTACGATACTGTTATGTTTGGCTGTGAATAAGAAAATATGAAGGACAGACCATCTATTTCTATTTATTTAGTTTTCTTTAGAAAGGGGCAGGTCATATAAGATTATTTTCTTCTCCCTGCTCCTTTTCGGTCAATGGTGTGTTTAATGAGACATGTTTTGTAAACAATTGTTATACTTTAAGTTGTGTTTACCATGAACGGAACAAATACAAATGGAATGAAATTAGTATTTGGTGTAATTGTATATATTGGAGACAGGTGGTGGAGGAAGTAGAGCACTAGTAGACATACGGTTTTTTACCAGGGAGTTTCAAGCCACAAGAAGGGAAGCCATAGGAAAGGCTAAAGGAAAGAAATATAGGAAATCTGTTCTTTGTAAATTACATTTGATCATGGAATAAAATGCATAAACGGAGAATCTTGTCTGGACTTGGATCTGCGTAAGATTCACTAAATGGTGCCTCAGTGGCGGTGTTATTTGAAAGGGGACCTATCATGCAAAATGCACTTTTTGATGTCTTTCATACATAAATATTTGTCCCCGGTGTGTCAGGGAACTCACGCAGCGTCAGAAAATAAAACCCTCTCTTTTCCTCCGTACCCAAATCTCTAAAAACGGGGGAACAGCAGAGCTGATCCAGATGTGAAAATATATCAGAAAGTTGCTATCAGAAACAATGCCCGACTGTTTTGGACGTAATATGGTCAGTGTTTACATTAGCATCGCTAACACTCAGAGCTAACCTGTACTGGAGAGCATGGCCCTTTCTCATTTCTCTAACTCCCCTCTTCGACTCCCCTCCTCGACTCCTATCCTCGAGACTTAGTCCCGCCCACAGGAGATGCGAGCGGAGGAGTCGAGGAGGGGAACCGAGGAGAGAGGAGGGGAAGCAGCAGGCGGTTAGAGAAATGAGAACTCCTCTCCTCTGAGCGGTCATTTTAAAGAGACGTCCATTAATGATGACAGGAGGCACAGCAGCCCGGTCTGATGAACAGATGTGTTCATGACGACATATATTTACTTTTAATTCATTCACAGTGTGATATAATGAGACAATAACAGGCTACAGATGCGGACACACACACACACACATATATATATATATATGTATATTTATATAAATCTACAATTTCAGAATCAAACAGAGCACTCTCATAATAACGCAACACTATCAGAGACTGGATATATCCGCCCCCCCTCTCTGGTCTCTGAGGAATTGAAAATACGGGCCAAAAGTTTTATTTACAAGTATTAAAAGTAAGCAGAGGACACCAAACCAACTGAGACCCGTCTGTCCGCTGCATCTACGCACTGTATAACACACACCTACACACTGTACCACACACACACCTACACACTGTACCACACACACACCTACAGCTCCTAAAGCATAATCAGGCTACAGCCGTTGTGTATTTTATTATGTGAAGCACTAAATGGTTTTAGAAAAATAACGACTCTTTGTTTGTAGATATCTACTAAACTAAAGCAAATAAAGAGAGTAGGTATGTTATACTGAGTGATATATATTATACACACTGCTCTGCTTTCTGCACGGACCTCACAGCTGTTCTCACTGTAAACATCGCGTCGCGATGAAAGCAGTTAATAAAATAATATCCAGGGTATACATGCAGAGCTGTCATTGGCTGAGATATGTCCGGCCGTGCGTCACGAATCTTTGAAACATCTCTGATCCCGGAAATGCATCCACGAAGGAGCCGTGGAGGACTGTGGAGGACCCATCAGTGTATCCTCGGTTATAGCTCCTCCAGAGAGCCTCCTCGACGCTCGATCCTTGGTCCTCGAAGTGCATTTAGAGAAATTCAACATGGTGCGCTGAAATTCATTTCCGGGTCACTACATATCTTTATATATCTGAGACCTATGCTATTGCCTAAAAATAGCATGATAGGTCCACTTTAAATTAATTATCTGTTTTATTTCTATATGTCATTTTTATTTGTTCCGTTCATAAACACAACTTAATGTATAACAATTGTTTACAAAACATGTCTCTATAAACACACCATTGACCGAAAAGGAGTAGGGAGAAGAAAATAATCTTATATTACCTGCCTCTTTCTAAAGAAAACTAAATAAATAGAAATAGATGTCCTTCATATTTTCTTATTCACAGCCAAACATAGTCACTACAAAATGACTTAGTTTCCGCTTGACAGTTAACGGAAAGAAACAAAACAATAAAACAACAACACCAAAACATCACATGTACAAGGAAGAGTGCAACTACTCCCACTGGAGTAGAAGGGGGAAAGCTGTATATATGATTTTGGCCGCTACACTAAGATTTCATGTCGAAGCTGACCAGGCATAACATCCAGTACATCTCTCAATACAAGTTGAATCATATCTTCTGGGTATTGTGCCTGGCTACATACTGGCATTTGTTTGGCTAACACTCATCAGCAGTCTACCTTTCGCTGAGGCATCATGATCCCTCCGCTCACACCCAACAATGCCCCATCAAGAGGCTGTCCGGCCGCTGTCAGCCCGTTGTCATGCTGCTCGATTCTTATAACCCAATCTGTCATGCATTGTTAATGTCGGAGGAATATCGTTGTGTTTGCAGCTACATCATAAGAAGCTGAGGGATGTGACTCCACTGCAGGATTATGGGTGCATCTGCTTTTTTTGGTTTTGGAGTTTTTGGAAGAGGGGGATGGTTAGCTTACACATGGTTGATTCGATTTGATATTTTTTGAAGAATGAAAGAGAGGCGCTGTAAGTCAAAATCACATTAAGCTTCTTAGCGGGAGGTGCAGTGTGCTGAAGCTGCTGGTGATGAAATCCCTAACTTGATCCAGTGTTGGTATCACACTGACGAAACTGTCTACTGATGCAGGTTTTACTGGAGATTTGAACCTATACTACAGCACATGGATTACAAGAATTCACGTACACATTCACTTCAAATAATACATGAAACCTCCAACAAGTACTCCATATTCGACAAGCAAATACGTTATTTATTAAAGGTGTTTTCTGATTTATTATTTATACGTGACTCCAAAAACACCAATCCGTTTTATCATCGATTGGTTAGGTTGATGGAAAGTTCATGGTTTGAACTTAGATTGTATAATATAAGTGGACTTGTTGTGTTTTATCAGTGGCGAACCGTGTCTATCACAACTGGACCTTCTGTAGACACACACACATCCCCCCCGCCGCGGCCGATATACAATTTTTTGTTTGTTTTATCTGAGTGTTTCAGGGTATTCTCTGCATACCTTGATGTCCCTGACGGTTCACCACTGATGTACATAAGTCATGTGTTAATATGTTAATGTCTCTATTGTGTACTTTGTAGTATGTATGGTTTTTTATCTTGGAACTGCAGGAAGGAGTCTAGAAGAAATTGCCTTACGGGGAAAATAAAGTATATTGCATCGCATGGTAATTCACTGTGCCGTCAAGACGATTTTGAAGCATCAAGTTTGGCATTTGGCCATCGCCATCTTTTTTTTATAACCAGAACGGTTGGAGCTATGCACAAATGACTACATTTCGGTGGCCTTAATGCAACTATTAACTATCTTGAACTAAAACCACATTGTGAAAGGGTTAAAGATGGAAAAGAAAAACACAGAAAACACTCAAATGGCGCATTTCCATTGCAGGGCCTCGCTCGGCTTAGTACGGTATAGTTAGGCCTTGTTAGGACTGGCTCACTTTATGCTGCGTTTCCATTACAGTTTAGTAGCTGGGGCAGTAACTATAGTAACGCAGTGTAGGTGGAGCCGTGACGTCATTTTGACAACATCAGCCGTTAGCTCTTAGCACTCAGAGCTCACAGCTCTTCATATCTGATCAGAAACTAGACACAAGTTAAACAAGTACAAACCACAGACTGCCTGTGTCATGGAGAATACAGTCACTGCTTTATTTACGTCTGTAGGCCGTTGTTGTGAGTGTGGACGGTCGGAGCATATACTGCGTTAGCTTAGCCGATCTCCATTCAGAAAACACATTTTAAAAGGTTTTTCTCCTGCCGTCTGTCTGCAGACTTGTGAAAGCATTAATTCATGGTTTTTACTAACCGGTATCAGCATGTTGTTACTTCGGCATCATTTTAAAAGTGTATTACAATTACATCACGGTCAAATATGTTCATTTTGTGGTAGTTGTAGCCCCCTTGCCAGCGATTCTCTCTCTAGTTTAGCATACTCAGCCCGACTCAGCCTGGTTGTTGGCCCGCTAAGAACCTCGATGTTATGGGGCCAGAAAAAGTGTGAAATAGTACCCGTTAACTGGTACTACGCCAAGTGGAAACGCAACCAAACGGGCCGTGCACGGCACGCTTAAACCGCGCTGTAGTGGAAATGCGCCAAAAGTGAACATCACAGTGATAGCGACTTGTCAATCACAAACCATGAACTGAAGCATACCGTGCTTTATTGTCTGTTTCACTCAAAAATGGGAACATCATTTACTAAATCAAAGTCATGCTGTATTGAAGAAGACTTCAAACTAACAATTAAGACCATACACTTGTAAACAAAAAGCTAAGCTCAAGTAATAAATCAAGGGAGAACTATAGTGATTTTCTCATAGACTTCTATACAATAACTTTGCAACAAGTGAAGTCGCCCTCTGCTGGCTTTTTGAGAGAATACAGGTCAAGGCACTTCTGCGTTGGTTTGACTTTTTAAAGCCGGAAGTCGACGCTTGGGTTTGAAATTAGAAAAAGGACTAAGTTAGAGAAACATTGTGGTTTGGGTTAAAAAGCCTACTGATATCTTATAGACTCGATACACCTCGACCTGCTTCAACGTTGTCGCTTTATAAGAACCTGACTTCATCCTTCCCTGTCATCATAGTCATAAATCACACAGCACTATAGGGCTTTGTTGTTGAGGGTAAACACAAGCCGTTTTTGTACAGTTGCTCAACACACTGCAGCTGGTATTCTTCTTGGGAAAAGACTCAACATACTCCTTCCGAATACTTGCAATATAAAATATGAATCAAGGACAAGCCAACATATTGCACTAGTTTTTAAAACATTCTGCAGGAGTATTTCGGAGCGATACATTATGCATCAGCGTCTGTAAGAACAGAGTAACCCTCTCAGCTGATAGAGCCTTGCTGTTTCGAATTACCCAGAACACACTTTCTAAGATCTCAATTTTGAACGCTTGCTAACTGCACCAATTCAAACATGTGTGCAGCTCTCCAGATGTAATTATTTTCTATCCATTTTGTCAGAGTTGCGCGTACAAATTGATTTCAAGGCGCTCCTGCAGTGGGAGCCTCTGGTCAGAGAAGCATCCTCTGCGGACCACTGGCTGTTTGGAAACTGATGCTAATGTAGATAAAGGGGAAGACCTGGGGCTGCACTTTCTTTCCCCTCCCCTCCTTCTCCCTCTCTGGTGAAGATAGCACTGATTGTGCTGCAATATGTCGCATGAATCTGGACTGCAGACTGAGGCGCAGTCTCCAAAGCTTATGAAATCAATGGTGTGTGAGCAGTGTGAGGATGTACATGTGTTCATCACAGCAGCTTACCGCAAGCCGTCTTGACACACAACTAAACAAAGGCTTGCATGTGTTGCACATACAAAAAAAAGACTCCCTTTTGATCCTTCATGACGCATTTGCCTAATGTCATTCTGTGTAGAAATAAAACAACTCTTTGAATGTGTAATCTGGACATCTATTCAAAGAAAAGCTTTGATATTCATGAGTTCATCCTTATACATATTCATGCTGCTGAACCTATGCATGTCTCTCTTCTTTTGCTGCATTGCCTGTGTTTTTAGGAAAGCAAATAAGCATTTTCCCACAGTCTTTCTCCTTCCCTACATGTAAAGCCTCCTGGAACAGAAGTTGGAGTCGCTTAAGGGTGTTTTACCCCCAACATGATTGAAGTGAGAAGCTATTGAGCTTGTTTGACTGTGTGCGCTGGGCTGAGAGAGGGATCTGCCCCTAGATATTTGCACTACAGTATCCTGCTGACTTGCTCACACTGCCATAGAAACTGGTTCCTGAGTGCAGTGGAGGCTCATTCTGCTCAGGAGCAAGCAAGGGAGAGCATCGGGAGTGAGGGGGAGAGAGAAAGGACAAGATACACAGAGAGAACAAGAGGAAGAGGGAGGGAGAAGTAAGAGAGTGAGAGGAAAAAGTGAGAGACACGCTGCTACTGGTGAGTACAGAGCTGTCATAGCAGATTTAATCAGAGTGTAACAATCGGGTGCTTTGAGCGTCTTTTTTTGTTCTCTCTTTGTACGATTGATTCGCCTGGCTTGGTTTCACGGCTGTGCTGAGGTGTTGTGAGCGGGTTGCAGGTTGTCAGTGTGTTGGGGGATGTGTGAGGGGGAGACGCACGGCCACTCGGAGCAGTAGCGCAGCGGAGGCTTTTCATTTGTTACTCACTCATTAGAATACAATGGGAAATACTTTGTTGTCTACTTTGTCTGCAAAAGGGAGCATTGTGTCTTGCATGGGAAAAACCTGCTTTTAAGTGACTATTAATACAGTTAGTCATGTGTTTACCAATATGAGAAATAAATCCACTTCTCTTCTTTTGGCAGCCTTCCCAACTATATCATACTCTTCTGTATCATTCATGAAGCACCGCGTTAATATTTGATAAGTCTGCAGCCGCACTTTCCCTCTCTATTTAACACACCTCTGCCCATCACACTGTTGTCTGAACCCGGGTTAAACATGGCACTGACTTATCCTTTCCACAGCCTTATATTAATTATTGAGCAGCTGATCTGAAACTACACCTGTAGGGCGGAGGTGAGGAGACTTACTCAGCTGTGAAGTTGCCTCACTGCTTTGTGCATGTTTTCTGTCTGTTTCTGTTCGCACATCTCACTTTGCGTCTCCTCCTCCTCTCCCTTGCTGGTTTTGATCAACGTGCCTCATGACACTTTGATGGGGAGCTGTGTGGCTAATAGAGGGGGTTGAGATACAGCAGGAATCCCTATGCCTCGTGTCAGCGGGGCGAAATGTGTTATTCTGATCATGGTGTCACTGAGGACTCAGATGAATCAGAATACTTCCCACAGAGGGGAAATGTAAAAGTGAAGAGACAAAAATAGCCATTTTATTCAAGAATATTAATGAGATGTATGCATAAAATATTAAAGATAGAAATAGCACACATTACCATTTACAGTATCCAAAAAAAGTGTAGCATGTTAGTAGTTTGATAGCAGCAGTAGTAAAAGTGTAAAAGTATATATTGCACACTGAATTGTCTAACTGCGAGATAGCAGCCAGTAAAAATAATAATTATAAAGCGGTATATAAAGATATACATGATGGATATATCATGTGTTAAGTGTTTCTTTATTTGATTATGTTGTTGTTGTTGTTGTTGTTGTAACGCCTTACAACATGCTTTGGCAATATGTTTTTGAAATGCCAATAAAGATCCTTTGGGTTTGAATTGGATATATATTGCACATAAGTGATATTGCACAACAGATCGTTGTTGCTGAAGGCTTGCTTTAAATGATGGCATAAATTAGTGTAGTGTGGAGTAAACCCTGTTGGTATTTATGTTCATCTCTGCGGTGCACTGGATCCCTGCCTCCCTTCACCTGTTCCTACAGAGGAGCAGGTTTATTCCTGTTCCTCCCCCTCCAGCACGCGGCAGCTCTGGGAGAATTAAATAAATCCAGTCCGTCTTATCAGTTTTCTGCTGCCTCCTGCCATGACCGGACCATGGTGGCCCTTCCCAGCAGGCGGTGTGTTTGTAGATGGGTGTGTAACAGTGCGCACGTGACCGAGTGCATGCATGCATGTGAGTGTGTGAGCAGCATTGACATGATTGTGTGTGATCAGATAGCCGCTGGGCTCAGTGTCCTTCTCTTTGTGAGGGATCCTGGCATTTGTAGTCTTCCCCTGTCCCCAGTGACATGCTTTATGACTTCTCGTTGAAATGTCACTCAGTAAGGCTGGACTTTAAAGCATCCCCGTGCGGAGGCTTATAGCGTGTGAACAATAGTGCACACAGTGGTGTTATAAAACTCGTAAAGCACACAGCTGGGAATGCATGGATGCAGGCTGGGATGAGATCATGCTGAGCTCCCTGACAGCCCCCTCAAGGCACAATTTGTTTCAATACAATATCAAATTGGGCTGGATTTTGACAGCTGCGTGGCCTGGATCAATACCCTGGTTGTCCATGAGAGGAAACAGAATTGCTCTTGTAAACAAGGGGATATACTAAGAATGAGTGCCTTGTTAAGTGGCAGTGTGAGAAGCTAATGTTAGATAAATCACCTGTGAGAGATAAGGCTCTGCAGGGCAGCTGCTGCTGAGATGCAGATGGCTGTGTGGCAAGTAGGGCTGGCCGCCTGCCTTCACTTAGATCCCAAGTCTAGATACGCTTCAGCGAAGGATACTAACAACAAACTGGGGACCTACAAGTCCCTTTAATACAAAAAAATGCATCTACTGTTCATCATGTTGAAGAAAGAACTTGTGGAATATTCTGCAACCAATCAGATGCTGTGACCGGTAGCAGTGCAACAACAACACTGCCATCCTCCCTCGAGAGTGCGAGGATGGACAGTTGGGTCAAAGCAAACTGAAATTGCAACTACTATATATATTTCTCCTTTGAAAGGAAAGGGAGTAGGGCTGCTCAATTAATCGTATTTTAATGACAATTACGATTATGGCTTGCAACGATTACGAAAACAACGTAATCGAAATAAAACGATTATTTTTTTATTATTATTACTTCTTTTTTTTTAAATAATTTTTTTTTTTATTGGTTTTTCAGTTGAATTATACCAACTATAATCAACTGTTAAAAACATACTGTTAAAACATTTCTCCAATAAATTGATGTTTTCAAAGTAAATGGATAATCGTTTTTAATAATCGTGATATCAATTTTGGACCCAAATAATCGAGATTTTGATTTTTGCCATAACCGAGCCCTAAAAGGGAAACTAAATGAGTCTCTAAATGCAATTCTTTTGGCAAAACATTCACACGGTGAAACATTTTCAGAAAATACGTGTTTCTTTGGTTTTACATCTGTACATTACATTACATTTAGCTGACGCTTTTATCCAAAGCGACTTACAATAAGAAATACTGTAAGAATACTGTAAGATCCACGATAAAGAAGACGCTAAACCTAGCAAGAAATGTACCGAGTTTGCGCCTCTGACAGCCTCTCCCTTCAGGCCGGTATCCAAAGCCGCTACCCCAAACTGAAAGATAAGACAAAAGATATCGTGATGACCGTGAACATCAAACACGGCTATTGGTAGTAAGGAAGAATCCAACGACACACCATGACAGTTAACGAAATGATTGGAACGGCTTATTATACATTAATATATTTTAGTGAGAGTATTAGTTGTATTGATTGCCCTATGTGTAAAGACCATTTCAACAAATATAAGAAAAACAGTTTCTTAAATACACCAGCCACCCTGGATTCGGTGGATTTATCTTTAAGCTTTTAAGATGTCTTCATTTCCCATCAAGTGACCAACCTGAAAAATATTGATAAGGGATTCAGATTCTGTAACTCATGATCCCAATTAGTACTGTAGGTAACATTTTGACATCTCAACCAATCCTTGATGAAAATGCACGTTCTATTTAAACGTGATACATGAATACGCTGGCTATGAAATCCAGTACAGTCGTGAGTGGCATTATATTAAGCTCCAGGCATTGCTTCTTACTGTAAGTCACGTTGCAGCTATAACGCCTTTCTTTCATCATACCCGGATGCTGTTGAACGCTGTGATCTCTTCCCAAAAACACCACCAACAAATATAAAACCACAACAGCCTGAAGGCAAGCTTTCACTCTGTTTTTTAGAAGAGTATAAATGTAGGTTTCCTCAGCACAATAAGTCAACAAGGACAGTTTCAGCGTTGGATGATGTATCCCATAATGCTTTACAGGAGAGGGGACAAAAGCATTCAATGGGTTTTTTGTTAGAGCTGAGCAAATACAAGAGGGCTCAAAGACACAAAATGGGGAACAAGATGAATCAATGTTTAATTAATTGCTTCTCTGTAATTGAAGAATAGCACATTTGCTTAAGTATTAAACACCAGATGTTGGGAGCTTCTCAGTCGAATCTACGATCAATAACCATGTATCAAGATGTGATGTGATCGCTACATGGAGGAGACACGAGTGGATTTAGCTGCCAAAGCCCTGCAGGTTGTCCACAGTGCTGCGGCTGGTTTGATAACGCGCTCCTCATGATAAAACGCTCTCTGCTTGCCATTTCTCATGTTATCAGCTGAGCTATAATGTCTCATGAGGCGACGGGCTTCCAAACACGTTGGTGTTTGTCAGGTCTCGGTTCATTCGACAGAGTCGTAGTGATGGATGCATCATCGCCTCGGACTGACTTGTTGTTTGCGGCCATCATTCGAGGCCCAAAGGCTGAAGGTCAGGTCGAGCCAGTTCCCGTCTACACATGAAATATGATGGGGCGGTTTCCCCCCCCCCACAGTCTGAGGAGTCTACAGAGCATGCTTCAAAGTGTTGTTGAGAATTAAGCTATTTGAGTAAATGAAATATGTAGACGAGAAGCAAAGCAGATATGGTTTTACGATATAAGTAGGAGAGTACATTTAAACATCAATTTTAAAAAATTTTTGAACTTTTATTGTCATTACATATAAAAGTACAATAGTAACAAAATGGTTTCACTGCATTTGACGCATCCTAGAGTTAGGAGCAGTGGGCTGCCATTATTATGTACGCCCAGTGTAGGGAACGGTGCCTTGCTCAGGGACACCTCAGTAGCACTTGGTCTTGCCGGGACTTGAACCGGTGACCTTCCAGTTGCCAAACCAAGTCCCTATGGACTTCGCCACCACCGCCCGTCTTATTGGGTTAATCACAAATAATACTCTTTAGAATACAATAATACATTTAAATACTCTTTACTTGTACTTTGTGGTAGACAAAACACATAAGGATTTGTAGTAAAGTAAATCATGACAAACTGCTGAAAGAAATCAGTCAATTTTTAAAACAGGAATTGTGAATAAGCGGCAAGAATAAAGACTGTCAAACCCGTAAGGTTTCCACATTTTTTTGCAAACGTTAGCGCGTTAATGTTGACAGCCTTAAGAATTAAGCTTGGGATAGATGAGGACATTAAATATGTAGTTGAGTATCAAAGAAGATATGGTTTAAGATATGTCGGAGTGTAAATTGATTTAAAAATGTAATTAGGTTAATCACAAATAATTGTATTCCAATAGTCCTTAGACTTTAGAATACAATTATACAGTTAAATACTATTTACTTGTATTTTGTGGTAGATAAACAACATTAGGCTTTGTAGTAAAGTAATGACAAACTGCTGAGAGAAATTTTTACTTTTTAAAACAGGAATTGCGAATCGGCGGCAAGGACTGACAATTTACGACAATAAGCTTAAGGACCCTGAATTTGTATGGTAATAATAAAAATAATACATTTTATTTAAGGCGCCTTTCATGAGACCCAAGGACACCGTACAATTTGTTAAGAGGTCAAGACAACAGAACATGACACAAACACAAACATACCATCATGGAGAAGACAATTGGTTTCCGTTTTCTTTGCAAACGTTATCGCGTTAAAGTTGACAGATAGATATGAGCTTTTCTGCTTTCTAGCCAATACTTAGCTCAGAGGATATCACTTGGGTCTGTAAATATGAAACTACAGCTGGCAGCAGAATGGCTTAGCATGAAGAGCCTGGCCCTGTCAAAAGATAAACAGATCAGCATTTCTCTCTAAAAGAAGACGACAATTTTCAGTTTGATCTGGACGATACTTGTCCTGGATCTGTTGTGATGTAACCGTAAAAACAGTAATAATTGATTCCAAGAAATAGTCCATATAACCTCCTGGAAAACAAAAACAGTTCTCTTTGCTTCATCTACATATATATCGCCTATTTATCTAACTCTCGGCTCAAATGCAAAGCTTTCCCGTTGATGTTGAGTTTGTCTTTACAGTAAATCTTAAGCTACAGTTTATTAGCTTAGCTTATCATAAAGACCTTTGCATAAATCATAGCCAGCCAACATGTATTTCACTTCTACTAGCTAAACACCAACACCAATGAGTACTATTATGATATGTTTACTTATGTATTGCCTAATTCTGGCCTCTAAACAAACTCTATTAAATGTCCATTTCCTTGACAGCCTCTGGTAAACAATCTAACATTTTAATAGGCTCTTAGGAATGTGCCAACACTTATTACCATTTCAATTATGTTTCTCCCACATATTTTTCCAAAACATAATCAGAGACATTACGAAGCTATAGCGTCTTCCCCCCCCCCCCCCCAACACATCACTCACACCCTCGCTATGCACATGACAGGGTGGTCGTGTTTATTCCTCATGATTAACAATGCAATATTTCAGCGCACAGAAGCGGTTTAAGTGGAGCAAAAGCTTTCATCGAGCATTACTGGGCGGTTATGACTTCTGTCTGTAATGGATGTTGAACAGCCATTTAAAATCCCCGGTGATGAAAGTTACTCAGACTGAAAATGAGCTTAAGCTATTTTTATAAGGGGCCAGATTTCTGCTCGTTAGTTTTATTGGGATGCCTCTGTGAATTATCCATATAGTGGCACGCAGGAAGCATGGGCGTGATCCATAAAAAGGTTCTCCACCCTTTCAAAGCCGTACATTCCCAGCTTTTATTATTTGAAAGCATCATGCCGTCCCATGAGTTCTTGTTATAGAGATTCAAACACCAGCTGCTTTGTGATATTTCTTTCTTCCAAATCTCATATTAAGCAAATAAAACAAGGTCAAATTGGCTTATCACTGTATGGCTTTCTGTACGGGGGAAACGTTGTTAGTTACAGAATGATGGGGTGACTCAGATGATGGATCAGGCAGGAAGCAGACGCGCCATATGTCAGCTGGCTGGGGGACGACAGAGTTCGCTAGCGGACTGCTGAGTCGGGCGAGGACAATGAGTGTCTCAATGTCAGCGACTCAAAACAACTGAGCTACACAGAGGGACGTCCACTCTGTGTTTGGATAGAGCAGTGACCGGTACATGTAAAGCTTGTGGGTAAGGCTGGGCGATATTACCTGTAAATATTATCACCATATTTTGAGGTTATATCGCAATACATTATACATCTTCTTGATATTTTGATATTTCTTGATTCTAGTAGTTCCTGCAACGGCATTAAAACATCACTGTTTGTATTCATTACTGGATTGGATTTTTTTTTTTTATTGCATGCAAACAATGTTCTATTTTGAAATCAAGGGCTTTTCCTGTTATACATCTTGCAATATACACAATTTTTCTAAATTTCCAAACCTTTCCATGACTTTTTTTAATCACCATCTCCTTTTAATCTAGCCGCAGAAAAGTGAAACTCCAAAGCAAGTTTCGTTCTGGAAGATTAAAAACGTTACAAGAGAATTTCTACTTTGCGATGTAGTCATTTGTTACATCCTACGCAGAACCAGCCTTGCCCTACTTGTGGGAATCATGGAGCTCAACAGGTGTGTTTGTCTCGCAAAGACTTCAGTTGACGAGTAGCAATAACTGTCCTTACCAGCAGGCAGCGGTAGTGTGTATTCGTCATTCAAAAGAGGCAACAACCGGAAGACAGACTATACACCGAGAGAAGAAGAACAGGCTGCGTGATATAAACAAACAACAAATAGCGTCTGGATTCCATTTTCACTCTCCCTCGTCGATCGAAAACATGTAAACATAAAAAAGAAAGTCTTGCGTCCAGGTGAGAAGAAAATGAAAAAGATTAACCGTCCGTGTGTGCCTTCTTAATCGTTTGTTTTGGTCCCTCACTTCCGCTTCGCTTCTCATGCACTGACTCGCTAAGCTGAACAGCCAATCAGAGTGGTTTCTTTGTCCCGACTTTCTCTGACTGTTGAATCGGCCGCGGGAGGTGTGAAAATGTGCCGTAAAGCAACAACGGTGCGAGACACACCAACCTGAGTAGGGCGCCGCGAATGCCCGACTGCCTCTGACGGCCTCTGACTCCCAAAATCGTCCGTTTTCGTTAGTCGGACGACGAAGCGTGCCCTGTCGCCCAAACTCAATTTGGTGTGTCCCGCACTGTCGGCCGTGACACGCCTTATTTGGCCTTTCATGGCCGTGCGTCGGCCACAGGCAGTCGGACAAAGAAATCACTCTGATAGGCTGTTCAGCTAGCGAATCAGTGCATGAGAAGTGAAGCGGTTGCTTGAGAATGTCTTCCACAAGCAACGCTCCAATGGCTGATAGCTCCAGTACCGCACAAAACATGTTTTCGATGGACGAGAGTGAAAATGGAACGCACACGCTATTTGTTGTTTGTTTAGATCACGCAGTCTGTTCTTCTTCTCTGTCTTCCGGTTGTTGCCTCTTTTGAATGACGAATACACACTACCGCCACCTGCTGGTAAGGAGAGTTATTGCCGATCAAGCATGCGCAGTTCGTACGTGCTCGGCTGAAGTCTTTGCGGTGTGTTCCAGTGCGACACATGGCCAAGACGCAGGAGAACACGGCGACGCAACAGTCGGCGTCGGCGAGTTCTCTGGTGACTGCTTGGTGTGTCAGGGCCTTAGAGTTTGAACGATTGGATTATGGATCAACGAGTCGTACACAAGTTTGGATAACCAACCGCACAAAGCTAGCAACTAACCATATTCAACTGAAGCCTCCTCTGTACTGCAGTGTTTCTGTCCTGGTGATTTGGACGACTCGTGTTCATAAATTTTTTCTAGCCAAAGATGAGCTTAATAAAGTAACCACCATAGGAGGCCAACATCTAATTATCACCCAGAGGCTCCCTAACACCCAGGTGCATTAAAGACGATACGATTCGGACCGTTTGCAGAGCACTGACTGCAGAGTGAATCTTTTCCTGTCTACACCTGCAGAGTGAATCTTTTCTACACCTGCAGAGCACAGGTGGTGTCGGCTGGTGAGCCACAGAGACAAACTGAGCATGGACTTCATTTTGGGTTTGTGTGTGATTGTTTCTTTGGTTTTTGGGCCGTAAATAGAACGTGAAACTTCAACGTTTTCACCAAGTTGGTGTAATACTGGAAAGTTCATATCTACAACAGGGATTTTAAGAGGTTTCTTTAAAGTAATCATACTGTACACATTAAGGCTATTCTATGTGACTTTCTTCCGATAAGTAATGTAATATCTCTTTCAATTAATTCACTGAACTCCTTGAAACTTTTGCCTATTATTGGCTCTTTCTGTAAATGTCAGGTAATGTCTGCACATAAGGTGATCAGGAACAATGCACCTACAGATTGTCAAAAGGCGTGAAAAAGCAATTACTTAAGAAGCCGAAGCAAAGTGCTCATCAATGTCAAAGACAATGGAATAACAGAGGGGAAAAAATGTGACTGCTTCCATATATTTATTCTTCTTATATATGCATACTTGTGTTTCATATGGTGACTTGTTCTGTATTTGAAAAGATAAGGATCAGTCCATATTTGTTAAAAAAAAATCCCATCACTCGATCCGACTGAAGATCTTTAAAAACAGCTCGTTTCATTTAGTTTTACTTCAAAAAGTAAAAGTTTTAGTTTCACCATTTTTTCATGGCTAACGTTACTAATGTATTATTCTAGGGAACTATTGTCATTTGCTGATTTCATACCGTGAGATTGTGTATGTGGGATAGAGCAACGTTGTCCTACAAAGCTCATTGTAATGCAGGAACATGTCACCGTGTGCAACAGCGTGCCGTATTGATTTGTTAATAATAGTCACACGAGACTAAGATTAATCAGGCTCTAGCTTCAAAGACAATACTTGTTAATAGAACCAATTCATTACTGGTTTGAGTCTTTTCATGGTATATGGCGACAGTAAGAAACATGTAGAATATACCCAGACGTATCCTGGAGAAATGTTTTCTCACTGCCGCTGGGGAGGCGATTTCTTTTTTATTTATACATCCAGAGCATGAAGGATAAGATTTCCCAACAGTCACATAGCAGCATTTTTATTTGGCTAAACAATACATTTCTACAGTCTCATGGGCGATGGCGAGTTTTAGAACTAACATCTGACTCGGTAGCACAGCTGGAAAAACACATTTATCCTTAATATAAATTGCATTCGTGCTTTCAAATTAAAATGTACTTCTTTGTCTGAATAAATCATACTTCTTACGCATTTTCCAATTTTCGCTACATATATTACTGATCCAAAGGAATAACTTGGTTTTTGAAATGTTAGTTTTAGTTTGTGTTGTGCCTAGTGAGCTGCGTTTACATAATTTTTCATTTGTTGTTGTTGTTGTGCTTTACATGTAATAACATTTGGTCGAGTCCAATATTCTAAGGATTTGTAATGACTAAACTATATTATAGAATAAGAGGGATGAGACCTTCTTTAATGGTCTCACATGCAGAGCACACACAGTGACATGTGTTCTCAAATGTAACCCATCCTAGTACCAGGAGTCTAGTACTAGGAGCAGTGGGCAGCTATTGTACAGCGCCCGGGGAGCAATGGGAGTGAGGGGGGATGGGGGGTGTCCGGTGCCTTGCTCAAAGGCACCACGGCAGGACAGGAGGTGAACTGGGACCTCTCCAAGTAGCAGTCCACACTCCATATTTGGGTCTGGTCGGGGACTTGAACCCGGCGACCCTACGGCTCCCAGTCCAAGCCCCTACTGACCGAGCCACTGCCGGACATATATGCAAGTGTGTGAGTTTGGAAGGATAAAATACATTCACCATTAAAAGGTAATACATATATGGATTCATTTATTAATCAGAAGGTGCTGCAAATGATTTATGTGTAGGTGCTGTTACGGTTATCGGTGCATCTTAAAACTAATAGAATAAAACATTAAGTTGAAAGGTTTAATTTATCACCATAATGTATTGAATCGATGTTCAATTTGAGGATTGCTTCAGAAAAGTCATCGTGTATTTTAGGGCTAATGAGTAATGGATAGATTTAGCAGCATCTCTCTCGTTAGAGATGGAAACTGCACTGAAAAGCAACAGCGTGAACGTCTACGGCTATAAATCTTTCTATTTGTAATGTTTATTTTCTCTTGAACGGGCCTCTGAAGCTCTGCAATCTATTTCAACATTTGCTCTCTGCACACAGACCCCATGAGTAACGGCAGGCTGGCAGGCTGAGAGCTGTGCGACAGAGATAGGGGCGCCTGGTCAACAAGCAGGTTAATTGTGTGATAGCACCAGATGCTAATTCTGGCCTGAACTCAACGCTCACAGCTCAGCGGGACGCTCCCTCGTGGCTTCTGATTGGCTGCAGAACACAGAAATGTAATCATATTCGACACTATGGGAAATCTGCTCCGGGCAGAATGTGTTGAATTCTCAAATGAATTCAATATTCTAGGTTTTTCTGGAAAGATTGCATTGTATTTTGATTTAGCTTATATTTGACATTTTAAGGAACATGCAATAAGTGCATTCAAATCACGAAGTAAACAAACTCAATAAATCAAGAATCCTGAACAAACATTAGCTTTTAATCAGCCGAACCATGAAGATGGAGGAACAAACCCCCCCAAAAGTATTTCCTTTTCATTATACCCCTAGCTGAGTAAGAACAAAGCACAACTATGTGTTTTCACTACTTGAATGTGTCTAGCTTTTTAAATGCATGGTTGTGTAAAAATAATTTACTGCAAAATACGTTTTTTGGGGCAATGGTTGGATCCTTCCCATAAATGAAAATAGTGAAATGTAGTCTTCTCCAACATGTATCTGTGATGTCACCATATTTGAACTAGATGTTTACAGAGTCAGAGCATACAATAAAGCAAAGATGTCATCAATACCTGAGTCCATCTTTGTAATATATATAGACTTTAAACACAGGAATTAAAGGCGGAAATAATATTATACTTTTCTGCCATGATCAAAGTAAGGAGGCTCGTTATGGTAATGTAACATATAAGTGTAATTTAAAGACTTCTCTTAAAAGCAAGTTATTTGACTTCCCACTTCTTACGTTCTTTGTATATATATTTATTTTAATCGCCAAGGTGCAGTGGAAACAGGTGGGTTTTCAGTCTCCGATGGAAGAAGTGTCATGATATCAATGGGGAGTTCAATCCACCATAGCAAACAGGCAGTGAGTTTGTGTTGAGGGTTTACCTGGGTCCCAATCACAGTGAAGGAGCAGTGAGGATTATATCACATGCAGCGGGAGAGAGACTGCACTTTGATTAACTTCACACTTGTGGGGGAGAACAGCTTTGAGAGAGTCTCTCTTGGGTGGATTATTGAGTGTAAGAGCTGTTACATTGTTTGAACCCTCTGAAGTCCATTAGCAAACTCAAGTGATTGTATAGTAGGAGAGTGGGAACAAGAAGCACAGAGTGTGAACCTTTTGGGTGACAGAGACATATTTAAAACTAGTCGATTTCTAACAAATGAAGACGCTATTGTAGGCCAGCCAGACAATTATTAGATTATATTCTGGTTCGTTCATAACTGTAATGACTGATGGTGAAGTTAATGACGTCTTTTATTAGGAATTTTAATTTTTACGCAGTTGTGAGAGAACCACTTAGATAATTACATTTTAAAAGATATTCTCCAAAAGTACAGTAGTTCACTAAAGGACTTGATTTCAGAATGTAAAGAGGTTACAACGGTAAAATGTTGAAATACAGACGCTAACCCTAACGAACACCAACACAATGATAAGACTTTACAAGACCATAGCCCAGTGAAAGATGGGGATAAAATAAGAGAAGATGAAGTCATCTGGATTAAAAGCCAAATGCTAAGATACAAATATATGTCTTAAGATTTGGTTTAAAGGGGTGGTGTTTACAGGTTGTGATGCCGTCAGCTCTTCTTGCTTCTGACTTTTCCAGAGAGGACAATTGACACTAAACGCTGACTCTCCGCATGTCTCTGTTCTCGCCCTGGGAATAATTAAAAGGCCCGAGTCAGAGGACCTGAGGGATGTTGGGGGAGATTACATCAAGAACATGTGTGATAGGTATATAGGCACTGGTCCGTTGAATGATATGAACACTTGATAAAGGACCTTCAAATCTGTTTTTCTGCAATTGACAAGCAACTAAAGCGGTGACTAGGAAAGGATAGTTGGGTCTCTCTCTGGTTTTGTTCAGTACAAAGCTGCTGCATTTTGCACAATCTGTAGTTAACAGATTTTCTTATTAATTCAGAAAGTAGAGCATAGAAGTAATCACGCCTGCTGGTAATGCAAATCATCACACATTTACACACTGAAAATTAGACTCTGTATCGAATGCATTCTAGTATTAAAGAGGAATGCAGCTACTATATCGTAAAATGTAGTCTGTATTCAACCCATCCTGGTATAAGAGCAGTGAACATCTGCTTTACAGCGCCTGGGGAGCAGTATGGGGGTCAGGTGCCTTGCTTAAGGGCCCCTCGACAACACCCAGGAGGCCAACTGGCCCCTCTCCAGATACCAGTCCAAACACAGTAATTGGTCCATTCCGGGAAAAAAAGTCCCCTATATTCCCAAGACCGAGCCCTCCAACCCCTAAAGTGGTAATAAAGCCATGCTTAAGTCTCATAATCTGCCTCGGAGAGAAACGGTTGCACTTAAGCAACAAAAAAACACAACATGATGTTGCATTACTCACTAGAGATTCAAAATATCAGTTTCAGGAGCATGACAATATGTTTTGCTAGGGGCTGAGCATTTGGCATTTGAAGTTAGTACACAAAATCTCTCTCTGGACCTTTCCTCTCACAATGAGAACCTCAGGTCTTGTTTTTGTTAATTTGCAAGAAATGATGTGAAATCCACAAGTTGACATGATCAATGGTTTGAACGGGTTTATCATTAGGGCTGATGTCATTCGGGAGTTGTGTATCATCAGCATACATAGGAAATATATTCCTATCTTCTGTGCTGACATTTCCAGTGGTAGGATATGGAAACTGAATAACACAGGTCCCAGAATGGAGCCTTGAGGAATCCCATAATTAATGCTAGTGTTAGCAAAGGAGTGGTAACCTATATCCGTGAAATGTACAAGAACACCTGGATAAGTCGCATAAAATGGAAGTAATTTGTTCATTTGTTTATTCCACACATGGCAGTTATTTTAAAACAAAACATGTACACTTATTTGTAGCCCATGGTGGAAAGGAGCAGGGACAAGAAAAATCTTAGCATTTATCCGCCATGCTCTTTATTCCAGAGGCTGTTTCATCATGATCAAGAATACCAAAACAGTGAATTTACAAAGTTACGTCCTGCCATTGACTTACGACTGAAAATTCCGTACAGTAATAGACAATGAGAACTCAAATACTTTGAATACATTTCTCTGCCGTTTAAATGTCTTTGTCAACAATCAAACATTGGGATTCAAGTTGGAAATATTTCACAGATTCGTATTTATAGATTAGAGTGGTATCTATCTTCTCTATCTATCCCTCCACCTGAAAGAAAATGAGTGTATTCTAGAATGTCAAACTTTTTCTTCAAAGAGAATAAACAGTGACATATTTCTCATTGACAACAAACAAGTTGCTACCAAGCCAATTTGGAATTTGACAACGCTTTGAACTTTATCTCCAAATCATAGGGGATAAGTATAGTTGAATAATGTTATTTTGCAATTCTGCGTCAAACTCTATCTTTCTGAGTGTCTCTTTTTCTTCAGCTGTCACTGAGTTTGACAGTTCTCTGGACCAAACTTCTCTGTTGCACATTTTGGCAAAACGGAAACAGAAAAAAAACCCAAGCTTTCTCTAAAAAGACAGCCATAAGTTATTTAAACATTTTTCCACTTGACGGTATATCTTGGCCGTGCAGGGTGGAGCAGACTGAGTGATGGAGCTGATAAACAAGAGTAAGAGAAAGTGCATCCTCTAAATCCTGTGTCTGCATCGTTGCGTTTGAAGTAGTACCCAATACTCCGTTTTTTAGCTTAAGGCAGCTGAGTTCACATAATGGAAAAAGGTTATCTATTGTGTCTTTAAAGGTCCAGTCTCTTTCATCTTTATTGCAAACAAGCCGGGAGTGAAATACATTTTATAGTAAGCAGGATGAAACATCCTTAATCTTCCTTGCTACTTTTAGTGTTTACTCGCCATCTCAATCATTAAAACTTGTTGAAAAACCCAATTTCTATCAATAATGAGTAATGAGTTTCTAAATGTTTCAAGTAAGCATAACCACTCAAACATGCTTTTTCTAAGAGCCTAATTTCAAATAAATCATCTGTTTTCCCACTTTGGCATGGTGTGTATTTTTCTTCCACGGCCCCAAATTCCTCTCCACACCTCCGGCCGATGTGCTGCCGTCTCAACTCCTCTTCACATTAGTGGGGCTTTAGGGGATTATGGGATTTCCTGATTGCTCTGAAAAAGACACCAAAAATGGCTGAGGTACCCACATCAAGATTAAAGCGCATTATATCCCTCCTTAGGGAACGAAAACAGGGAAACCACGACTGATAGCTTTGACACAAGTTTGTTTTACGAAACATTTACAATTTAAGGAGATTGTAGTCAGCACAAAGCCTTATTTGTGCTGAAAGCAGTTGAGAAAAGTAGAGGCCCTTTTCCAATTTCACGATATGTCATTTAGGGCTGCACGATTTTCTTCTGCTACGAGTGAAAGAACTAAAGTTACATGAAACTTCCGTTGGGTTGCTTTAAAGTCAAGCTTAAGTTTAAGATTCACCCTGTAATAGAAACATGTGATGGAGCATTTCTAACCTGACTCAGATGGTTTCACCAAACCTTCTAAAGCTCCTTTGGAAGCCATTTGGAAAGGGCAGGCACTTTCAGAAGCACTTGCCAGCTGATTGGATCAATCTGTCTATCACCTTCTATCATGGGCTACTTCTGATTTATTAACAATGGCTGGTACATGTGGAGCACAGCACTTCTGATTGGTGTGGATGACTGACACACAAGAAAAAAATTAAAAAAATTGTTGAAAAAAAAAAAATTGTAAAAAAAAAGAAGAAATGTTAAAAAAAAATCGCAGGCTTTGTGATTTGATAATCGCATCATTTAAAATCGCGATTTCGATTTAAAATCGATTAATCGTTCCGCCATAATGTCATTGCTCGTCTTTTAAAGTGTGCTTTTCCTTAACCACTTTAATTTTCTCTGGGAATTACAACCCCCTACCTCACAGACCTGCTGCACCACCACGCCCCTTCCCGCTGCCTCCGCTCATCAGAAGCCAACCTCCTATCCATCCCCACCCGCACCAATCACCGGACCTGGGGGGACAGAGCCTTCTCCGTCGCTGCCCCCTCCCTCTGGAACTCACTCCCCAACCCATCAGAGACTGCACTGACCTCACCACCTTCAAAACACTCACAAAAACTCACCTCTTCAATCTGGCTTTTAATGTGTGATTGTTTTTGTATTATTTGACTTTAACTTTAACTATATATTTATTTGTTGTTCCTTCCTTTTCCCTTCCCATTATTATTAATAACGAGTCAACTGCACATGATCCGCTTACACTTAAATGTTAGAGCTGAAATTACTTTTACACTTGCGGCAATTTATACATTATGGGTTGTAGGGAAAAAAGAGGTATCTGTGGTGGCTGGAGGGGGATAACTGGTCTTTGGGGAGAATGATTTAATCTGTGCACAAATTAAAATCATGAGATATGCAAATCAGAGAAAGACTGTTGCTTGCCCACAGTTACAGTTATTTTCCCCCCCCGATGGAAATATCAGATATCAAGTTTGTGACAGGAATAGAGAGCGCATGAGTAATTGTGAGCTACAGGGCACAGAAAGCACCAACACACACAACGATCCTTAGACAATGGCCTTTAGGGGGATCTGTATGCCACAGCAGTCATTTTAATCCTATTAATGACTGAGAGGTAGTACGGGATTACATGGAAATGATTGTGGGGCTGAATCTTATCACTCTTTTAAAGGGGCCCTATGCTGCTCATTCTCAGGTTCATATTAGTATGTAGTTTCTCTACTGTGACATGTCTCCATGCTCTAATGTTCAAAAAGCTCTTTATTTCTCTCATACTGCCTGTGCTGCAGCACCTCTTTTCACCCTCTGTCTGAAACCAGAGCCCAGTCTGTTCTGATTGGTTAGCTCTGTTGTGATTGGTCAACCACTTAGAGATGTCTCGCTTCTTAGCCATATATCCCGTACAATGTGTTGGAGCGCTAGCCAATAGAAGCGCAAGTGTTGCATCGTGATGACACTATGTTCGGAAAGTAATCAAAGGAGTCCAATGGAGGCGTTTCAGGCGGGGGGGGGGATAAACTGGAGGGAACTTTGGGATTCAAGCCTTTGCAGACCATGTATACACAAGGACAGGGAAAACCCTAAAAAGCATAATAGTTCTCTTTAACTTAAAAACTGTAAAATGTAACAAAATATAACATTATTGATTTGATTCAAGTCATCATCACAATAGTCGGTGATTTCTAAAGATGGAGGTTGGGGGTTAACAAAGGGACAGGACTCAGAGGAGAAAGGCGCAATTCCTACTCCATCGGCTCCTTCAGCACCACGGACAGCGCTATGGATTTATCAATACAGCACATTTACAGTAGTCTGTTATTTCAGAGCCATGTTTGGGGCCATAGATCCTTCCATGCACAAACAATAGTCATTTGAAGGATCAATAATCAGGCAGACTCACATATTATAGTAAAGTAAGTAAACAACTCCTCTGCCTCTGCACTCTCTCTGCTACAGAGGATGGCAGGAAATAAAGGGCATGTATCCGCTAACAAGGGGACGTCGCATCCTCTTTCTGCTCGCCTAATGATTGTGAATAAAAGCACAACGTTTTAAAGCAGCAATCAACATACCTTTAGCCATCAGATAGTTAGTGTTGCTATGTCAAGAAGGACGTGATTCAGACAATAGTGTTTTTTGAACATTGAAGCATGGTAACATGTTCTGGATAGAAGAAACCCAGAAATATGAGTATGCACCTGAAAGTGAGCATACTTTCCCCCCTTAAATAATGAAAATGTGAGTGCTTTACATTTCTCTGCTCACTCTGGACAATAGAGTTTTGCACCAACAACATCCACAAACACTGACAACAAAGAGTCTCTGCCATCCACAAACCAAAAGCACTTTATGTTGCCCCCCCCCCCCCCACACACCTTCAGCTGCTGCTCTACAAAAGTACATTCGACCCGTTACCTCTATTGTAACCTGCACTGTAAAATATTACCATGATTTCACAATATTTAGCTGTAATATTTTACAATAAATTACTGTTTTACCACTTTACAGTCTTTACCTGTAATGTTCACAATATAATACTGTCATTTTGAATTTCACAGTGAAATCAATACAGGCACAGTTCATTACTGTGAATGTACAGGATCAATGATTACCAGGATTTCACAACATGTTACTGTATTATTTCACAGTAAAATACTGTATTCAGACCATCCAATTCAATTCAAAACCTTTATTTATCCAGGTAAAATCCCATTGAGATCAATGATTTCTTTTTCAAGGGAGACCTGCAGCAGTAGGTTCCACAAGAAGACATAAAAACATAAACAACAGAACAACAAAAGGACAGCATACAGCAAAATGTACAGGGATTACAATTTACATATTTAACCACATGTACAGGTACCAACAGCATCTGATTTTGTAGCATCCAACCGAGCTTTAAAAACATGTAGTGGTACTAGCTTGGTAATTTTCCATTCTTTTTGCAGACTGTTCCATGTTAGTGGAGCTGCACATCTAAAAGCTTTCTTCCCTAAGACAGTCCTAGCACTTGGCACATTTAATAAAACCACAGCATGCGATCTCAGGCAATAAGTACTTTCAATTCGCAGAGAGATCAGGGAGCAGATATAAGATGGTAGTTTATCCAACATGGCTTTGTAAATGAAAAAGTACCAGTGACTGAGCCTCCGTACAGTAAGTGATGGCATAACCGCCATACAGGGTACAGTGATGCGTAAGTGCTTTACAATTTATTGGTATCCTCTGTGATATCACAACAAATTAAGGGATTTTCTTGCTTTCATCGCTCTTGCTTGGCTTTAAATACTAATTTCTTTCTTTGGTGCAGGTTTTACTTAAATTGAAAGGGGCACCGCTGCATGTGCCTTAAAATAAACGATGCAACATATAAATCTATGTAAAATTGAAATGGTTGTCTTGGCTTATTGTTTTCAGGTGCTGCTGGCTCGGGTTCCCTCCTTCTGTTAGGGTTAGGGTTATCGTATTATTTACATTTTTATATTTACAGTAAATTACTGGCTACTGTGTTGCATTACTTCTACAGTAATAGTGTGAAAATACAGGTAATTACTGTAATTGATGTACAGCAAGGTACCATAATACCACAGCTCTGTACTGCTATATCACAGTAACTCCATGGGCATGGCAACTGTAAAGTCACAGTATTTAGTTGTACTTTTATTCTAATTTACTGTAAAATATCTACAGTAAATTACTGTGAAATATTCACAGACAATTACTGTGAAATCCATGCAACTAGTAGCCAGTAATTTACTGTAATTTTACAGTCAAACATTTTACAGTGTGTTTCTTTACCATAACTGTCTCCATTGGGAAGCAACTCAAACACATCGCACACAAGGGCTCCAAATGATTGGCCTTTCCACCCACAACCTCTCAGACCTCAACAGCAAAGCCATTATGGTTAGGAACATGACCCCAAACACCCCCTCCTTCATTTCTTCACAATGCTTCCATCGCCTGTCCTGGAGACAAAACAGATTTTGTCAGCTGACAAAACATCTGTTTGTAACTGTCTGAGGCTGGTGTGCAAACATGTATGGTAACAATGAAAGTTTGCGGATTCATTGTAGCATTGTAAAACGGTCTGAAATATGATAGCTATATTTGTGATTTTGTGTGAAAAAGATTGAGGCTTAAGTGACCCATGCAAAAGTAATGTAAATAAAGCAGCATGGGTAGATTTATTTTACACACAAATGTTAGCTCATAACTAGCCTAAGAAATACTGCCTAACTACATAAAATGCTACAAGGCATGCTAATGTTCGTAGCTTACGTTAAAACAGATAAACACTTTTTAATTGATTATGGACACTTTTGCTCTTGTGTTTTTGTATTGGAAAGGTCCTAAAAGAATATCACTACTGTAGGAGTTTAGCAGACATAAAACATCTGATACAAATTCCCAAATGTATGTAAATGATATATCACGTGATGAATATTCTAGTCTTTCATCTTGGCCAATAAAACACAAAACAGAAACAATAACAGGGTACGCAGCACAAGGTTTGACTTCAATTCATCTTATAGATAGGAAATGTATCTCCAGGAGACTTGATTTTAAGTTTGTTTCTTCATTGTTGAATGTACTTATTGTTACTCGCATTGGATAAAAGCGCCAGCTAATTGAAATGTCATGTAAATGAAATGTAGGAATAACAAGTAATTAGTTAAATCCATAACTAATTTTTGTCAAAACTTTCAAATCGGCTATTTGATTCTTGATTTGTGAACAAATCCTATAAGAAAAATGACAACTCCCATAACCCTAACCCCTCTAATCATTTTCATTCAGTCTCTTTATGACAATAACAGCCCTGCCTTCACCGTAGCAACCACACCGTGTCTCCATCACACCTCAGCCTGCAGTAAAGCACCATACAATCCGCATTTCTATGCCTCTATGACTTGTGTGCCATCTTCAGTGGCCGAAGATTCAGACTTGCAAACGAACGGGTGTGCATACTCTCTATAATGACTAGAGGTTACTATGGAAACCAGGTTAGAAAAACCCCCGGGCTTTGCTTTGCTCTTCGACTTCCAAAGCAGAAACCTTGATTAGATGTGTGCACAGAAACAGATCATGTTTATCCCGGCTCTGTTAGGGTGGGACTATAGCATCCACCTCATGACCAAATTAGACGGTTATTTTAATAAAAACATGTAACATGCAGCGGGGAAGAGTAAAGCCACCGCTTGCATGCTGCTGAACTCCATGCTTTTCAGCCTGTGGGAAAGGGTAAGCATGCCACAACGTTTTTAAAACACTGGAGCTGTCACCCTATCCACGCAAGTCCCCCGGCTAAAAGGTTAATACCTGAACGTTTTTATTAAGAAAGATTTCCCATATTGCACACAGCGGTGGCTCACTCTCTTCTAACACCAGGCCCTTAAACCCCACCTGGAGGGGCTTTACGTTGAGATTGAGTCTGAAGTATTGATTGCAAAAAGGATTAGAAAAAATAAAAGAAAATACCCTTGGGATTGACCGCAGGATAGTGATAGTCCACTCCTTCGTGGCAAGGTGTGGGTGGGATCATTAATAGTGAGCTAAACCCTGAGGTCAGTCGAGTCCCACGCTGTCAGGTCCAGAGGAAGTAATAGTTCACACGGCTCTGCTCCATTACCATCCGTCTACAGGGGAAGAACAATGGCTTTTAAATCACACTGCGCCTCTCTCTTCCCGTCTCACTGTATCTGCATCATTAGCTCTCTGCGTACAGTACGTCTCGCCTACTCAATACTAGACGGTAGGAGAGGAAATCAACACGTCTATTTCTGCAGTCATTATGGGGGAAATTACTCATATTACTGCAGGTGTCGCAGAGCTGTGGTTCTCTCATTAACCTTATCAAACTCTACTGGATTCATGGCAGCTGTTGTCATCATTATAGGGTCGAAATACATGAAAAGAGATCAAGGTTTGTACGTCCTTATACGGTCATACAAAGTGCAAAAGTTATGAAAAGTAATCCTGCAGCTGTGATGTGACTCATTTCTGCGAGTCTACTCTCACACGTCATCTCAATTTGACGTACTTTGTGCAGATCTTTTCACACTGTGAGGTTTGCATGCAGAGATACTAAAGACACTAAAGGTGAAAAGACACAGTTGAAGGCCAATGGTTTAAAAATTCAAGGAATATGGCAACTGAAGTTTGGCATTTAAAGCTGCAGCACAGGCTGTGAGACACAGATCATGGAGGCTATCGATTTAGGCTGCTTTAAAACCATTAGAGCCAGTTTGCAACACAATACACAAGTCGCATTCCTCCTCAGAATCATAACTCAGTCAACTCTGAACACACAGACATGACACACATATGTAGAGTCAATGTAACATTGTTCTTTTGTAGGATACTAGCAGTTATTTATGTTGATTGCAAAATTGATATGTTAATGGATAATTCGGTATTGGCATTCGGCAAAATACAAGGAAATATATAAACCAAACCAAAGTGTCCCAAAGCATAACTCTACGCGTTTGTATACTTTCGGTTTCAAGCACCCAAATCAATCGGGTTCCAAAGGTTATAGCTTAATAATCAAATTATTAGGCCTTATTATGCTATTTATGCATGTACGGTGATCAGATTGTGAAACCTGTGCTTCTGTAGAGAGCCACAGTGACGCGGAAGTAAACTCCTTCCGGTTCCTTCGACAAAAGAAACGCAATGCAATTTCTCCATAGGGTTTTGGAAAATAGCTGGAAATAAGGTCTGTGGTTGAAACACATTTAAGAGACGGATCACGTTTTGTTCAGCCGGATAATATCCACTTGTCTATCCTACATTTATAATTTTCGAATCATAAATCTAGTCGCCAGAAGCAAAATGCTAACGTTATGCTATAAAGGATCTACAGCAGGGTCGCTGCTTCAACGTCACGCCGACTTAAGATCCATATTCAAACATACAGATTGTAAATTGTACAAGCTGAAGCGTTTGTTTGAACAGTTTGCAGGAGGCAGGTACTTGCTTTCAAGCAGAACAGGGCAAACAAACTTAGCGGGAGTGTTTTACGTGTTCGGTGTAATGACGTACAACAGCCTGGACAATTTCTGTAGTCCTATTCAGCCACTTGTTAACAACCATTGTTTTTCAGACACGTAAACTCTTCAGAAATCACCAGCGGGGTCACTGCTGATGTATTTAATGTCGTAGAACAAACGTGATCCGTCTCTTCAATGCGTCTCAACCACAGACCTTATTTCCAGCTATTTTCCAAAACCCTATGGAGAAATTGCATTGCTTTTTGTCGAAGGAACCGGACGTTCTAAAATGCTAACCTACTTCCGGGTTTTAGGATGCGTCACTGTGGCACTCTATTGGCTAGCGCTCCAACACATTCGATCTAAACTCTAAGCTGCTCTAAGCTGTTGACGAATCACAACATAGTCTGCCAGCTAACCAATCAGAGCAGACTGGGCTCTGGTTTCAGACAGAGGGTGAAAAGAGGTGCTGCAGCACAGGCAGTATGAGACAAAGAAAGAGCTTTTTGAACATTAAAGCATAGAGACATGTCCCAGTAGAGACACTACATATATGCGCAGAATATGTCTTCTTTAGGTAAGACAATGACGGTTTTGTCTTTTGATTATCTATATCGTCAAACACATTTTTTGTGAATACTGGATTTTGAAGGGTGCTGCTGCAGTGAAAAAAAGTAAAACAATCCAGATTCACATTCTCCAATACACATCTCTGACCTGTCAAAGCATGTCGTAGCGAGAGGTTGTCCCCACGGGTGTTCGTATTTCAGTCCCACACCGCAGGATCTACTTTAATTTGCCGTGACGGCGGATGAAGAGTCTGCGAGCGACAGTCCAGTTGAGAGGAAGCTTTGTGGGTAGCCGTGTGAAATCTCAGAGACATGAAGAGGCCAGAGCTGTGGACAGCTGAGAAATCCTTCCAGAGGCGTAAATCCCCCAGATTGTAATCCCGTCCACCGCTTGGCAAGCTATCAATTCTTTTTAGCGGGCACTTCATTTAGTGAGAGTACTTTGGAAGGAATGCTGGTAAATGTTTTAATGAAGATTTGGTCAACTACGGATAAATAGGATGTTAAGTTAACTACAAGACTTGAGAAAATGTACTTGGCTACATCGAGTCAACGCGTTCCATGCTCTTGAGAAATCTGATGTACAAATTCATCTGTCGATTGAATTTCTCATAACTCTGTAATTATGCTGCTCTCAAATCTGTGTCTCAGTGCTGATGCCAGTCACCTCTGTGGAAACATATAACTGCCTTGTAATAATGGACCAAGAGTCTCTTTAAATCAAGATGATGATGATACTTTGATGCAGTCTATTATGCAGAACTTTGCTATTTTATACTTTTTAATAAGGTAATATTGCAAATGCTTTTAATGGAGTATTATACCAATGCTTTTGCTTCAGTAAAGGATACTTTTTCCACAACTGTTCTCATCTCGTTTTCCATATAAATAATAATGTATTCACTTCAAACTTAACCCCAAAGGCAGATTACCGAACTTGTCAATGCTCACATTATGCTGAAGTGTGGAAAGGTGGAGTCTAAATATTAGAAAAGAGCTCATTTAATGAGCCCTGCTCTCTCTGAAATGTTATGTGGTGACACGAGTTCAGGGACCCTCTAAGACAGGGGTGTCAAACTCAATTTCATCACGGGCCACATTAGCATTATGGTTGCACTCAGAGGGCTGGTTGTAACTTCAAGACTATATAAAGATACATATATAAATAATTAATATATATAAAATAATGTATTATATTACATGATTGCCTCTGCATTAGATTATTATCAGATAGGGTAATAACTTCATAATTAACTACGTCTGAAAGAAGAAGTCTAGGGCAAATAATTGCAAGTCTCTTCAGTGAGAAGTAACATTTTGAAAAAAAGTAACATTTTGAAAGAAAGTCAAATTCTGAGAAAAAAAGTCATATTTTGAGAAAAAAGTCATATTTGAGGTGCATTGTGGGACATGTAGTTTATGGGTAACGTGCTTCTGTAAATCGGCATGTAATCGTATAAACAACATATTATATTCTTTCAGAGCTCTTGTGGGGCCACAAAAAATGAAGTCACAGGCCGGATTTGGCCCACCCGTCTTGAGTTTGACACCTCTGCTCTAAGAGGACGCAGACATGCTCCTCAGCGCGAGTTGTTGTAGCTAAATCAAACCAATCAGGGCACACGGAAAAGACACTCCAGCAAAAATTTTGAGAATTGAATTTGATACCAAACACAAAGCGTGGAAAACATTCCCAGCATCAGAAGGAGAAATGTAATTACTTTAGATCGAGAAAAAAGAGCGACTCTGCACTTGTCCCAAAAGGCAAAATCCTGTACGTTTTCAGCTTCAGTTCTTTTCCCCTTCGGTCGCTGTGAATCCCTGCAAAGCTTGTCAGCATTCTCGATATGTCCCCAGGTCTTTGCATGCAGCTTGTTCCCCAGGAATTATTCAAAAAGCTGGAAAATAAATGAGTTTGACTGTGCCCTGCTTCTTTGATCTGTTTCATGGTTTCGAAAAGTCCACCAGGCAGGCGTCTGATACCTATGGTTCTATTCCCATATGTATTTTCTCAGTCAAATAGATAATAATCGTTTTTAAAAAAAATAATTTGTCAAACATAATTGCTTCGACTACCTCTGATATGACAGAAAACCATTAGTAGAGGAACAAATACCCCAAAAAACCTTCCCGAGGTACGTTTCTTATTACTTCAATATCTCCAGATTTTGACAAGGATGGTGGTATAAAAATATTTCACTGCAAAATTACTTTTTTCTGGTGACGTTAGATCCTCCCAAATACATCGTTGTATATGAGAGATGCATAGTGATATTTTATTCTGTTTACATTAATATCCTTTCCTTTTTCCCTCAGCTGAGCTCAGAGGTTACTTTAATATGAATCTCCCTGTATACATGGTTCTCTGTCCTTATACTGAACACACTAATATAGCACCAGATTCGTGTCTTAATACAGTCATTTTCAAACACGAAAGAGATCGCCAGGGGTGCCGTGGAAATTGATTAAGGGAAATTGTCCAATTTCACTTAATCGGTGGGAAAAAACATTATTTAGTTTCTGCAAATTAAATCAAACAGTGCCATGTTCCCAAGCAGACTCAAATGTCATCTCCAAATGAAACTTCAAAACAAGAACACCGAGTATTTTGTTCGCCTGCGTAAACAGACTGAGAAACGGGTAGAGATGGCAAAAGTACGCATCCTTTACTCAAGTAGAAGTATCGTGTTTTAAAAATACTCTGGTAAAAGTAGAAGTACTGACTAAACTTCTTTACTCATCTATTGCACGTCTGTCCGTCCTGGGAGAGGGATCCCTCCTCTGTTGCTCTCCCTAAGGTTTCTCCCATGTTCCCTTTAAACTGTGGGGTTTTCTCTGGAAGTTTTTCCTTGTCCGATGTGAGGGTCCAAGGACAGAGGGTCTAAGGACAGAGGGTGTCGTATTGTCATACTGATATTCTGTACAAACTATGCATTATTACATTGCATTTAGCTGACGCTTTTATCCAAAGCGACTTACAATAAGTGCGTTCGACCAAAAAAATACAAACTTGAAGAAAACAGAATCATATAAGTACATCAGGTTTCATAGAGCCAAAACATTTCAAGTGCTACTCAACTGGCTTTAGGTAAGCCAGTCCTTTATTAGTATATAAGTGCTTTCTTAATAGTTCTATCGCTCGAAGTGGAGTCGAAAGAGATGAGTGTTCAGTCTGTGCTGTTGTATTTGCTGTAAAGTGTCTCTACTGTAGGCCATTTTTATTATATATACAGCACTTTGGCTGGACCAAAAATCGTTTATAAATGTGCTATATAAATAAAACTTGATTTGATTTGACTCAAGTGAAAGTAAAGAGGACTTTGAAATGTACTTCAGTAAAAAGTACCCATAACTAGCAGCTGCTTTAAAGAGTACCTGACCTCCCTTTATATCAACAGAACAATAATGTCATTGTTAGCGAATGAATGTTTCCATGCTGAACAACGGCAACATGACAACGTTTCCATTGGTCCCTCTTCTTTAGAGAAGACCAGGAAGTGATGGATACACGGATCGTGTTCAAATCAATAGGCACGCAATGACTCTAAATAATAATGATCACGCCACCAAACACACATTCAGACTAAAGGAACCAGCTGTTTGGGAAATGAGAGAAGTAGAAAGTACAGGTATTTGAGTTCAACATGTGAGAAGTAGAAAGTACAGGTATTTGTGTTCAACATGTGAGAAGTAGAAAGTACAGGTATTTGAGTTCAACATGTGAGAAGTAGAAAGTACAGGTATTTGAGTTCAACATGTGAGAAGTAGAAAGTACAGGTATTTGAGTTCAACATGTAAGAAGTAGAAAGTACAGGTATTTGAGTTCAACATGTAAGAAGTAGAAAGTACAGGTATTTGAGTTCAACATGTGAGAAGTAGAAAGTACAGGTATTTGAGTTCAACATGTAAGAAGTAGAAAGTACAGGTATTTGAGTTCAACATGTAAGAAGTAGAAAGTACAGGTATTTGAGTTCAACATGTGAGAAGTAGAAAGTACAGGTATTTGTGTTCAACATGTATGAAGTAGAAAGTACAGGTATTTGAGTTCAACATGTAAGAAGTAAAAAGTACAGGTATTTGTGTTCAACATGTAAGAAGTAGAAAGTACAGGTATTTGAGTTCAACATGTAAGAAGTAAAAGTCAAAAGTCGTCAGAAAAATAAGTAGTGGAGTAAAGTACTGATACCAGAGAAATGTACGTAACGAAGTATTTGCACTCCACTACTTCCCCCCTCTGGAAACGGGTAACTTTTATGAGAAAAACTACAAAGAGAAAGCTTTCAAAGTTAGCTATTTACGAACTGAATTTACGAGCCAAATTGCGAGACTTATGATAGAATGATCATTATACTGTAGCATATATGCTGGATTAATCTACAATGTGTCATTTAGTAACTTTATTGGTTGTTTGTTTGCTGCGGGATAATGTAAAACATGTACGTGGCTCAGGTTGAAAACACTGTCCTAACAGACTGTCTTTTTCTCTCTTTCTCTCCTCCCTTGCGATCACCATCTGTCCCTCCATATTGTGTGCTGCTCCCCCCCCCCCCCCCCCCCCCCCACCAGGCTCTTCTTTCGGCCTCCTGCTCGGCGTCTTTCTGTTCTGCGGCCTGGCTCTTCTGGGCCTTCTTACATTCGTCTCCTGGAAGCTGTGCCGTGTGCCTCTGCGGACGAAGGCCCATCTCTCCAGCCCCTCCCTCACGCTGACCTGCGACCCCGAGATCTGCCCGCTTCAGCCGACCATCCTGCTGCCCAGCCCCCTGCAGTCACCGGTCACCATGGCGACAGAGAAGGTGAAGGACCCCATGGGCTCGATGGGTTTCCTGGAGGCGGCGGTGAAGATCAGCCACACGTCGCCCGACATCCCCGCCGAGGTGCAGCTCTCCATGAGGGAGCACTTCCTGCGCCGCACCACGCGCATGCAGAGGCAGGCCACCGAGCCCGCCTCCTCCACTCGGTCAGTCACAAACACGCATGTTCCGCACCTCATTTGACGGACTGTCCTTTATTTTATTTATTTTTTATTCAATATGCTCCTTAGATAACTTTTAATTGTATTCGTTTTATTATTTTCTCCTTATAGCATTGTGAAGCACCTTGAGATGTTGTTTTTAAAGTGTGCTATAAAAATGAAATGTATTATTGTTAGAAAAAATATCACTCGTCAATGACTTGATCTTCAATATCAGGATCCATGTATTTTTTATCCTCTCAAGAATGGAAGTAATTACATACAGAGCTGCGGGACAAATAGTTCCCAGAACAGTGTCCTTCACATGCCTTAAATACACGAGTATCACAGTCACAAGATGGAGGAATACCGGTTCAAAGCAGTATTCAATGCTTAGTTCAGATTAGCTAAGACCCACGTAAGCAATAAACATGACAGTCATATGTGTATCTCCATAGGGGCTGAATCATCAAGTTAATCACATAGCTATCATATGCCTAAAACAGTCCTGATGCTCTTCTAGGTAATCATACATCCTGTCATGTACAAAGCTACGTAGGGCCTTTGTTATCATGTGTACTCTGATATTGTGTGTAAGACAATGTGCCTATTCATGTGTGAACATGCTTAGGGATACATACGAGAACGCATGCCTGCACGCACGGACAGCTTTTAAGAGATACAGTAGAATCGTGTGGCAAAAAAGGTCCATTAACCTACAGTAACAAGAATAAAATGTAAATCTGAGAATTCAAAGTGTCTTGGCACTACATCATTTAATGAAGCGCTAATGAGGGAAGAAATGTCCATCCAAGCAATTTAGTTTTCCCTGTGTTCTGTAGATTCAACAGTAACTTATTAGAGAAAATGTAGATTGTGTTGCCTTAGAGGCATTTCTGAGAGTAGTAATGGAAAGAGTAAGTGATTACTTCTTCGTTAAAATTATTGCAATAAGAAGGGAACAATGTTTGCTGAAGTACGAAGAACTCAAACATGTTTTACCATTTTATTAAGTGCACATCAGTCTTTTCTGCTTATTATGCAACTGCGCATTAAAAGAGCACATCTATTTTTAAATAGGCTTAAGCAGCAAACATGTCCTTTTAGGGTCCTGACAAAGCAAAGCGTCGTTCACCCCCCGCCCTCCAGGACCTCATTTGGTGCACTTTGGGCTGTCACTGGGCTTTTTAGGTTGTTGTTGTTATTATTATTTTATACATTTACTGTAGGGCATCATTTTGAAATTACCTTGAACTTTTTATATAACACAAACACAATTCAAGTATTTTGCATTCCTACCACAACACAGCAGACCATTCCACTCAAAACTAAACAGGGTATCAATGCAAATCAGACTGACTCTTAATCGGTATTGCAAGCATATAAGACTGAACGTGGATTGAGAACAGCTGGCAATCTTACTCGAATAATTGTTTTCATGCATTTGTAAAAACAATAAAACTTACTTATTTTATTGGGTTTTGAATCAATTGAAACTCAACCAGAAGTAAGGTGATATAAGGAGACACTATAGGTAGTCAGCTTGGTACATTTCAAAGCTTCCTCTCTCGAATTCAAACTCCCCTTTTTGATATTCCCTGCTCGTCTTCCCTGCTCTTCAAAAACCATTGAAGACATTGTCATTCACTCTCTTTCCTTCTCCCCTGCAGGCACAATTCATTCAAAAGACACCTTCCCAGGCAGATGCAGGTAGGCAGTCTAGACCTGGGGTACGACTACACGCCGGACAATGACGATAGGCCCACAAGCATCGGTCGCATCCAGCCAGAACTCTACCAACAGAAGACCCTGGAGTCGGAGGATTCGTCCAAGAACGGCAGCAGCAAAAACTGTGGCAGGATTAACTTCTCTCTCAAGTACGACTACGAAAACGAGGCGCTCATAGTCAACATCATCAAGGCGTCAGACCTCCCTGCCAAGGACTTATGTGGGACGTCTGACCCTTATGTGAAGGTGTACCTGCTGCCCGACCGCAAGAAGTTCCAGACTCGCGTCCACCGGAAGATGCTCAACCCCATATTCAACGAGAGCTTCCAGTTTCCTGTGCCTTACGACGAGCTGGCGATCAGGAAGCTCCACATGAGCGTCTTTGACTTTGACCGCTTTTCACGGCACGATATGATCGGCGAGGTGGAGCTGGACAACTTGTTCGAGACATCAGACCTCTCCAGGGAAACGAACATATGGAGGGACATCCAATACGCCAGCACGGTAAGAATCTATTGGCTTTTTTTTTTTATAGATTCCGTATCGAATAGGCGCATTCACACCGCAGTACTTTTCCCACAAAGGTTCATGCGAACTTAGTTCATGCAAACTCTTTAGTTTGCATGAACTAAGTACAGATCGCGTTCACACCGGAATAAGTCCCTGGGGGTGGATTAGGCAAATGAAGCCGCTGACGTCACTTCTTCTTCTTCTGCTTTGGGTTTACTGGCAGGCTACAAACAACTTCACGGCGTATACTGCCGCCCACAGTCCCCGGCCGGAAGTCCCCGGCCGGAAGTCCCCGGAGTTGTAAGAGGACTTCAGTAGAAGCTGCTGGGACTCCCAGCAGCTTCTACTGAAGCCTTCCGAGTAAATCGCCAGAACGCCGACACCTCCTCATCTCCACCGCTCCCATGTTTTATTTTGTGTTGCCATAAGTTAGTCTCTCTGCGTTTCTGCGCTGGGCTAATGCTAATAATGCTAATGCGAGGATAATAAAATGGCAGCTTCACAAAACGTTTTGGGAGTTTTACGGGGCGTGGTTTGCAATCCGCCCAGCCAATCAGAAATATAGCTCTTTTCTCACAAAAGAGCCGCGGGGTAAAAAGGTTCTCATGAACTAATTTTAGTACCGGCTCTTTTTGTTGTGAACGCGATAAAAGAGTTCTCATGAACTAAGTTCGCATGAACCTTTGTGGGAAAAGTACCGCAGTGTGAATGCGCCTAATGACTGACTCTATAGAGACATTTACATCGAACGTATCTCTCATTGACTGGTGTTTCCACATATGAATTACAATCAATGTTAGTTATTTGTTTTAACCATGGGGTCAATAGCTTACTGGAAATGTACTGGAGGGACAGTAAAGCCTTTGGACTGGTGTGTTTGGCTGAATGTCGGCCTGTTGGACAAATGGATATATCTGGCATGTCAGAAGTGTTGGTCGTCTGTCTTACAGTTTGAGCAGTTCCTTGGCCTGATTTCCCACATGGCTGCTGTCAAAAGTGAATGATATACTGTAGTGAGCTAGATTTATTATTAGTGGAGTAGCATTTTACATGTTGTGGCAAAAGAAAAAGCAGACAGAGTGAAGTTGATGTGCTAATTCTGTGACTTTTAGACTAAATGGTTTGTTTATTTGTTGTCACACAATGACCAGTTCAAGCAGCGCTAGTTTTGCGTCAGGTAGTTATCTTTTCTTATTGAAATTCTCTATGTGTTACTTTGGTTACGGTTGAAGGTTTAAAGTACATTAAGTACAGCTGCACAATGCAAGATTGTGGTTTTAATTTGCTGAGAAAAAAGAGATCTCAGATAGTGTTCTGTTTCTGGCACAAAGTTGTTTGGTTGTGTATAGAGACTGGTAATTATTTCTGTAATTACGTTTAGGGTCTGTTCGCTTTCTAACATCAAGGAAAGAAATGGCTGGCTTAGAGTGGATTGTTTTGTGGCTTACCTTGAGTTGGCATTAGTGGCTAACACAAGCAGTGTTCGTCAGTCGACTTGACAGTTCTCCGCAAAGAGGAGCAGGCTCTTAATCCAACAGCAGATCAACACAACTCCCAGAAGGCCTAAAGAACAAAGTGACAATCTTAGCCTAATGTCATTTGTCATTTCGTTTTTTGTCCAGCCGTTTCAGAGTAAAGCGAGAGAGATTTTTAACCACCACATCCTTAGATCTTCGTTCAACTAAAAATGGAAGTGACACCTGACTAGATTTCAGGAATGGGCTAACACTTGGGGAATGTGCTTTAATACTAGTAAGTGCTACATCCTACGAACAAGCAGATCAACAAACCCGCACATTAAAAACTATACTCTATGTGGCCAGGTGTTAAAAGAGGTGACCCACCAGCCTTATCTTGGGGTAGAAATCCATAACAACCTGAAATTTGGCCAACACATTGTAACACAGGCAAACCGTTCGCTCGGCTTCCTACGCCGGAACCTGCGACGCTGTCCCCAGAAACTGAAGGAGACAGCTTTTGTGGCCCCAGTACGTTCTAAACTAGAGTACGCCAGCTCGGTCTGGGACCCCTACACTGATAAAGACAGTGATGCCCTGGAATCAGTACAAAGAAGAAGTGCAAGATTCATTTTTGGAGATTATGAATGGGACAGCAGTGTCACAGAAATGCAACTAGTGACACTCTTAAATACTCCTTCTTTCCGAGAACAATCAGAGAGTGGAACTTGCTACCAGAAGAAGCTGTCATCGCAGAAACCGTGGAGTGCTTCCGGCAAATTTTAAGAGACATTTAGCGGGGATCATCCATCCCCCACTGAGCGTGATACCTCTGGGTTCTCAGTATTAATCCAAATCCAGAACTACAACTAGTGTTGCTGAGTGTTATTAAAATAGCGTCATCTTTTCACCACTTTTAGGCTAAAAGATAACAGCATATAAAGCATTCAGGGTTCCTCCACCATCATTTTCTTCGCGTCAGTAAGCAGCATTTTATGTATGCAATTGAAATATCAGGAAAATACAATAGTAAACTGATTAACATTTTTTAATTCAAAAAGGAAGATTTAGAGACCTTCCTCGTGTGTCTGATTAACATTTTCTTATGGGGGAAAGGGGTACGTTTAGGGGATTAAAACGCTGCCCTATAATGTGAATCCAATTACTACATTTGAATTATCATTAAAAGCATTAGAAATAATCAGACACAGTTATTTTTTCATCGGAAAACGAAATTGTCACTCCTTAAAATACACATAATGACCGGCTGGAGACGCAAAGGTGTTCTCAAACATAAAAGCCTTTTTCTGACTCACAGCTCTCCAACACAATTATTCTCTTGCTGGCTTTGTTACTTGTTGACGATGTCCAGAGACTGGTTTCTGGAACAAATTGTTCTTCGTCCAGGCACCATGTTAGCACCTTGGGGCCCTAATCACTCCTCATCCCTTTCATCCCTGTCTTTCCTCACCTGCAGTTGTGAAACTTGAACTTCTTCAAGGGTTGCTCAATAATCTCCACGTTATTGCTCAGGAGGCAGAAAAGCAGACGGCCCTCTCCTTGGCACACGTACTTTATTGAACCACCCGAATGATTTTACGACAACATTCCTTACTCACATTAGATTTAAGATAGGCAAAGAAGGTGGGGTTCAGCAGAAATGAAAAACAAACAAGAAGTGGAGTGTAATGACTCGGGTAAGATAAAGACGCCGATTTATAAACACCGTTAACTCTTAATGAGTGGAAACCTATAGTGAGCAGAAGAACGAGGAGAGAAAGAAAAGAGCCAGCTGCCGCCCTCAGTTCATAGATCAAGGAGCGATAATCATCAATAACACCAACTTAGCTTCACTGAGATAAGAATCTGGTGGAGTGTAGAAAAGCCCACTTATTGACTTCAGATCCCTCATGTGTTCAAACTCTTTGGGAAGGGGCATGAATGGAGGAGACAATTTATCAAGAGCAGGAAAACCAAGACACAATCATTCTTTGTAAAAAAGTCCTCCATAGAGTATAAGGCAATGAATGAAACGTACAGTTAATGACTTACTAAGTGGATCTTTTTACTAGACGCTAAATGTTTTAGTCAACAAGATAGCATGTTCCATCTTAGCTGCTAATATTTGCAAACTAGCGCTAAACACGGAGTCCAGTTTCAGAAGTTACAGAAGTTAATAAAAGATACTAGAAGTTATGAAAGATTATCCTGATGGGGACGATATCTGAACTAAATGTTGTGACAATCCATATACTGCCTTTACATTTCTGTTAGACTCAAATTGAGCAATGTCTTAGTTTAGCGTTTTAGCATGCTAACATTGGCTAATTAGCACATAGCAAAAACTATAGCTAAAGCTGATGCGAAGTCCTTCAAGTATATCTCCAAGTAATTCATAAAGTACATCTCCGTAGGGTATGATTGTGGCCATTTTGTATGTGGGTGCTAAAATGAGAATCTTTACACAGTATTTTATATTTTAACGTTAGCTTTTTGGCTCTTGCGATTGCATTTTTGCTTCCTTATTCCTAAAAGTAGAGTTTGTGATTTTTTTGCTGATCAAAACTTGCCAGTATGATAACATTTTAGTTTGCCACAGAACTTATTTTCTCCAATAATCCAAAATCAAATGAAATATTGCCTTTTTGTCGAGGGGAACGAGTGCACTGATAGCTGTCAAAACAAAATGTCATCACTACATTTCACTGGACATGTGAGGTGCTAGAGTCATATTAAAGGGGTCAAAATCAGCTTTTTCATCCTGTACAAAATGTCTTTTATGATATATAATTACAGTTATGGATGTTTCAATCTGGTCCAAAGTGTCTGACTGAGCGGACAGCCGATGGACAGACTGACTTCGTATGATTAATGCCGTGCAGATTACACTGACTGGCACCAAAACAGCCTGTGTTTCTACAAGGACAATCAAAGTGTCACTTCATGCTTTTACAACACTTGACATTTCTGCTGTGCTCACACATTATGGCTGAACCTTCACACCCTTCAAACTAAATCCCTCACTTCCACGGCAGAGAAAGTCAAATCTCATGTGGTGTGTGTGAAAGGACGTTAACACTGCGGTGCTCGGACAGACGTGATGGAGGAGGCCAACAGTGGGTTTAAGTGATTATTAGATGTGATCTTAAAATGGTTTAAAGGGAGAGAAAAAGGAATCTCAAGAGCTCAGTAGGTTCCTCAACAGGAGTGTAAAAGCTTATATTTAATTAGGTAGGTTGTACTTTTCCTCAAAATGGATTTAAAGTATAGGAAACCTTTGAGACCTTGCGGGTAGAATTGTCTTTTTCCAAGAGTCATTCACTAATTGATAAAGTCAGATATGTGGTTGTGGTGAAGAACTGAATTTGATTTCCTCCTGGTTGATGATGATTAACCGGAAACATTCAGAATATATTATTTATTTTTTTACTCTAAAACTGCAATGGAAATAATGACATTTGGCAAAAGACTTGAATGGGAGGTTGGCCATGACTTCCAAACTAACCTAAATTGTCTCAAGGAGATACTGACAGCCAAATAACTGCAAGGACTTGAAGTGGAGCCCAGTTTTTCCACTTAATTAGCTTGACACCTGTGGCACCTTCAGCTGTTCCTGCATGACTCCTTCCAAAACTTAAGTGCAACAAAAGTCAAATAGTCTAAGTAATGTTCTGTGTTGTCATTGAGGAAAAAAATCAGACACCAAAGGATAACAAATTCCTCAATTTCTCTGCCTGAAATTTGGATTTGGTGTCATTTAACCCCTTAATATCAATACAGACAGTCAAATGTTTAATACAGCATTAAAATCAGTGTTCTTTAATACGCAAAAAATACTTTTCACACTCACCCTGCAGCATCCGCTCAACACAAACGCCACACACTTTGAACAACAACCCACTTTTCTGCTAAAGTCTCCTTCTTACCTAACTTACCAACATGAAGACACGTCCACTATTGTTGAACGAGCGGCCAAACAAACATTCACCGGAGAAAAGTGCAGCGCTAACACCAGTGTGCCGGCTTGACAGCTAATTAGTCGCTCTGCTGCATCGCACAATAACCAGCATGTAAACACACCTGCAAATGTCAATCCATTTAAATGCTGGTTCGGCCCTTACTCTTAAATACCACTAACGACATGCTGTCCCACCATGACAGACGTCCCCTCTGGTGTCTCTCTGATAGCTGTGGTCAATCAAACGCTCGCACGCCCCATTACACCGGCTGAGGAGAGAAAACTTTTCTGACATATTCCCTAAACTCCTTTTGTCTTTGAATAACATAACTACGGGTGTATTACCAGGTAGACACGTACGAGGAGTTTGACTTGGTGTCGTGGTGCATACATAAAAGTAAAACAATTGTTTGGAGACACAGATAGAGAACTATTTTAAGAACATAACAATAGGAAAATATATAGGAAAATAAGAAATAAGCTGACATTACTTTTGACTCCAAAAAGGATTAACAACATGTGATGTCAGCACCATTAAAAGTCACTGGTTATCAAATTAAATCTCGTCTGTTTAATCTGTACTCAAACAGAAACTTAAAAGTGTGTTCCGCCATCCGCTTTAATTAAAACCTCCTCTGTTGAAATAGGAATAGCTGCACAAAGGAGGAATTGTTATCAGAGTTATGAGACATGCCTTTTATTGGTACTTCTTGTGAATGAACTGAGTGAACTTATTAGCTCATTACCCTCTGAGCTAATGACAGAAAGCTTGTTAGCTCAGAGAGCATTTCCCCTCTTCAATAAAACCCTTTAATAAGATCAAATGATGCAGAGTCCCCTGCTGCTGTGGCCTTTAGATGTGCTGGTGTATTGCACTTTAAACTGAACCAAGCCAGTCATATCACACCATGCTTTACTCTTTATGCTAAGCTAAGCTAATTTTTAGAGTATATCAAAGCTTCCACATTGTTCCCAGCAAGGTTAACCGTGCAAGTGAAAAGGGGGAAAGCCAACTCTAGATTAAATTCTTTTTAGAAATCAGCTTTACCTGCTCGGCTTATTGCCTCGCTATATTTGTGTTTTCATAAAGGCTGACACCACAAAATGTCCCCAAAAAGCGAAATGATAAAAGTAAAAATACAGGTAGAGGGAAGTTGTCTCTGCAGATGTCAACACACCACATATTTCTAGTGGCTCATGGATTGACAATTTAAAGGGATACTTTTTTTTAGCTTAGAAACGGTTTTTCATTGTCTTACATTAAATTACATGTCATTTGTTAGACGCTTGTATCCAAAGCGACTTACATACATTCTGTACTGTGGACAATCCCCACAGGAGCAATTTGGGGTGAAGTGTCTCAGGGACAACAACATGCTGACTGCAGGGACTCGAACTTGCTATCCCCTGATTCGAAGTCCAGCACACTAACCACTGAGCCACCGCCTCCTCTTACTAATTGTGCCTTTAAAAATAGGCCATATTATGTTTTGGGGGGTTTTCCCTTTCCTGTAGTGTGTTATATACAGTAGGTTTGTGTGCATGTAAATGGTCTGCAAAGGATACAATCTCAAAGTTTCTCTCCCACACACTTACCCCTGCCCGAAATGCCTCCATTGGACTCCTTTGTTTACTTCCATAACATAGTGACATCAATATGTAACACTCGGCTTCTATTGGCTAGCATTCAAACACATTGTACGGCAATTAGGGCAGTTGACCAATCACAACAGAGCTGGTCAGATAACCAATCAGCAGACTGGGCTCTGGTTCCAGACAGAGAATTAGCATAATAGGGCCCCTTTAAACAAAGTTTTTCACCCGACATGTCAAACTATTCCTTTAAAAACTGACAACAAACAACATGTTGCCTCAGCTGCATTGTGCTCTACAACACATGTTATCCATTTATCTTTCAACACCACTCCCAATACGCCTGCAGCCCTCCTGAGGCGGAGCTGCAGAAACAACAGAATCACAATGCGGCTCTTTTTCAAGCCAATAATGCAAAATAGCAAAGTTGAATGAGTTTGCATGATATTACCCTTTGTATACACTTCTGGGTGTAGCCTTTGCCCTAATTAGCTGGTTCACTCTCAACTGTGAGCAACATTTTACATTTAGTTTGCTCTGGCAACAAGAGGCCATCATAAAGCTGAATTTTTGCAATTTAATGATAGAGGAATAACAGGAGAACATTTAGTTATTTTTGTGTTAGTCTTCCCTGACTGAACAACTAAAAGCAGACTATAAACAAAAATAGTATTGACCCTTTCCTAAGGTAAATAACTTCTACATTAATCATTTTTGAGGGACCTGTACTTTACTTTAGAATTTTTGTATTTGTATTCTTGAGTTTTTATATTTTTTGTCACTCTATTAAAGGTGGGGTATGTAAGTTTGAGAAACCGGGTCGAGATCGCTAGAATTTGAAAATAGACAACCGGATAAAATCTGCCCCTTCCTCACAGAGCCCCTCCTCCAACACACACGAACACGCACATGACCAATGAGGGCACGAGATAAGTTTGTGCCCCGATGGAAGGCTGACAGGCAGGTAGGCCATCCAGTTATTTTAGCCGGGCCGGCTCAGATGATTGGTCGTGCTTTTTACAGTATTACGGCTTCCACAGATGATATTTTTTTATGGATTTTTTGTCAAAGCATTTAATTTATTCATTGCTATCGGGATGTTAAGAGCATTCCATGGAATATAACAAAAAGTGTATCTCGAGCCGGTTTCTCAAACTTACCTACCCCACCTTTAAGATCATAAATCCCAAATATAAGCTAGTAAATCATGATACACACTATGGCCCTTCAAACTAGCAAGTGGTGTGTACAGTAATTAAAATAAGCTCCACTTTCTCCAGCTGCAACATTAAAGTGATAAACACATTAATGCAACACTAATTATAATCCAGTCATATAATACGATTTTAAAATGGGTAACAGTTTGCATACCGACTAGTTTTACTTTTGGTGCTTAAAGTACCGTTTATGTTACTTCTAATATCTGACCATTTTTACTTAAGTAGACTTTTTTTGTAAACATCCCAGAATCAGACCTTGAGGGAAAGAGACACCTGTTCATGACTCTGGTTTAAAGTGTTGAATATAAATGTGGAACTAAAAGAGATTTATGTTTTGCTTGTGTGTACGTTTCTCCACAGGAAAGTGTTGACCTTGGGGAGGTCATGTTCTCCCTCTGCTACCTTCCCACTGCCGGCAGACTCACCCTCACTGTCATCAAGTGCAGGAACCTGAAGGCCATGGACATCACCGGATACTCAGGTGTGTGTGTCTGTGTGTGTGTGTGTGTGTGTGTGTGTGTGTGTGTGTGTGTGTGTGTGTGTGTGTGTGTGTGTGTGTGTGTGTGTGTGTGTGAGCTGTGGGATTTGTTGTATGTTGTTGTTTGTTATTTGATTGTACAGCACGTGGGTCTGGAAGTGCTAAAGCTGTATTGTGTGTGTGTGTGTGTGTGTGTGTGTGTGTGTGTGTGTGTGTGTGTGTGTGTGTGTGTGTGTGTGTGTGTGTGTGTGTGTGTGTCTTTGGATATCCAATCGTAAACATGTCATGTTAAGTAAACAGCGGGGAGTTGCCTCTCCGGCTGCGTTCTGTTCATTCAGCACTTATTAATATTCAACAACTGCAAAATTAAGACATCGTCAGCAAATCAGTTAATTGTGTAAGACCGCTTTTCTCTATTCCACTTTCCCTCCATTACTGACATCACTTCTAATATGTGCTGTTTAGTTCACATCAAAAGTATTTTCCATTGTCTTTTTTCTGAACTACAATAATCCAAAATCCATGGGAAATTAGATTTGGCTTTTAAACGATAAAGCTAATATTGCTCACTTCAGGTGTGGAATCACAAACGATGCATCCCTGCCCTCTATGCTAGGACATCGGAGTCGTCTCTGCAGCTGCTTCCTGTTTGTTTCAGTAGTTATACATTTTCAACACTTGTGAAAAACACACTAGTCAGCAAAAAGATGCTGGCGGTCTCTTTATGGAAGTAGACAATAGTTCCTCCATTCTTATTTCCCCTTTGATTCTGATAAATATGTGACATTTACTTGATGCCAGGGTTCAGGTCATTTGTCCGTTTTCACTTCAATTCTCTTCAGTAATCAAATATCAAACGGCAAATTGAATTATCGAGGGAACCACGGCAAAGCTAACTTCTGGTTTAGCAAAAAGGTCATCGCTGCAGCACTGCTTTCGACTTGTTAGGCACTACATGTCATTAAGTGAACAACCAGCTGTTTGATTCAGCAGATATTAATATTCAACACTTGTGATATCAACATATTGTCAGCAAATAGTTACGGCATGCTAGATTGTTTCTCCGTTCCACTTTTTACCTCCAATACTGATTAACATTGCAATAAGTGACATTTACTTCGCATGAAATGCCAGGGTTCAGGGGATGTGCCCTTTTTTCCTGCAATGTTCTTTGCAATAACAAAAAATCCAATTGGTTTGTCTTTCTGTCGAGGTTTGGCCTACAGAAATATGCCATCGCTGCAGAAATCTATTTCACTGGACATGTGATGTGCCAGGAGATGTCATATTCAGTGAACAAACAGTGGAGAGTTGTCTCTGCAGCTGCCGTCTGTTTGTTTCAGCAGATATTAATATTCAACACTTGTGATATTAAGACATTGTCAGC